>QANW01000991.1:30578-118307 GCA_003254865.1 Dryas drummondii | reverse complement strand
GGGTTCGAATCGGGTCCTTGGCTGGTTGTTGGAGGAGACGGAGACCAGAGGGAGAAGGGGGAGGAGGAGGAAGCGACGGCGACGGCGACGGCCGAGAGGCTAAGAGTCAGAGGGTGAGAGAGAGACAGAGAAGTGAGAGTGACAGAGAAGTGAGAGTGAGAGAGACAGACGAACTCACAATGAAGTTTGGGAGTGGCGACGGCGACGGCGATGGCCACGATGAGTGTGTGACATTGATGAGCTGAGATAGTTTTTGCGAGATGGAATTTGCGAGAGAGAGACAGAGAGGTGAGCTGAGAGATAGACCTAGGTTTTTAATTTTTATCATATTTGTATATGTCTAAGTGTTGGGACTTGGGACTTGGGAGTAGGACAAAAAAATTTAAGTCAGGAAAAACACATTACATATCAGTCAGTTTGAGTGTTAGGATAAAAAATTATAAGTGTTGTGTTAAGATATCAGTTAATAATTTATACTGATGTCTTTATAAGTTCTTAGAAAAATGAAAATATTATATATCAGTTGAAAAAACCATGTGATATCTAATAGAGTTTAGAAATCAGCTAAAAAATTATCTGATATTATAATTTTTACAATATCAGTCATATTCAAATCTGATATAAAATGGGTGATATCTATTGACAATATTCTTGTAGTGATGGGCAACCCAATCACAGCTAGGCAAGTTCTTTTGACCCACATGTTGACCTCCTTTGATCTCATCCGGACTACCCGTTTGACCCGCCAAATCTACCCATTTGCTCTCACAAACTATCCATTTCTTCAACCTATTTTCCCTTCCAAGACCCGGTTTGGATTCCCTCTTTTGTTAGTGCATTTTGTCCCACATTGAAAATTTACAACTTCTTCTTACCTCATGTGCCTATAAATAAAGATCATTATACCTCATTTTCATTTGCATCACCAAGTGAAGTTAAAATTACTTACTCCTTGGTTCTTTGAGAGTTTCTCTAAGAAGAGACATAACAAAAAGGAAGAAAATTCTTATAGTTTAAAAGTTTTTTTTTAGAGAGCTTGCCAAGGAAGAGTCCCTAGGAGTGGAGTCTAGCTTTAGAGGTCTACAACTAGGTAAATATTTTATTATTTATACTTTATTTATTTTTCTTAGGCTTTATATTAGGTTGCATGCTTAGATTAATTAAACAGACTTTATTTATTATTAAGCATACCTAAGTTTATTTTGAAGATTTAATTGCTTAATTTATTTTGTTAATTAAGCATGATTAGTTGTAACCTTAATTTAGAGATTTAATTCAAGGTTAATAACATGCTAGAAGAATTTAAGCTATTATTCAAGGTTAATATAAGTAGCATGTGCTACAGGAAAAGAAGGACGTGCCCCATGTCTGCTGGTTGTATTTCGAGATGATTGTTGAGGAAACTTCCGTGCTTTGGACTTGAAAGTAGGATCATGTAGTGGATGTCCAGGTGGGTAGCCATACAACTTGGGACATGTATCAATTTTGTGTGTATCCTTTTTGCAATAGTTGCAAAATAAATTTCCATGATTGAAATTAGAAGTAGAAAAATGCGAATTACTAGGATACTTATGATTCGAATTGGACTGCTGCAATAGAAAAATTCTACGTGACTGAATTGTTACCAATTTCTCGCTGCTTTTCTTCTTGAGTCACCATGTTGTATGCTTCTCGGATATCAGGTACAGGTTTCAATAATAGAATCTGGCCTCGAATGGAATTATAGGAGTCATCGAGTCCCATAAGAAATTGCATAAGATGATCCTCGTCATGATGTGCCACCCTTTTTCTGCCTTCATCGCATTTGCAACAGTCACATGTGGATGGAGGACGGTAAGAATCTAATTCATCCCAATATCCACGCAGTTTTGTGAAATAATTCGCCACAGACATAGTTCCCTGAACGTGTAAGGCAATGGATTTTTTAATTTGAAATATTCGAGATAAGTTACCTTGAGCGAAACGAGCCCGAAAATCTTCCTATACATGTTGGGCAGAGGGAGCAAAAAGTACGCTAGGAACTAGATCAGATATTACAAAATGAGAAAACCATGAGATCAACATGTGATTGGCTCTAACAGGACCGTCCCCGGATTCCACCCAGAAACCCAGAGAGGTCCTGCGGGAATCCAAAATCAAGGAAAATCCTACCGAAAATTCGGCAGAACCTCGCCTGAAAATGGACTAACCCAGAAATTTCAAAACCTGTTAAAAACACTTCTAAATCAGCAACCACCTCTACCACAACCAAAAAGTTCTTATTCACCAAGGCACATGATAATCAGAGCAAAACTAAACTTCCATTACAAAATAAAAGTTATCTCCACAACTTAAGGGAAATGATGCCGAAGAACCAAAAGTCCTACCTCGATGTGGTACGGCCCAACCTCAGCGATCTATAACACCTGGGGGGGGGGGGAAATGTTATAAACAAAATAAAGAAAACGTGAGATAACTCTCAGTGAGTGGACCAAAATAAAGAAACAAAACATTAAGTTATTCATCCTTTCAAATTCCTTTAAAATCAAATCTCCACTAAGACCTCACGTCACTCTTTGAAATCCCCCAGTTTGAAACCAACTTACGATCTTTAAGAAAGTCATAAAACCATTTAAAATCCAGAAATTGAAATAAATCAAAATATAACTTTTCAATAACAATCTTTTAAAATAAAAGTGATAAAAAACATTGTCCAGAAATCTTGATAAAACTCAAAGAGGAAATTCTCAATCAAACTCATGTTTAATAACTCCTGTAAATAATATTAAAATCCCACCATGCTTATACCTTGAAATAACCTGGCCATACACCTGTGCGGAAATGCAAGCAGGCAATATCCTGGCCATACACACGCGTGGAGTAAAATCCAACACGTGTAGGCAATATCCTGGCCATACACACGTGTGGAGTAAAAACCATCACGTGCAGGCAATCCTGGTCGTACGTGCACACAGAGCAGCCCCCAAAAGGCGAAGCATCCTGACACATGGCCCAAAGCCTATATATGTGCCGTGATGGGTCCCAAAGACCTATCCAATTCGATAACCTGGAGGGTACTGCAAGGGTGGTTTGAAAACCATTTTTTTTTTCCATAACCCAAATATATCCTTTTTCCACCGAAAATAAATATCATTGTACTTTCCCAAAAAGAAACTTAAAATTCATATGCAAATGTACATAATTCAAATCAAATTCAATATATATAAACCAAAATAATACTTTTCGACAAAACCGAGTTATTAAATGAACTTTGTATATAAAATAAGAAACCAAATTTCTTTTCCCAAAACCCAACAACTCATTAAAACTAACATGTAAATATATGGTTTAAAAACTTATTTATGAACACATTTGAAATTCGAAATTCACCGCCATTGATCAAATCCCAAATCAAATCAAGATATTATGCATAATAGAATTAATTTATAAGATGTGCAAAACAATTTGGAAAAACAAAAGTCCACTCACAGTATTTGCCGAGCTATGCTCAACCCCTTTTTCGGAACACGTTTCTAAATCACAAACCCTCACTTGTTCGCCACTAACAGTAAATCAAGAGATGAAGCTCCATCAACCTAATACAAAAGTAACCGCTCACTTTAATGATCGAGGATTAAGTATATATGAATTTCAATTGAGAAACTAAAACGACCAAAGGACCCTCGTGGTGTAAGTGAAGTCCTATACTAACTTTCCATGATTTATCCCATCTTATCAACTCAACTCAAATCAAACGTACAAAACCAACTTATACCTCTTGTGAGAGTTCATTCAACAAATGATACGGGGTCGGTTTTTGCATTGAAATTGAAGTTTGACTCTCGATCGGTTTCCGGGCAATAATTTTCGAGTCACTGCAACCTGCCCACAACAACGATGTACCATCAAACACTATTCAGAGTTCACGTAAGGTAATATTTTGACTGTTAAATGACCGAAATGGGTGGTAACCAACACGCACAGTGGCTGCCCGGCCCCAAACAACAAACAACACTCACCAATACGCAATAGGGATCCTGGGACTGGCCTCTGGGAGTCCTAGGGAGGCTGATTAACAAGGGAAACCACCCAACCCGCCGCCACAAGTGGCGGTTTCGATAGGGGCAGCGACGACACAACCTAGAAAACACCCCAAAACAACTCCAATTAGTCCTAATTGCTCGGTAGGACGTTCAATTGCACCAAAAACAACTCGATTTCATCTCCAATTTAAGAAATTCGAAAAATAACAAAAACCCTAAAATCAAAATTTCAATTTCTCAAAATTGGACATGCCCACCTTAGGGGAAAGATAGCCCATACCTAAAGGATCAATTTTGGTAACTGGGTCGACGGCCAAATCTCGCCGGAAACGCCGGAATCGACGGCGAAAGCCAGCGGCTGAGTTGGACTTCTTGAGCTCATTGCTCTGTCGTGGAGCATCATCGGAGCAGGAGGACACCACGGTTGAACTCGCCGGGTTAAGACAAACAAGACCTAGTGGGTCCGGTGTCGCGTCGTTGCCGGAAAGAACAGATCGCCGGCGAGAACGTCTTCTCTGTCTCGCGTCGATTCTCTGTCTACGGTGGTCGGCCGGTGAAGGGGAGGGTTGCTGGGGGTCGGCGACGGCGAGAGTAAGTCGCCGGTACCCGTCGTTGGTCGTGGGGTGGCCGGACGACGAAGTTCCCAAGAGAGAGGGGCGGCGGAGAGGAGAGAACCGAGGAGAGAGATAGAGAGAGATGCGTGAGAAAGGAGAGAAAATCCCAAATGGAAATCTGATTTTTGGGTTTTAAAACCCTTTCACACAAAATTACAAAAATGCCCCTCACTTTGAACATCTGTAAAACTCAAACTGTAACTCCGATTGACGCGTGCCGCGTGTCTACAAACTCGTGGGCTCGAGACCTTTCCAACGGACCCGAAGTCAAAATCGAAAGCCTATTCATTTTAAAAGTCAACTTTTGGGTCGGGTCGTTACAATTAGTTAAGTGGTTTGCCTTTAAGATAAAACTTGAAACTTAGAAACCTTAAAGAGTAGAGTTTAGTTCACTTAGAACTAGAGTTTTTTGGTATATGTGACATAAAAGGATGAGTCATAATGAGATTGTGTTGAACTTAACTGTTAACTAAGTTGTCGTATTGTCTGATGAATATGTATTTTGCATCACTTTGTGATACTAATTCCTTAATCTAGAGTGTTAGAACTCGATATTTTGTGTTTCTTGTCTTATTTTTGTGTTTTCAAGTCAAATGAAGCAGAAATAGGAAAATGAAGCAAATGGAGTCATTTTGGGACATTTTCTGGTCAAATTAGGAAACGAGTGAAATCCTAATCAAACCAGGAAAAGTGCAGAAATTCTAGTCAAATGAAGATTCTTAGTCACACTAAGAAACATCAAATCCAGAACCATCATTGTAGAGCCAGAAATGAGAAATCCTAATTGGAACATGAATTCTTGGTTGAACTAGGAAACCTAACCCTACTAGGGAAAGGAGTCCTAATGACACTAGGAGACCCCAGGAGCAACATGGTCATTACGAGAAGTCGAGATGGATAAGAAATCCTTCATTTACAAGGAATCCTAGTTGGACTAGGAAATGTTGGTCAAAGTCAACTCTACAAAATCAAGGTTCCAGAAGCTTCTAGAAGGTGGTGGACATCCATGGAAATGAATGGAGGGAAGAAATGAATTCAAATTCAAATAGAAATGAAGGGCAAAATGGGAAGTCAAAATCAATGGTCAAAGGTCAAAGATGACAAGTCAACAAGCCAAATGGACCATGGGCTTATGGGATGCCGAAATCAGAAGGGCCATGCATGCATCCATGCGCTTAACCCTAGCAGCCCAAGCTCAAATGCACATGGTCCAAGGTGGCAGCCCATGCATGCATATGCATGCCATGCAAGCCACTTCAACCCAACATGCAAGCCCAATGTGCAAGCCTCAAGGTGATAGCCTATGGAGTGAAACCCTAGCCCATATTGTGCAAGCCCAATGCGCCAAGACTAGCAGTCCAAGACAGCAGCCTAAGACAGCAGCCCATGCGCAAGGATAAGAGGAACCCTAGCTGGCCCTTGCTTAAGTAACTTAAGCCCAAAAGGCCAAGCCTTGCCGCAAGCCCATAGGCGGTCTGCAAAACCCTAGCTGCTGCTACACCTTGCTTTTCCTTGCTTCCCAAGGATTCCTCCTTCACACCTCTATAAATATATCATATCCCTTCAAACTTGAGAACTTTTAATTCCCATATTTTTTAGAGAGGCCGAATTCAGAAAGAGAGAGAGAGAGAGAAGAGAGTGGCGTGGCAGCAAGGAAGAAGGTGACAGGACCGCCCCCGGATTCCACTCTGAAACCCGGGGAGGTCCTGCAGAAATCCAAAATCAAAGAAAATTCTACCGAAAATTCGGCAGAACCTCCCCTGAAAATGGACTAACCTAGAAATTTCAAAACCTGTTAAAAAACACTTCTAAATCATCAACTACCTCTACCACAACCAAATAGGGTTTCAGACCCAACAATTTCACAGAGAAACCAACTTAATATTTAAAATAGCTATCAGAGCCTCTATTCTATTACAAGGAATTTCTACAATTAAATGGCGCCTACAGGGTCCGACTAGGGAGATGGATGTAACTGCCTCGACGTTATTGGCTCGACCTCCACCAAAGCTTCTACCTAGGGGGACAATTTAAGACAAAACAAAATAAACTGTGAGACAAACTCAGTGAGTGGACAGTATAATAGAAACGAAAACAAAATTAAACTTATTGTTTCAGAAAATCATTCAAAACCACGTTTAGATCTAAAACCTCACGTCACTCTTTGAAATCCCCCAGTTTAAAACCATAAAGTTTATTTAAACTTAAGAAATCCAATAAAACAATATATATTTTCTCAAGCTAACAATTTCCTAAAACAAAAGAACCGTAAAACATCGTAACAACAACCCTGATAGAATTCAAAAGAAATCTCTCACTTAAAAACATATTTAATAATTTCTGAAAAATAACTAAATTCATTTTCCACCATGCTATATACCCTGAATAACCTGGCCATACACCTGTGCGAAATTCCTGCATCGCACAGGCAGTCAATATCCTGGCCATACACACGTGTGGAGTAAATCCAACACGTGCAGACAATATCCTGGCCATACACACGTGTGAATAAAATCAGCACGTGCAGGCAGTCCTGGTCATACGTGCACGCAGAGTAGCCCCCGAAGGGCGAAGCATCCCGACACACGGCCCAAAGCCTATATGTGTGCTGTGATGGGTCCCAAAGACCTATGTATCTGATAACTTGGAGGGTACTGCAAAGGGTGGTTTGAAAACCATTTTTCATAAACCAAATAATAGATCCTTTTTCCACTGACAATAAATATCAGTCCTTTTCCGAAAGAAACTTTAAATCCATAAGCCAATATATGAAATTCGAATTGAATTCAATATACAGGGTCCGAAATAATACTTTTCGACAAAAACGAAATATTAAATAAACCTTGTATATAAAATGAGAAACCAAATTTCTTTCCCAAGCCCAACAACTCGCTAAAACTAATATGAAAATATATGGTTTTAAAACTTATTTATGAACACAATTGAAATTTGAAATCCATCGCCATTGATCAAATCCCAAATTAAAATCAACATCATGGAATAATTAAAATGATACGATTTTCATAACTTATTAAGGATTAAATAACCGACTCAAACATTTTTATTTCTCAAACAATAATTAGAAAACAAGTATAAATTAAATTATAAACTTCCATAAACATTTTCAAAAATAAAAGTCCACTAACAGTAATAGCCCTAGCTTCGATCCTCTGCCGGATCGTCACGAGCCACGGTCGTCTCGCGAATAAAATAAACAGCAAAAACATAGATTAGTCTCGGTTCTACGCCCTTTAAAGGATATGTGTGTGAAGTCTAATGTCCCACTCGACTCTCGCTTAACACAACAATTAATAACTTACTCTTCTTAATCCATAAACATCCTCTCATTTCCCTGAAAACTTCTCGGCTCAACTCAACATCACCCACACTTCCAAAACCAGTCATAAACTTAAAAGGAACCTACGTATGGCTTATCTCGATCAGGAAAATCGTCCTAGAGTGATTTCAGTATCAGCGAAGTCTCAAATTACAGTCCGAAACACCTTCGGTTTCTCCAATCACTTCCAACCTACCCAAGATCAACAACCAACTCAAAAATGGCTCTAAATAATCCTACATTCAAGAGATTACAATGGGTATTTTGAGACCACTGCGATTGCCGCCCAAAGTGGTGGCTCCAAGACCAAATTTGGCTAAAATACCCTAGGAGGGAAAGATATTAGGGGAGGGTGGCCGACGTCTGGGAGGGAAACTCGCTGGAGCCAGAGGCCGGCAAGGTGGCCGGCGATGGTGAGTGGGGGTGGCTAGGGTTGATGTGGAGAGAGAGAGATAAAAGGGAGAGAGAGAGAGAGAGTACGAGGAGAGAGAGATAAAAGGGAGAGAGAAGTCACTAGAAAATTCTAGAGAGTGAGAGAAAAATCAGAAAATTTTTCTGATTTTGGGTATTTAAAACCCACTTCTATAAATTTATAAAATTGCCCCTCACTTCACATGTCCGTATCTTTCAAATCGTAACTCGAAACGACGCGTGCTACGTGTCTATGAAATCGTGGGTTCGAAACCTATCTAACAAATCCAAATTTAAAATTGAAAGCTCATTTATTTTAAAAGTCAACTTTCGGGTCAAGCCCAATTTAAAACAAAAATTTAAAATTAAATCAAAACCCTTTTTATTTTCTAAATAAATCTCAAAATCTTTAAAATAAAATTCTACATCCTTTAAAAGAAATTTCTTAAAAACATAGTTAAATAAAAATTTAAATTTCTAGAGGAAATTTGGGTCGGGTCGTTACAGAAGGACCCTTTGCCGCAAGCCTTAGCTCACCCTAGCCGTGAGCCACTTGCTTGTGTGAGGTTTCCTTCTCTTCCTTGCCTTGCCGCAGCCCCTCTCCATTGTTTTCTTTAATTTTTCCTCTAGAATTCTTCTTTTAATTTAGTTTTGTGTTTCTGATTTTGTTATAATTATGGATTGAGATTTTAGTTATGTAATTCAGATTCTGTTTATTTATTTTAGTTTTATGTTTATTATTTTAATTATGTAGTTTATTTATTCTATCTTGCATGTTAGTTGTAGGTTGATTAATGGATTTGTATGCTTTAACAAATCGTTTATCCGTCTCTTAGTCTGTTAGTTTGATGTTTGCATGTATTAAATTTTCATTATCTATTTGAACCCGTCACTAGTTGTTTGCATCTTTTGACTGACCACCTTAGGGTAATTGCATCTAGTTTATTTGTTAGGTTTAGCTGTGAAATAGTCAAAGACACTAAACCATAAGTAACAAGGGAATAAGGGATTATTCTTGGTAATGGGGTTGGGCGACCTCTATAAGGAAATAGTCAAAGCTTATATGTTGTGCATGTTTGACGTTCTCACGAATCTTAATGACTCTTACATGGGTAACAGCTGCCTTAGCTTGAACTAGGGAACATGTAAGTTAACTGATTAAAGAAGGCCCAAAAAGCTCTTAGTTTTTGCCTTAGGAGAACAATTGGGAGAAAGTAACTAGCCTAACCTTTTTAGCAGTCAAACTTTAATACATTGTGTTCAAATTAATTGTCATTAGCCTTGGATGGTTATCGCATGCTTATCTGATTTGAAACTGAAAACTTAACATTGCAAGATAGAGCAAAGGGTGTGTACGTGTGTTTTCATCTCTTAAAACCTCCCATTTAGTTATTCTTGTGATTAATTGAATTGATTTATTGTGTATTAACCATTTCCTGTGGAATCGACCTCGTGCTTGTACGCTTTGCTACTGATGCGATTCGTGCACTTGCGTATACTTGGAATGAAATAGATGTTTATTTTGTTCTAAGAAAACATTCAACATTGTCGGACACTAGGAATACCAATATATTACCGAATGATTTCTTGTTACGTGACAAGAGGACGATGGATTTCAAACGGATGAGGATGCATAGGCTGTGTAAAAAAATACGTGAAGAGCATTGAATTCCTACAAGTAGGGGGATTTATCTTACATTCCTGACTATGGACCTTGTGCGTGTTTGTGTTTTTAAATTATTATAACATGCTATTATTATTATAATGTGGTTTGAGAGTTAAGGTAGCTTTGTCGGTAATCTTGAGTTCAAATTCCTAAACCTTTTAGAAGAATTGATCACTTATGTTATGGGGAGCCTAGCCAACCTACTACGTGTGGAGTGTGCTTGTATGAAGCCAGAGATCATAACAGATCTGGTGGCAGGTGACAGGGCACTCTCGCTATGGTAGCTTTTGACAGGACTATCCCCAGATTCTACCCTAGAACCCGAAGTGATCCAATGGGGTCCAACACCTATAGGGTGTTAGCCCACTAACCTCAAACATCCTTGTGATCTTTCTAGGAATGTCAATCTAAGTGGAAAATCTTATAGAATATTCAGCAACTTCTCCTCTGTAAATTGAACAATCTCACTTGTTTAAAAATCAACTAACACTTCTAATCTCAACAGCCAACCCCAACCGCAAACTAAATAAGGGTCTCGAACCCACACCAAGAAATGCTAAATATAATCAGAGCATATCTAATAAAATTTACAATCACTTCTCACTCTAATAATTACAAAGAAAACCTTTATTCCAAAATACCAATAAGCTAGTGTCACACCCCGAATCCCAGGTAAGCGACAGAGGCACCCTTCTTGAGTATCCCAAGAGGTTAATACCAACAAACCAACATGAATACCCCAAGACGTCCAAGAAAGGTTGAGACTTTTGAATTTAAAACTGGGTTGGATTAGAAATAGAGTGGAATAGTTATATCAAGGGAAACCTGGATCAACACTCCAGGATATTTAAGGAAATAATAAAATAAAAATAAATAGTAATGAAGATTAACCAACCCATTAAGGTGGAATAGTTAAATCAACACTCCAGAAAAGGAATTACCAAAGTATAAATAAAACCCACATAAGTTTACAAAATGATTAAATCAAAATATCATTGTTCAAAATGGGTTCCCAATGTAAAACGCACATGGGAAGGCAAGAACTGCTACAATAGCAAAAGACATGACAACAGAGACTTTGAGACACCCGACAAGACAATCCAAGCTACGCATCACTTAGTCAAGATCTTCTCGAAGAGGAAAATCTGCATAAACAATAGTGAAGAAACAAAACAAAACAAAAAAAGTAGGGGATAAGCATCTCATACGATCATAGATTCTCTCAAGAGACCTTATTAGGTTTGAAAACCTTTAAAAACGTTTCCCTGTGAAAATTTGATTTTCAAAATCCCAAAACATTTCCACAAAAATGATTTAACCCCTCAGCTACAGAAGTATATGGTAAACATGCATAAAAACCCATAATTAATAGTAAATCAGACAGTCGATACACATTATGTACAACTATGATGTTAGTTGCAAGAGACAGCTATCATAGCGAGAATGCCCTGGTAAATAAAGATAAGAACTCGCAATTGAGAAACCGTATCAACTGTCACCGGATCAGTTATGAGCCTTGGCTTCACACAAGCACAGGTCACACAACGTGAGTGATCAATTATTATAGAAGGTGAAAGTTTGTATTAGGTGATCTAATCACTTAATAAACTTGATTAATTTTACTTTCAGTGATCGGACCCCAATTTTTTATTTATGTGATCATTCAGGAACTAGTCAAACAGACACAACTCAGACGATTCAGTAACTAAAATATGAAACTCCAGATTGACTTCTAAAACCAAAAATCACTTTTGTAAACAACACAAATCAAACACACCAAAGGATCAAGTGACATCCTATACACTCAGAGGACCCATCACAGTAGGCATCCCAGTGTTATCCACAACTACAGTGGTGTGTGATTAGCTAGACAGTTCTATAAGACATATATCAATTTCAAGCATATAGCTACAGTACAGATTTGTGTTTAAAAGTTGAGTGAGTCAGTAAGCATAACAACACAAAAAGGGAGACGAATGCACACAAGATGTTCACCCAGAAAAACCACAAAGGGTAAAAACTGGGGGTCTTTTTCAGCTGACCGGGCAATCCACTATAGAGGAGGTTCAATACAAAGGGAGCATACAGCACACAAGCTCAATCACTAAGTCCTAAACTAAGTGGCAGCTTTCTTACCCCTTTGTGCAACTTCCATAAGTAAGGCAATCGGTCATTCATGAAGAAGGCAGCTCCAACTCTAAGCTCATCAATCCATGGCACCAATTCACACCAAGCCCAGCAGATCCATCAATGTATGAACATGATATGCAAATTTTGGATTCTTTAAAAAATAAAATCAACCTTCTCAAGCAAGAGGCATGAAGAGGTTGATATAGAATCCTTCAACTAAAATCTAAAATGAATGTGTTTGAAAAATATATGAAAAGATTTAAACACTCAAGCCCATTCAGATTTTTAGATGAAACAAACAAGTTCAGAAAATCATTTTGATTTTGAAAATTAAAAACATTTTCTAACTTCATAAAAGATGAGCACTCAACCTGAAAAATACCCAGGCATAAAACCACGAAAAATACCCACTGAAAATGCTCATACACACGCACGAAAAGATCTGAACGGAATACATAATATACCCGTACACACACACACAACTTTCAGGTTTGCCCGAGCCACGTGGAAGCCAATCAATGGCTGTCCACAAGAGACGAATGAGGGGCATATTCCTTTTGTCCTATAGGGGTATCCTAGTATTGCTAAGGATAGGAATGAGGAGCTGTAAAATCAAAAACTGCTTTATTTTGCAAAAATCAGAAAATGGGGAAGATGATGAATAGTGCTGATGTGTGTAGGTGTGTGGCGTGAATGGCAAAGAAGCAATCAGATCTGATTGATATAGTGGGGGAACCAAGCCATGTGCAATGCACATGCATGTTTAGTAAAAAACAGAACATGGGCTTTCAATGAAATGGGCTTTAAAAGTAAAACCCGAAATGGCCCCACTGTAGTGACTGTGACTTAAGTATCAACCACTGTACATGAAAAACATTGTTCTTTATGTTCAGTGAATGACTAGTCAAATAGACAAAAAACTGTTATTTTCATGAAATGAATGAAGTGCAGTATACCTTGAGTCTTTGTTCATTCTTGACTTCTTCAATACAACTGATCTTGTCCTTAATCTAGCCTAGAGCTTGTGAGTGATTAAATAAAAATAAATACAATGGTTTTGACAAGGAAAATAGCCAATATAACAAATCCTAGAAACTAACAATCTCCCCCTTTGGCTTTCCTTGACAAAACATTAACTCATTCACCTCACAAGACTCTCAACACTCAGCCCAACACTATGTTATAATGTACCTGCAAGAAAAAATACTTGCACAACACAGAATATGATAGTACAACAACCAATGCAGTTTAAAAGCAGCAAGCAATCAAATACATTCTCCCCCTTTTTGTCATGGAAAGACAAAAGGACATACACCAGAAGAAAGAAGAGTTCAGTTCAAAAGCACAGAAAGTTGGAGAGATATTCAAGAGAAAAATACATGCTGAAAGAGTAAATTCCATAAAAGTCTGACTCCCCCTAAATTCTAACTCCCCCTAAATTCGAACTCCCCCTAGGACTGATAATCGGCAGCAGCAGCAGCAGCATCTCTGTACCGAGCTTGCATGGCAAGTTCAAAGTCATCTACAGGCTGAAGAGTTACTGAGCTCGCTGGCACTGGATAATCGGTGGGGCCCATCTCTGGAGCGTCATCGGAGTGATCAGGAATGTCAGCATGTGGATCACCATCCTCAGTATGGAGCCCATCAGAATAAGGAACGATGGCAAAGCCAGCAAAATGAGCTGTGTGAGCTGCTAGTTGGGCCATGAGATCTGCAATAATAGCCGATTGACCTTTGACCTTTGCAAGAAGGGCAGCGTTCGCTTGTTCAAGAGAAGGAGCCTGATCACCTCGCTTTTTGCGAGCAAAAGTTTCACTAACCTTCATGACTGTCTTCGTATAGTCAGCCATAGGCTCAGCAAATGTATCCAGGTCAGCCACAGAAGAGACACCACTGCAGGCACAAAGGAGGTGAATAAGGAGAGGGAAAATGAGGGCACCCTTGTGGTCACGACCACTACCGATTGTCTTGGTCTGAATGTGTTCATAAATAAGAAAGCCTAAGGGAACATGATCCTTATTCAGAAAAGACATCATCACTTGAATTTGCTCCTCAGACGGATGCGAGTTGTGGGAGGTAGGGATAATATTGTGACGTACAAAATCCCACAAAAACCTGTGAAAAGGTTTGAATTCGGACTTAGCTAGTAACACACCGTCCTTTAAAGGGGTAGCAGGGTTAACATAGGCCACGGCCTGGAAGTGAGCAGCAGTTTATGACCGAGACCGTTCTAAATATTGCAGGTAATCAGAGTGGGTAGATTTTTTTAACCCAAGAACCTGACAAATCTCACTAGGCCGAAAATAAACATCACAGTTGCGCACATAGACATTAAAACCTTTTCGGGCAATGCGACTTGGAAAATTGGCATAAAATTCCTGAACTATGGTGAGGTTGTAGGAAGGAACTGTGAGAGTGAGGTCATTCAAGGTGGAGACTTGATAGTCACTGAGGAAGGAGAAGACTTGACGAAAGAGATGGAGATTGAAGTCCTCTAACCTGTAATGGCGCTCAGTGACCACAAATCGGGAATGCACAACGCGAAAGAATCTCTTTGCCCATCGAGTTGTAAAACGATTCTGCCCATTGATGAAATCTTCTTCCTGACAGTCCTCCGACGTGGATTGTCGTTGACGGCTGCGAGAGGGGATGATGGTAGAGCCCGACATGGTGAGAAGCCCGATATGGCAAATTGAGGCGCGAGAAGAAAAATGTAGGCCGAGTCGCGACACAGACTGAGTCACGAGAGGGAAGGTGCCGACCGAGTCGCGAGTGAGATGGAAGGTGCAGACCGAGCCGCAAGCGAGAGGGGGAAAACTGAATCGCGAGAAGGAGAGAGAGAAGGATGCGGCAAGAGAAGAGAAGAAAAGATGAAGGTTCTGAAATGTTAGGGATTTGAAGGAAAAGAAGGGCGCGTGGATTATAAGGGCTGCTAGGGAGGATAAAAAAATGTCTGAAAGGCCCTTAATGAACAGTAATCCAAGGTGCAGAATGGCTTTGTGAAATTGACTGTATTTGACGATTGTTAGACTAGTCAAAATGAACAAAATGTGTACTGGAACATAAAACAGCCATGTAGTTAGACAAAGAGATAGAGGAATCCTGGAAGAGTTGGAAGCAATGACACACAAGGAATAAATCTATGAGTTAGATGTGCTTCAGGGATTTTATTTTGACAAAAAAAATTTGACAAAAACAACAGACACAATTGAAAAGAATTAACCATCATAGTCAACACTCTAATAGATATGGAAAATGAAAATTGCAAAATTTTGTGCAAAAAAATAAGCATATTTGGGATATAGGGAGGTCAATGCTAGCATTCAAGACTTGTTCTAGATGGAAAAACAATGTCAAAGACAACCAAAGAGGTTGAATAAGTTTCATCCACAAAAACAGATTAGAATTTAACCACTCAATAGAATTTCTAATTTAGGAACAAATCTTGAAAGCAAAGTTTTTTTTTTTTCAACTCATGACAATGGCTATGAGAAAATTATTTTCATTTGTTTTGTTTAGGCACATCCCAAGTTAAATGCAATGATTTGGTCCAATTTTGCGACTCTTTACCCTAGAACACCATAAAAACTCCTTATTTCTCCCTAGGGCCGTGACTTCTTTGGTCACACTTCCTTTTTTTTTGTTATTTTTGTATGGTGCACATTTGTTCAAATGTGGAAAGTTTAGCTGAAGATGGGTCACAAAGGAGGAATTATATTGAAAGGTTAAATTGCATCCTCAAACAAATTGTCTTTGAAAAGCATTTAACAAGTTTGATTGACTATGACAAAGTGTTAAATAAAAAAAAATCTCAAGGCTAACATTTGACAAGAATGAGGGATTATGCTTATTGACATGACTCATGTTATGCAAGAACCTTTTTGAATATCAAAAAGAGTGTGACAAATAATGTTAAGACCTTTCAAAGTGGTTATTTTCTTTAAAAGGAAAACTACTTAACCAAATAA
The DNA here is from genome assembly GCA_003254865.1 of Dryas drummondii. NCBI lineage: Eukaryota > Viridiplantae > Streptophyta > Magnoliopsida > Rosales > Rosaceae > Dryas > Dryas drummondii. The sequence goes on along the minus strand of QANW01000991.1, from coordinate 102,159 downwards.
AAGAAACTTAAATAATGAAGCACATTTAACTACAAGGAATTATGCATGTGTACAAATGCCAATTTACTTCCGAAGACTAATGTGCTTTGGATTCTCTAAAGCCTTTGTAAAGATGTCTGCAAGTTGCTGTTCGGAAGGAACAAAAGTCAAAGTAAGAGTTCCACTCACATATTTGATGATCCTTTTTGTTGCAAACAAATGAGATCCTTTGGGATCACTTTGGAACCTAGCACACACTCCTACCGCAAAAGATATGTCCGGTCTACTAGCTGTGAGGTAGAGGAGACTTCATATCATGCTTCTATACAAGGTTTGGTCCACTTGCTTACCACTTGGATCCCTATGAAGTTTGGAGCTTTTACTCATTGGAGTAGTAGCCACTTTGGAAGACTCAAGCCCAAACTTTTTGACCAAGTTTCTAGCATACTTAGATTGGGAGATAAATATCCCACTATCTACTTGCTTAACTTGCAGCCCTAAAAAGAAATTCATTTCACCAACTAGACTCATTTCAAATTCACTAGACATTACATCAATGAATCTCTTAACATGAAAATTTGAAGTTGAACCAAAGACAATATCATCCACATAAACTTGAGCAATCAAGACATCATTTTTTAACCTTTTTACAAATAGGGTCTTGTCAACCGACCCTCTTTGATACCCATTGGACAACAAGTGATGAGAGAGTCTCTCATACCAAGCTCTTGGAGCTTGCTTCAGCCCATACAAGGCTTTCCTCAATTTATAAACACCATCTCTCATGTGAGGATCCTCAAAACCTTTTGGTTGTTCTACAAAAACTTCCTCATTCAAGTAACCATTTAAAAACGCTGTTTTAACATCCATTTGATACAATTTGAACCTAAGATGACATGCAATGGCACAAAGCAACCTAACGGACTCAAGTCTAGCAACGGGTGCAAAAGTCTCATCAAAATCAATACCCTCTAATTGAGAGTACCCTTGAGCAACAAGCCTAGCCTTGTTTCTAACTACATTCCCAAATTCATCAGATTTATTTTTGAAGATCCATTTAGTTCCAATGACATTTGTGTTGGCTGGTATTTCTACAAGAGTCCACACTTGGTTTCTCTCAAATTGGTTCAATTCCTTATGCATTGCACTCACCCATTCCTCATGATTGAGTGCTTCTTTGACATTTTTAGGTTCAACAATGGACACAAAGCACACATGAGCAAGTTCATTGGCCATTTGTTTTCTAGTCCTAACTGGCAGGTCTAAAGAACCTAGAATTACATCTTCACCATGGTTAGACCTCACCCATCTTGGTTTTTCAGATCTGTCACTCAAGGTTTTGTCAATTTGTTCGCTCTCTGACTTATCAAACTCAACATTTTTTGAGTCATCAGCAAGTTCATCGCTGCCTGACTTAGACTCTTCTTTAACCAAATTATCCTCTTTAGGATCAGATTGAGGGAACAATCCATCCTTATATGCAGCCATTTCAATAGATGCATCATGATCATCTATTTTCACATTTATGGACTCCATCATAGAATTTGTTCGCAAATTGAAAACTCTGAAAGCTCTACTGTTAGATGAATAGCCTAAAAACAGACCCTCATCACTCTTAGAATCAAATTTCCCCAAATGTTCTCTATCCCTAATGATGTAGCATGCACTCCCAAACACTCTAAAGTGTGTAACCTTGGGTTTCCTACCCTTCCACAGTTCATAGGGAGTCTTTTTGGTTCCCAGCCTAAGGTAGACTCTATTTATGATGTAACATGCTGTGTTGACCGCCTCAGCCCTGAAATGTTTAGCAAGATTTTTGCTATTCAACATCACTCTTTCCATCTCAATCAAAACCCTATTCTTTCTCTCAACAATTCCATTTTGTTGGGGTGCTTTAGGAGCTGAAAATTCATGTTTGATGCCCATTTGACAACAAAACTCATCGAATTGAGAGTTTTCAAACTCAGTTCCATGGTCTGATCTAATTCTGGACAGGGTTGACAGACTTGACATACCTTCACTTTTCAGCAGTTTCACAATCTTGACAAAATGATGAAAGGTCTCCGACTTGTCCTTAAGAAATGACACACAAGTGTACCTAGAAAAATCATCTACCATGACTAGAATGTATTTCTTTCCACCTATTGACAAGGTTTGGACAGGACCAACTAAATCCAAGTGAATTAGTTCAAGTGTCCTAGAGGTGCCTATGTCTTTGACTCTTTTGTGTGGTTCTTTGGTTTGTTTCCCCATTTGACATGGACCACAAATAAAAGTTTCGGGCTTTCCTATCTTTGGTAGACCTCTAACAACCTCATGCTTAGACAACTTGTAAAGGTCATGAACATTAATGTGACCAAGTCTTTGATGCCAAAGAGAGCTAGTGTCATCAATACCTCTATTGCAAGTATTCTCAATTTTTCCAACATTGCCATCAAACACATAGCAATCATCCCTAGACCTAGGGGCATTCAAGATCTCCCTTCCTTGGGAGTCAACAATTCTACATACACTCTTGGACATACACACTTCACCACCCCATTCATCACAAAGTTGGCTAATACTAAGCAAATTAGTATTCAGCCCATCAACAAATCTTACATTTTTCAATTCGGGTATACCGGGAATGTGTACAACCCCTTTTTCACTCACATATGACTTCTCTCCTCCTCCAAAAGTCACACTACCACTATCATAAGGAGCAAGAGAGGTAAAAACCTCCTTATCTCCCGTCATATGTTTCGAACACCCACTATCTAGGTACCAAATGTTTCTCTTAGTGGCTGAAAAAGCATTCAAGGTTACTAGACATTTAGTGGAGCTCTTCACAACCCATCTTTGATGTGGACTTGGCTTATTTTTGGGAAGTGGGGTGACAAATAAGGCAATTTTGGTTACCTCTTTGAGTAGATTGTTCACTTGCTCTTGTAGAGAAATATTTATCTTTGGTTCACTTGATTTCTTTCCTCTAAGTTTGTTGCAATTTGGTCTAATGTGACCCTTGACATGACAATAATGACAAACCAGGACAAACTTTGTTTTTCTAAGTGAAGTAGAACAATCAATTTTTGTGACACTTGGTGTAGCTTGACTTGAATTAGAATGAGATGCATTTTGACCAATGTCAATGAAACCTAGACTCTTTTTGACACTATGATCAGATTTTGACTTGACAAAAATGGTCTTTGTGTTGGATACACTAGGACTATTTTCACTAAAACCCAAACCGGTATTGTCCCCATGATGCTTTCCAATCCTAAGCATCCTATCAACCTTTTTAGCCCCAGTGGTGAGCTCAACAATGCTCTCATTTGCTTCATGTTCTTCTTTTTGAAGTTTCTCATTCAAAGATTTAAAGTAGATGTTGCTCTCCTTGAGCACTTTGACTTAACTCTCAAAATTTTGTTTCAAGATAGCCACACTTTCTAATTCACTCTCTAATGACTCAATCTTCTCACACAATTTCAATTTAGCATTCTTTAGTTTCTGATTTTCTTCCTTTATGCTAAGAGTTTCGGTGAAAAGTCATACTTATCACAAAGTGCAGTGTAAGACTCATCATCAGGAGCAGATTCTGAATCAGACCCACCATCAACTTGTTCAATCTCCTTGATTGATGCAACAAATGCAACTTCATCACCCTCAATATCGGAAGAAGACTCACAATCATTTGAGTCCTCACTCTCACTATCACTCCAAGTGATTTTCATAGCTTTATTCTTACTTGAAGAATAATTCTTTCTATTATTTGCACATTCAATTGCTATGTGACCTATTCCACCACAAGTGTAACATTTCACATCTCTCTTGGTTGTTCTTCCTTCTCTAAAGTTAGACTTCCTCTCTTGTTTTCTCTCAAATGAATTCTCTCCTTGAGGTTTGAATTTGAACTCCTTAAAGTTGTTACCACTAGTTCTAGCTTCTCTCCCTTTATTTCTAAGAATTCGTCTAAATCTTTTGACAAAAAGGGCAACCTCATCATCGGACATGGATGATTTTTCACTCAAGTTTTCACTCATCTCTTTGACACTTTGCAAAGCAATATCCTTTGACTTCTTGCTGTCCCTTTCATCCATTTCAAGTTCCATCTCAAAGGTTTTAAGCTTTCCTACCAATTTACCAATTTTGAGTTCATCCAAATTTTGGACTTCTTGTATTGCATGCTTCTTAGATTGAAATCTCTTAGGTAGAGATCTAAGAACCTTTTGGACAATGGTAGACTCCTCATAAGGTTTACCTAGGGACATGGCTTCATTTGTGAGGGCTTCCAACCTTTCATAGAACTCGGAAAATGACTCGGACTCTTTCATCCTAATTTCTTCAAATTTGGCATGTACCATTTGAAGCTTAAGTGACCTAACTTGTTTGTCCCCTTCATGAACAACCCTAAGTTTGTTCCAAGCTTGCCTAGCCGTGACACAATGTTGTATGTGTGCAAATTGTGAGGAAGATAGTGCAGTGACAATAGCATTTCTAGCCTTCTTGTTGGAGCTAGAGGCCGTGACTTCGGCTAAAGACCATTCGGACCTAGGCTTAGGAGTTTCAATCCCATCAACAGTTCGTGTGGGAGGAATCCACTCAACAGTGAGATACTCATATGCCAACTCGTCATAGGCATCAAGGAAAATTTCAAATTTCTCTCTCCAAGCAGCGTAGTTGCTGCCATCAAAAAATGGAGGAGAGTTGCAAGACCCTGCAACACGATCTCTTTCCATCTAGACACACCTAGAAAACAAACAACACCCTAGGATCTCTCTATTTGCTTTTAGAGTAGCGCTCTGATACCAATTGAAAGTTTGTATTAGGTGATCTATTCACTTAATAAACTTGATTAATTTCACTTTCAGTGATCGGACCCCAATTTTTTATTTATGTGATCATTCAGGAACTAGTCAAACAGACACAACTCAGACGATTCAGTAACTAAAATATGAAACTCCAGATTGACTTCTAAAACCAAAAATCACTTTTGTAAACAACACAAATCAAACACAACAAAGGATCAAGTGACATCCTATACACTCAGAGGACCCATCACAGTAGGCATCCCAGTGTTATCCACAACTACAGTGGTGTGTGATTAGCTAGACAGTTCTATAAGACATATATCAATTTCAAGCATATAGCTACAGTACAGATTTGTGTTTAAAAGTTGAGTGAGTCAGTAAGCATAACAACACAAAAAGGGAGACGAATGCACACAAGATGTTCACCCAGAAAAACCACAAAGGGTAAAAACTGGGGGTCTTTTTCAGCTGACCGGGCAATCCACTATAGAGGAGGTTCAATACAAAGGGAGCATACAGCACACAAGCTCAATCACTAAGTCCTAAACTAAGTGGCAGCTTTCTTACCCCTTTGTGCAACTTCCATAAGCAAGGCAATCGGTCATTCATGAAGAAGGCAGCTCCAACTCCAAGCTCATCAACCCATGGCACCAATTCACACCAAGCCCAGCAGATTCATCAATGTATGAACATGATATGCAAATTTTGGATTCTTTAAAAAATAAAATCAACCTTCTCAAGCAAGAGGCATGAAGAGGTTGATATAGAATCCTTCAACTAAAATCTAAAATGAATGTGTTTGAAAAATATATGAAAAGATTTAAACACTCAAGCCCATTCAGATTTTTAGATGAAACAAACAAGTTCAGAAAATCATTTTGATTTTGAAAATTAAAAACATTTTCTAACTTCATAAAAGATGAGCACTCAACCTGAAAAATACCCAGGCATAAAACCACGAAAATACCCTTTGAAAATGCTCATACACACGCACGAAAAGATCTGAACGAAATACATAATATACCCGTACACACACACACAACTTTCATGTTTGCCGAGCCACGNATAAAAGATGAGCACTCAACCTGAAAAATACCCAGGCATAAAACCACGAAAATACCCATTGAAAATGCTCATACACACGCACGAAAAGATCTGAACGAAATACATAATATACCCGTACACACACACACAACTTTCATGTTTGCCCGAGCCACGTGGAAGCCAATCAATGGTTGTCCACAAGAGACGAATGAGGGGCATATTCCTTTTGTCCTAGAGGGGTATCCTAGTATTGCTAAGGATAGGAATGAGGAGCTGTAAAATCAAAAACTGCTTTATTTTGCAAAAATCAGAAATGGGGAAGATGATGAATAGTGCTGATGTGTGTAGGTGTGTGGCGTGAATGGCATAGAAGCAATCAGATCTGATTGATACAGTGGGGGAACCAAGCCATGTGTAATGCACATGCATGTTTAGTAAAAAACAGAACATGGGCTTTCAATGAAATGGGCTTTAAAAGTAAAACCCGAAATGGCCCCACTGTAGTGACTGTGACTTAAGTATCAACCACTGTACGTGAAAAACATTGTTCTTTATGTTCAGTGAATGACTAGTCAAATAGACAAAAAACTGTTATTTTCATGAAATGAATGAAGTGCAGTATACCTTGAGTCTTTGTTCATTCTTGACTTCTTCAATACAACTGATCTTATCCTTAATCTAGCCTAGAGCTTGTGAGTGATTAAATAAAAATAAATACAATGGTTTTGACAAGGAAAATAGCCAATATAACAAATCTTAGAAACTAACAGAAGGTTTAGGGACTTGAATCCAAGGTCACCGACGAGGCTACCCTTAATAAGCATAATAGCATGTTATAACAGTTTAGAAACAACACATACACACACAAATTCCATAGTCAGGAATGTAGGATAAATCCCCCTACCTAGGATCCAATGCTTTTCAAGTATTCTTTTCTACAAGCCTTCCAAGTTCGTGCATGGTGCTATCTTGGCAAATCCTCCATAACTAGACAATAGGACAATCTTAATCTCTTAATAACTCGGCAACTGGGTAACTTGGTAATCCGATAGAAACAAAATCGACAAAAGAAAACAAATTCTAAGTTAAGGACAATTAACGATAAGGGAAGATGGTATAAAATTTCCTTTAATCACACATCGCTAGTTTATAGTCCTAAGTGGATTAAACTCTTCTCTTTAGAGTTCACTTAAGGGTTCACAAGTTTTAAGTTTTATCTTAAAGTCAAACAAATTGAATAATTGATTTAACTTAAAGCACATCCTCAAAATAAATTAGATTAATCTAACTTAATCTCTACAATTGAAAGTTGCTAATCCTAGCATGCTAACAAAGAATTAAATTTTGGATTTCGAAGAAATTTCCATTTCTTTAATGAAAATTTCAACGATTTTTAAATTTCGACAAAAATTAGATAGAAATGGCGAAAATTCCTATCAAAATACGGAAATTTTTAATGAAACTTTACCATATGTTTATTTAATATATTATCTACTAAATTGATAAAAGACATTGAATAAACTAAATTATATAATAAGTTTCATGTAATATAAGATAAATATAATGCGCACTGGAGCAAATAATGTTAAATAAAATTAGTATATTCTTTATACTGTATAATTTAATTATATACTAAAATCTAAACTCTATATACTCTAATACTCTTTATACTCTATAATCTATTCATTAAACCCTATATACTTTATATTCTTTAGAATATTAGGTTTTGGGCACTTTAAAATATTTTTAATTATTTTTTTATATAGAAATGTATTAGAGTTTAAGGTTTAAAATAACTAAACGAAATCTCTAACTTTTTTTTTTCTTTCCAATTGTCCAAAGGCCCTAAACCCCCCTTCCTTTTTGTTCTTTCCTTACTTTTTTCCCCGTGACTTTCTCTTCAGTCTTTTTTAAATTTTTTATCTTTTCTTCCTTTTTTTCCCATGCCTCTCACCCAGCCAAGCTTTGTCTTCATTGAGTGTAACAACCCAAATTTTGTTACTTAAATTTTTCAAACTTGTTTTAAGGTTTCTATCATGGAATTAATTAGAAATTTCCTTAAGTTTATTTTAACTAACTTAGACCTTTGGTTGTGGTTCTAGAGCTTAGTTGTGTGGAAATGAATTTTAGAATATGAAAATTCAAGAATTTGAAGATTATTTTTTTTTTCAAAATTACATTATGAGAGTAGGATTTTTCATAATTTTTTTAAAAGCAATTTGACTATTTTGAGGTCATAGGAAATTAGTACTCATCAATAGGAGTTCATAGAATTATTCAGTAAATTATTTGGAGTCTTGAACTATTTTTGGTGAATTTCTGGAGTTTGAGAAAATAGAAAATAAGAAAATTTCGATAAATTTCGGTAAATTTCAGTAAATTTCTCTGAAATTTCAAAAATTTCGGCAAAATCTTCACGAAAAATTGTTATATATGTGTTTCGATTTCGAAACCTTAAAAAAATGATATTTTCACTAAAAATTTCGAAATTTAATACCTTGCATGCTAATAACCTTTAAATAAACAATTAAGTCTCCAAAAATAAACTTAGGCATACTTAATTTTTCTTAATTAAATTAAGTATGCATCCTAAAATTAAAGCCTAAAAATAAATAAATAAAGCAGAAATAATAAAATACTTACCCGGTTGTAGATTTTCAAAACTAGACTCCTCCTTGCACTCCCAAAACTTTAAACTATAAGAAGTTTATTCCCTTTTGGTATGTGTCTTCTTAGAGAGACTTCCAAAGAACAAAGGAGTGAGTAACTCTAACTTCCCTTGGTGGTGCAAGTGAAAATGTGGGACAAAAATATCTATTTATAGGCATTAGAGGGTTGGAAGAAGTTGTTAATCTCAAATGTGGGACAAATTGCACTAGAAATGCTCAAAAGAAAAGCTGAAAATCAAATTGGGTTGGAAAAACCCGGTTGGGGATCTGTTTTTTGAGACAAAAAGCCCACAGGTCGACCCACATGAAGACACGGGGGTCGTCCTTAAACCGGTTTGGCTTGACCGGTTCTATGAGAGATCTACTACCAGCGTCCCTTTAATGAGGCGCAACGGCTTTGATTAGAAGGTGGGTTGGCGATTTAGTGTGGCGCGGCTCACAGCAGCTTGCGTGAGCTCTCTGTCCTGCGCCTTGTCTGTGTCGCGTTAGCGCACACAGCCAATCCTGAGTGCCGCATGGCCTGTTTGTCTGCCCAATTAGCCATTTTCCTTTTTCCTATTTTTCTATTTTCTCCAAATTTCGTAAATTCACCAAAAATAGCTCGGGACTCTAAATAATTCCTCGAAAATTCCTACAGACTCGTTGTAATTAATCCTAATTTCCTGTAACCTCAAAAGAACAAATTGTTTGCCAGAAGAATTAAAGAAAATTTGACTTCAATGAATTTAATTCTAAAACAATTAATTTTAACTTAATAATCACCAAAATTACACTCAAGGATAATAGTGCTCAACTTAGAACCTCTAATGGTACAAGTTAGTTAACCAAAAGACAAAAAAAACTCTATTTTCTTTAAGAAACCTTAAGTTTCCAAATACAAAAGAAATTTGAAAACACGTGTCAACACATGATAGGATTGAAAAAATCCAGGGTGTTACATGCTATCCCCCGTAAAAGAAATCTCGTCCTCGAGATTAACTCGTGTCTCTATTAAAAAGGTGAGGAAAATTCTTCCTCATCTCGGATTCTAATTCCCATGTTGTCTCTTCTATTCCATGATGTTGCCAATGAACCTTTACTAATGATATAATCTTATTTCTTAACTGCTTTGTCTCAAATGTCAAGATCTCTACGGAACCTTCTTCATAAGTAACACTTTGCTCTAACGGCATGTTGATCCAAGGCTTTATTTGTGGAAGTTCCAGTGTACTTTTCCTTAATTGTGACGTATGGAACACATTATGCATATGTGATAGTTCAGAAGGTAAATGTAGTCAATACGCAACAGGCCCAACTTGTCCAATGATCTCGAATTGTCCTACGTATCGAGGGCCTAACTTGCCTTGTCCTCACAATTGTACCATTCCTTTATGCGGACTCACATTGAGGAAAACAAAGTCCCCAACAGTTAACTGAAGTGGCCTACGTCGTCGATCTGCGTAAGACTTGCTTCTATCCTGAGCAATATTTAGTTGTTCTTGCACTAGCTTGACTTTATTAGTCGTCTCTTGAATTATTTCAGGATCTAAAGAAATCCTTTCTTTAGTTTCTGCCTAACAGATAGGCAATTTGCAAGGCCTGCCGTATAAGGCTTCAAACGGGGCCATGCTAATACTCTTTTGGTAGCTATTGTTATCAACAAACTCGATTAGTGGTAGATACTTGCTCCACTTGGCACCAAAATCCAAAAATGCATGTTCTTAGCATCTCCTCAAGTATCTGTATTACTCTCGCCGACTGTCCATTTGTTTGAGGATGATAAGCAGTACTTAGACAAATTCGAGTTCCAAAGTGTAGAAGTAAAACGGGAATCTCGATTTGAAACAATCGTCTTTGGTATTCCATGTAAACGAATGATTCGTTGACATAAAAATTTGCAAACGTATTCACTGGTGAGTTTATCCTTACTGCTAGAAAATGTGCGGACTTGGTAAGTCTATTCACTATTACCCAAATGCCATTGTTACCTTTTGTCGTCGTCCTTAGAAAATTAGTAACAAAATCCATGGTAAGGTTCTCCCACTTCCACTCCGGAATGGGTAATGGTTGAAGTAATCATGCGGGCTTCAAATGATTAGCTTTGACTTGTAAACAAGTTAATATATAAGCATTGGCTCACAAACTCGGCTACTTCTCTTTTTAATCATTTCCACCAATACACTTGATACATCATGTCGCTTCTAGGGTGTATAGCAAACTTAGATTTGTGTGCTTCTGGTAGAATCTTCCTTCGGGTGGTTACATGTGACATCATAGTTGTACCTAACATATATCGACCATCGAGTATGAATGATTTGTTATGAAATTGCATGATTATAATTATTTACATATACAGCCGAATTATAAATGTTATTGAAAGGATTTCAAAGGAAATATTTGAAGAACTTATTTTGATGATTTAAGGATCCAATAGAAAATGCTAAACACTGAGAAATGTTTGTGGTTTTCAAACTAGCCAGGGTCCCCTGAGGGGAACATATCATCGTATGAGATGCTTACTCCCTACATTATTTTTGTGTTCCTTGTGTATTGGATGTTTTTACAGGTATGAAGCACGGTAAAGAGACGAACTTGAACGAGGGTCGAGTAGAGTAGCATCTTGAGACTTGTGAACTTTCTAGATTCAATTAGTGATGTCATTTAACTAATTTTCTTGTGTTGAGTATGTTTTATTGATTTTTTCTCCATTGATTGGAGACGGTTTTCAGTTATTTACTTTGATTTTACATTTGCATAGCTTTGAAACCTTTATTCTATGCTTGTTATGTATTTCAAATTTATGTAATTCTTAAAGGTTGTAATAAACTATCGTAACCTCAAGGGTTGGTTTTATAAAGAAGTTTTATTTTTACTTCACATGTTTTCTACAAGTTCTCGGCATTAATCCTTCACATGTTCTCTGATCCAATCCGTACTAAACCTAAAACGCTTAACCCGCCTTGAGTATCTTGAAGGATTAATACTTGATTTAGTGGTATTAATCTCTTGGGGCATTCAAGGTAGGTGCCTCTATTGCATACCCAAGGTTCGAGGTGTGACACATTGAGATTCATGTTATTGGATACTTAGATTCCTAAACGTTCCTGTGCTAAGTGTTAATGTGCTCTGTAAAGTCTAAAGAGCAATTAACTAGAAAGAGTTCTAGCTAGGTTAATTGTGATCCTACTTCCAAATTGAATAAGAACCTAAAAAGTCACACACATACAAGTATGTGAGAGACAAAAAGGAAGGGATAATACTGAAGATCAATTTGTTCGATTATTGATCGCAAACTGTTGTGATAGTTGGTATTGCCTAAAACTGGGAGTTGACACTTCCCAGTAGGTCACTCATCCTAGTATTGCTCTAGTGAGGTCACTTAATTGTAAGATACTAATGGGGACCATAAAACTCTAATGACTTAATTACTAATTGATGAGGACAATTAGTAAGCCTATATTTCAAATGATTAATTTAGGGTAGTCACTTGACATAATCTTACTTGTTGATTGTTTTCTTAGAGCAAATTAATTAACACAAATACTTACCAAAGCTCTAAGTTTACTCGCAAGTGCACGAATCGCAAGGTAGCAAAGGGTGCAAAGTACGAGGTCGATCCCACAGAGAATGGGTTTAGTATCAATAAACCAACTCAACTTGACATATAAGAAATACTGCTAATAGGGGGGTATGTAGAGATGACACACACACACACACAGAACACGGCATTGTTAAGAATTCAGAATCCACCACAAATTATAAGATTACAACTATTATGGTGACATGCAATTCAAAGTGAACACATACAATAAAGTTTGCCAGCCGGGAGGCCTTGATTATCGGACACTCGCCTAACTATTGTTTTCCTTATTCATAGATTAAGAGCTTGATTATCGCAACTTAACCTAGTTAACTCACATGTTCCTAGGAAGCTTGATTATTGTCTACCTAAGCTGTTAACCACGCAAGAGTCATTAAGATTATATGAAAACGACAAACACATAGAGCATGATAGTATCTTGATTATCGATCTAAATGACATCTATAAAACCTATTTATCAAAGATAAGTTCTTAGGATACCTCCTTGTTACCTACTGAATTGATTAGCTTGATTATCACCTCTCAATTTCATAACAATTACTAGATGCAAACAACTCTAAGGTAGCTAGTCAAAGAGTGCAAACAAATAGAATCAATTATAACAGACAATAGGAATTTATCGCATGCAAACATCACATTAAATCACTTGACTTTATTTCATTAACCATAAATCAACATTGATCAAATAATAAGAGCTTCATCATCATCTTAACATTGCAAAACTAAAATCAAAACATAATAAAGAAAATAAAAGAACCAACTTTCATTAAATAATCAAACAGTGAATCCATAATGAAAGAAGAATAGACTAATTAACTAAAGAAAACAAAGGAAATCAAAAGAAGAAGAAAAAAAGAAAAGAAGGAAAAACCCAAGGAAGATGTGGCTAGGGCAGCAAGAAGGCTTGCTGCCCCCTCCTCCTCCTTGCGCCAACTTCTCTCTCTCTCTCTCTCTCTAACTTTCAGAAAATAAAAAGGTGTAAGGTGTAGAAGATGATCCATGATATGTGAGGGAGTGAGGGTCTTATATAATAGTGAGAAGGTGGAGAGGTTTTGCTGATTTTCCAATGTGGGACAAATGCATTCCTTGCTCCTTAAGGCTTCTAATTTTCGGCCAAAAGTGGACCTTGGGCTAATTTGAGCTCTTTTTGGGCGTAACTTTCGTTTCTGCTCGCGGAACTGCTGCGTTACCTCCACTAAAACGGCCATATCTTGAGCTAGAAAACTCGGAATTGAAATCTTTAAATTTCCCTGCGAAGCTAACATCCGTAGCTTTCCAACCATATATGTTATGCTATCAGAGTCGATCTATAGAGGTACATAATCACTGTCGAAATTCATGTTCAATTTTCCAGGGTTTTGACTTTTTCTTCAACTAGGATTTCTTGTAATCTTTGACTGAATCTTGTGAGATTTTCCTTGAGCATGAAGCATTCCTTGCTTGGGCCTTGGATTAGCAGTAGGTGTGGTATGGTTGACCATTGAATTTTACTTTGACCTTTGACTTTGACCAAAAGTCAACCTTGACCAAAAAGATTCCTCAAAAGATTCTCTAAAGATTCCTTCCAGATTCCAAATCCTTCTCTCAAGATTCTTTTTTCCATTTTTAGTTCAGAATTGCTCCATTTGGCTCCTTTCTTCATCAAAGCTTCATTTAACCTACAAAACACAAAACTAAACCAAAATACACAAAAATGTCGAGTTCTTGAACTCTAGGTTATGGAGTTAGTATCATAAAATAACGTAAATTGAGCATTCAACACACCCCCAAACTTAGACTTTGCTAGTTCTCGAGCAAAGAAAACAAAAGAAAAGACTCAAAGACTCAAAACCAAACTAAACTTTCCCAACAAATGATTTCATGAGAATAGCCACCAATGACATAGTAAAGCAGGGCATGTATAGCATTCATTCTTCAAACAACATACCTCACTCCTCCATTGTGCATATAGGTCATCCTCAACATAAACCCAAGTGTTAGATAAGCAAGCAATAGATCAACATATACAAAATAGGTTCAACTCCAATCCTCATCAAGACATACTCTCAACAATAAAGCACTTAAGAATTGGGTTGATTTATTCACTCAAAGGTATATGTGAGAGAAGTTATGTAATCAAAAGCAAAATGCTCACATATTAGCATGAAAGAAAGGCATATTTGAAAAAAAATATGATCTCATGAAAAGAATATCAAAATACTTGAAATTGAATCAATAACCATATGCTCCTCTCTCATCTAGACTCCACATTAGGAACTCCACTTCTCCTAAGATCAATTAGGGCTTTTACAAAGGGTTATAATGTAAGCTTAGGGTAAGGTATGATATTGAAAGAAACGGATAAACAAAGGGCTACAAACTATGGAATTGCAAATCAAAACACACTTAGAGGCATACCTTGCATAGTTGCACATCATAACTTGAACTTTGAACACTTTTGCACAATACATTTTTTTTTCTTTTGAAACCGTCCCAACTTTCTTTCTTTTTTTTTTTTCTTTTTCTTTTTCTTTTTCTTTCTTTTCTAGGGTACGGCATAAACTCTTTAGCACATTTTCACTTTCTTTTGTTTCAAGCTATGCATAAACACTTTTTTTTTCAACCTCAAAATTCATAATCAATGCAAATCCATAGATAAAAGGTAAATAGGGTAGGGGTGTAACTCCCCCAAACTTAGGGTTTAGGTATATAGTATGGGTAAACAAAGAAAAAGCTATAAGGCTCAAAAGGGGTAACTAGGGATAAAACACAAAGGGTTGGCTTTTTAGCTATAGTTAAAACAAAATGGCCTAAAATCATCTCTTAGGGTTCATGTAGTTATAAAAATGCTTTGCATAGAATAAGAAAGAAGTTCTAGCTTATTGATTCACAAAGTTGTAAATTTCAAGCATTTGATCAAAACAATAAATAAAGAGATCACACAACAACTTAAACGACAAAGAAAGAATAGAATGATGTACAACACTCGCGAAATGAAGGACAAGGCTCAAAATCTCTCATGGGTCACATAAGTCTATTCTAAGATGTATATGAATCACTAAATCATGCAAATCATAACTCAAGTTCATGAAAACAAGGCCTAATCACATAGAATTGTAAAATAAGTTATGGAACAATATTAGAAAAAGAAGAACACATACCATAAACACAATGCTAAACATGGTTCTTAATGACTATAAACAATCCTATCAATTTGATGGGGACTCTAAAACTAAAAGACTCAAAAACTTTGTTTTAAAAACAATGTCGCAATAAAGTTCTAAGAATCAATTATCTCACAACGATGTAATGACACTTAGACGATTGCATTTTGATATGGGTTTGCCACTTGAAAACAAAACTAATTTTTTTTTTTAAATGCCCTAGAAGACCGGTCCTCCAGAGAGCATGGCTCTAGGAAGTGCATAGGAAGACCGGTCCTCGATGAGAGAGGATCGGACCTCCAGAAGCGAAGCTCCATTCCAGCTACAGAGAGGACCGGTCTTCACCTTTAAGGACCGGACCTCCAAAGAGGTCGTCTTCTTCCAAAAGTGCAAAGGACCGAACCTCTAAGGAGAGGACCGAACCTCTGGGCCAAAATTTTAAAATTTTGTTTTTTCTAAAACCCTAGAAATCTAAAAACAAAAACCAATGAAATTGCCTTTCCCCCCAAACTTAAATGACACATTGCCCTCAATGTGAAAGAAATTTAAAAAAAAAAATGCATGATCAATTAAGTAAGGGAATCAAAACAACTGACCAAAAACAAAAAATAAAACCAACTAAAACTTTGAAGCAAAGATAGAAGAAATTGTTACTTGTATTGCAAAAACGGCTTCTAAATGTGTGCAGCCACCATGATGATCCTTGGTTTGCTCCTCTTGATTTCTTCAAAAACTTTGGATTGCCTCCCAAACAGCGCTAAGTTTGTACGTCTTCAGCCAGACGTTGCTAATCATCTACTCAAATGTCGTCCTCTACCCTTTCTTGCTCTCGGCTTTGGTAAGCTCGTCATCCACCTTGGATTGTTTTGAACCTTACCAAAAACTCTCAAGAAACAATCATTAGTTAGAATAGGAATTTAATAAGAAAACAGCTTTATTAAAACTTAACTAAAAACAAAAGAAAAAAAATAAAAAAAATCCTAATTCATTAGCAAGTCAAGTTAATTCATGGCATTAATCACCATTCCCCGGCAACGGCGCCAAAAACTTGTTGATTGTTTTCTTAGAGCAAATTAATTAACATAAATACTTACCAAAGCTCTAAGTTTACTCGCAAGTGCACGAATCGCATGGTAGCAAAGGGTGCAAAGTACGAGGTCGATCCCACAGAGAATGAGTTTAGTATCAATAAACCAACTCAACTTGACATATTAGAAATACTACTAATAGGAGGGTATGTAGAGATGAGACACACACCCACACAAAACACGGCATTGTTAAGAATTCAGAATCAACCACAAATTATAAGATTACAACTATTATGGTGACATGCAATTCAAAGTGAACACATACAATAAAGTTTGCCAACCGGGAGGCCTTGATTATCGGACACTCGCCTAACTATTGTTTTCCTTATTCATAGATTAAGAGCTTGATTATCGCAACTTAACCTAGTTAACTCACATGTTTCTAGGAAGCTTGATTATCGTCTACCTAAGCTGTTAACCATGCAAGAGTCATTAAGATTATATGAAAACGACAAACACATAGAGCATGTAGTATCTTGATTATCGATCTAGATGACATCTATAAAACCTATTTATCAAAGATAAGTTCTTAGGATACCTCCTTGTTACCTACTAAATTGATTAGCTTGATTATCACCTCTCAATTTCATAACAATTACTAGATGCAAACAACTCTATGGTAGGTAGTCAAAGAGTGCAAACAAATAGAATCAATTAAAATAGACAATAGGAATTTATCGCATGCAAACATCACATTAAATCACATGGCTTTATTTCATTAACCATAAATCAACATTGATCGAATAATAAGAGCTTCATCATCATCTTAACAATGCAAAACTAAAATCAAAACATAATAAAGAAAATAAAAGAACCAACTTACATTAAATAATCAAACAGTGAATCCATAATGAAAAAAGAATAGACTAATTAACTAAAGAAAACAAAGGAAATCAAAAGAAGAAGAAAATAAGAAAAGAAGGAAAAACCCAAGGAAGATGCGGCTAGGGCAGCAAGAAGGCTTGCTGCCCCCTCCTCCTCCTTGCGCAAACTTCTCTCTCTCTCTCTCTCTCTAACTTTCAGAAAATAAAAAGGTGTTAGATGTAGAAGATGATCCATGAAATGTGAGGGAGTGAGGGTCTTATATAGTAGTGAGGAGGTGGAGAGGTTTTGCTAATTTTCCAATGTGGGATAAGTGCATTCCTTGCTCCTTAAGGCTTCTAATTTTCGGCCAAAAGTGGGCCTTGGGCTGATTTGAGCTCTTTTTGGGCGTAACTTTCGTTTCTGCTCGCAGAACTGCTGCGCTACCTCCACTAAAACGGCCATATCTTGAGCTAGAAAGCTCGGAATTGAAATCCGTAAAATTCCCTGCGAAGATAACATCCGTAGCTTTCCAACAATATATGGTATGCAATTAGATTCGATCTGTAGGGGTACAGAATCACTGTCGAAATTCATGTTCAATTTTCCAGGGTTTTGACTTTTTCTTCAACTAGGATTTCTTGTAATCTTTGACTGAATCTTGTGATATTTTCCTTGAGCATGAAGGATTCCTTGCTTGGGCCTTGGATCAGCTGTAGGTGTGGTATGGTTGACCATTGACTTTTACTTTGACCTTTGATTTTGAGCAAAAGTCAACCTTGGCAAAAAAGATTCCTCAAAAGATTCTATCTGAGATTCTCTAAAGATTCCTTCCAGATTTCAAATCCTTCTCTCAAGATTATTTTTTCCATTTTTAGCTCAGAATTGCCCCATTTGGTTCCTTTCTTCATCAAAGCTTCATTTAACCTATAAAACACAAAACTAAACCAAAATACACAAAAATGTCGAGTTCTTGCACTTTAGGTTAGGGAGTTAGTATCATAAAATAATATAAATTGAGCATTCATTGTTGAGTGTCCAATTTGCATCATTTTATGCTACTAATTCCCTAATCTAGAGTGTAAGAACTCGATATTTTAGGTCATGTTAGTTTGTTTTAGTGTTTTGTAGGTTAAATGAAGCAATGATGAAGAAAGAAGCTAAATGAGGCTATTTTGAGCTAAAAATGGAAAAAATGAGAAAAAGAATCTTGAAGGAATCTTTGAAGAATCTCATACAGAATCTTTTGGGGAATCTTTTAGGTCAAGGTTGACTTTTGGTCAAAAGTCAAAGGTCAAAGTCAATTCAACCATGCCACATCATCTCATGACATGGACCACACATGCAGCCCATGCAATAAGGGCCATGCGCATAACCTAGCCCAAAAGACCAAGGCCATGCGCATAATGTTAGCCGAAATGGAGGAAGCCCAAGTGGTGCCATTCCAAGGTCCAAGAGCCCAAGCCTATGCCGCACCCACTCAGCTGATCCAAGGCCCAAAGAAAGAATCCTTCATGCTCAAGGAAAATCTCACAAGATTCAGTTAAAGATCAAAAGGAATCCTAGTTGAAGAAGAAGTCAAAACCCTGAAAAATTGAACATGAATTTCGACAGTGATTCTGTACCTCTACAAATCGAATCAGATGTCATGCCATATATGGTTGTTAAGCTACGGATGTTAGCTTCCCAGAAAATTTTACGGATCTCGATTCCGAGTTGTGTAGCTCAAGATATGATCGTTTTAGTGAGGGTGGCGCAGCAGTTCCGCGAGCAGAAACGAAAGTGACGCCCAAAAGAGTCCAAATTCAGCCCAAAGCCTAACTCTTTGCTGAAAACCCTAGCCTTATGGGACAAGGAAAGCTTCACCTCCTCACTCCTATATAAGGACCCCATTCTCCCATAATTCAGAACACAATTTAATTTTAGATTTTCAATACTTTTCAGATTTCTAGAGAGAGAGTAGTCGACATTGAGAAAGAGAAGAAGAGAGCCACTTTGTCGCAAGCCCTAGCTAACCCTTGCAGGTGAGGAATAGCTTGTGTGGTCTCTCTCTTTCTCCTTCTTGTGCCGCAACCCTCTTTATGCTTTTTCTTAATTTTCAGTTATTTCAATTGTTTAATTAGTTTAGTTATTTGTTCAACAATGGATTGAGAATTTATATATGTTATGTTTCTTTTGTTTCTCAATTTATTTATGAGTTAGTTTGATTGTTCTTGCATGTTAAGATTATGATGATATCCATATTATTTGATTCAATGTTGATTTATGGTTAATGAAATAAAGCCATGTTTATGTGAAGTTTGCATGTGATTAATTCCTATTGTCTTGTTAAATTGATTCTAGTTGTTTTCATTCTTTGGCTTGCCACCTTAGGTATGTTTGCATCTAGTAATTGTTATGAAATTGAGAGGTGATAATCAAGCTAATCAATTCAGTAGGTAACAAGAAGATAACCTAAGAACTTATCTTTGATAAATAGGTTTCATAGATGTCATCTATAAATAGGTATACTCTAAACTTTTTCTTTTTAAGGTTTTCTTGAGTGGTGTTTGCCTTACTTGTGCAATTTCAATTTTCATATATTGTTGTTTTGTTGGTTGTTGCATTTTCAATTAGCATTCTTGCATAATCAACTAGTAAGGGCCTTCACCCCCAACAAGATAAGGATTGGATTTCATCACCAAGTCCTTGCCCACCTAGGCTAACCATCTCTTGCATTTGTTAATCCCAAACTCAATTTAATTAAAATCAAGTAGACATTGGCCAAAGGGTTCACGAAGCTCATAGGACCCTTTTGGAAGGAGTCAATTAGTGGATACTCCGGTGAGTGTTTTTGGAAGTACAATGTCTAGAAAGGTTCTTTAAGGTTGCAATCATCTTGATGCTTAAAGGGGACTGGTTTTTAAGAGAGACGGTTTGTGACTCCTCCACCCCCTCCGGAACCGGCCTGGTTGTATTTTTAAGAACTTTATATCGGTACGCCACTAATCCCCTTTGAAAGGGAGGAGGAGCTTGTCTAGTGTGTTAGTTTCTAAGATTTGTTATATTGGCTATTTCCTTGTCAAAACCATTGTATTTATTTTTATTTAATCACTCACAAGCTCTAGGCTAGATTAAGGACAAGATCAGTTGTATTGAAGAAGTCAAGAATGAACAAAGACTCAAGGTATACTGCACTTCATTCATTTCATGAAAATAACAGTTTTTTGTCTATTTGACTAGTCATTCACTGAACATAAAGAACAATGTTTTTCTCGTACAGTGGTTGATACTTAAGTCACAGTCACTACAGTGGGGCCATTTCGGGTTTTACTTTTAAAGCCCATTTCATTGAAAGCCCATTTTCTATTTTTTACTAAACATGCATGTGCATTGCACATGGCTTGGTTCCCCCACTGTATCAATCAGATCTGATTGCATCTTAGTCATTCACGCCACACACTTACACACACATCAGCACTATTCATCATCTTCTTCATTTCTGATTTTTGCAAAATAAAGCAATATTGGTTTTTACAGCTCCTCATTCATATCCTTAGTAATACTAGGATACCCCACTAGGACAAAAGGAATGTGCCCCTCATTCGTCTCTTGATTGGCTTCCACGTGGCTCGGGCAAACATGGAAATGGTGTGTGTGTGTATGTGTACGGGTATATGTTGTACTCTGTTCAGATCTTTTGGCGTGTGTCGATGAGCATTTCAATTGGGTATTTTCGTGGTTTTATGCCTGGGTATTTTTCAGGTTGAGTGCTCATGTTTTATGAAGTTAGAAAATGTTTTTAATTTTCAAAATCAAAATGATTTTCTGAACTTGTTTGTTTCATCTAAAAATCTGAATGGGCTTGAGTGTTTAAATCTTTTCATATATTTTTCAAACACATTCATTTTAGATTTTAGTTGAAGGATTCTATATCAACCTCTTCATGCCTCTTGCTTGAGAAGGTTGATTTTTTTTTAAAGAATCCAAAATTTGCATATCATGTTCATACATTGATGAATCTGCTGGGCTTGGTGTGAATTGGTGCCATGGGTTGATGAGTTTGGAGTTAGAGCTGCCTTCTTCATGAATGACTGATTGCCTTACTTATGGAAGTTGCACAAAGGGGTAAGAAAGCTGCCACTTAGTTTAGGACTTAGTGATTGAGCTTGTGTGCTGTATGCTCCATTTGTATTGAACCTCCTCTATAGTGGATTGCCCGGTCAGCTAAAAAAGACCCCTAGTTTTTACCCTTTGTGGTTTTTCTGGGTGAACATCTTGTGTGCATTCGTCTCCCTTTTTGTGTTGTTATGCTTATTGACTCACTCAACTTTTAAACACAAATCTGTACTAATCTGTACTGTAGCTATATGATTGAAATTGATATATGTCTTATAGAACTGTCTAGCTAATCACACACCACTGTAGTTGTGGATAATACTGGGATGCCTACTGTGATGGGTCCTCTGATTGTATAGGATGTCACTTGATCCTTTGGTGTGTTCGATTTGTGTTGTTTACAAAAGTGATTTTTGGTTTTAGAAGTCAATATGGAGTTTCATATTTTAGTTACTGAATCGTCTGAGTTGTGTCTGTTTGACTAGTTCCTGAATGATTACATAAATCAAATATTGGGGTCCGATCACTGAAAGTGAAATTAATCAGGTTTATTAAGTAAATAGATCACCTAATACAAACTTTCAATTGGTATCAGAGCGCTACTCTAAAAGCAAATAGAGAGGTCCTAGGGTATTGTTTGTTTTCTAGGTGTGTCTAGATGGAAAGAGATCGAGTTGCAGGGTCTTGCAACTCTCCTCCATTTTTTGATGGCAGCAACTACGCTGCTTGGAGAGAGAAATTTGAAATTTTCCTTGATACCTATGACGAGTTGGCATATGAGTATCTCACTGTTGAGTGGATTCCTCCCACACGAACTGTTGATGGGATTGAAACTCCTAAGCCTAGGTCCGAATGGTCTTTAGCCGAAGTCACGGCCTCTAGCTCCAACAAGAAGGCTAGAAATGCTATTGTCACTGCACTATCTTCCTCACAATTTGCACACATACAACATTGTGTCACGGCTAGGCAAGCTTGGAACAAACTTAGGGTTGTTCATGAAGGGGACAAACAAGTTAGGTCACTTAAGCTTCAAATGGTACATGCCAAATTTGAAGAAATTAGGATGAAAGAGTCCGAGTCATTTTCCGAGTTCTATGAAAGGTTGGAAGCCCTCACAAATGAAGCCATGTCCCTAGGTAAACCTTATGAGGAGTCTACCATTGTCCAAAAGGTTCTTAGATCTCTACCTAAGAGATTTCAATCTAAGAAACATGCAATACAAGAAGTCCAAAATTTGGATGAACTCAAAATTGGTAAATTGGTAGGAAAGCTTAAAACCTTTGAGATGGAACTTGAAATGGATGAAAGGGACAGCAAGAAGTCAAAAGATATTGCTTTGCAAAGTGTCAAAGAGATGAGTGAAAACTTGAGTGAAAAATCATCCATGTCCGATGATGAGGTTGCCCTTTTTGTCAAAAGATTTAGACGAATTCTTAGAAATAAAGGGAGAGAAACTAGGACTAGTGGTAACAACTTTAAGGAGTTCAAATTCAAATCTCAAAGAGAGAATTCATTTGAGAGAAAACAAAAGAGGAAGTCTAACTTTAAAGAAGGAAGAACAACCAAGAGAGATGTGAAATGTTACACTTGTGGTGGAATAGGTCACATAGCAATTGAATGTGCAAATAATAGAAAGAATTATTCTTCAAGTAAGAATAAAGCTATGAAAATCACTTGGAGTGATAGTGAGAGTGAGGACTCAAATGATTGTGAGTCTTCTTTCGATATTGAGGGTGATGAAGTTGCATTTGTTGCATCAATCAAGGAGATTGAACAAGTTGATGGTGGGTCTGACTCAGAATCTGCTCCTGATGATGAGTCTTACACTACACTTTGTGATAAGTATGACTTACTTTTCACCGAAACTCTTAGCATAAAGGAAGAAAATCAGAAACTAAAGAATGCTAAATTGAAATTATGTGAGAAGATTGAGTCATTAGAGAGTGAATAAGAAAGTGTGGCTATCTTGAAACAAAATTTTGAGAGTCAAGTTAAAGTGCTCAAGGAGAGCAACATCTACTTTAAATCTATGAATGAGAAACTTCAAAAAGAAGTACATGAAGCAAATGAGAGCATTGTTGAGCTCACCATTGGGGCTGAAAAGGTTGATATGATGCTTAGGATTGGAAAGCATCGTGGGGACAAGACCGGTTTGGGTTTTAGTGAAAATAGTCCTAGTGTATCCAACACAAATACCATTTTTGTCAAGTCAAAATCTGATAATAGTGTCAAAAAGGGTCTAGGTTTCATTGACAATGGTCAAAATGCATCTCATTCTAAGTCAAGTCAAGCTACACCAAGTGTCACAAAAATTGATTGTTCTACTTCACTTAGAAAAACAAAGTTTGTCCCGGTTTGTCATTATTGTCATGTCAAGGGTAACATTAGACCAAATTGCAACAAACTTAGAGGAAAGAAATCAAGTGAACGAAAGAGAAATATTTCTCTACAAGAGCAAGTGAACAATCTACTCAAAGGGGTAACCAAAATTCCCTTACTTGTCACCCCACTTCCCAAAAATAAGCCAAGTCCGCATCAAAAATGGGTTGTGAAGAGCTCCACTAAATGTCTAGTAACCTTGAATGCTTTTTCAGCCACTAAGAGGAACATTTGGTTCCTAGATAGTGGGTGTTCCAAACATATGACGGGAGATAAGGAGGTCTTTACCTCTTTTGCTCCTTATGATGGTGGTAGTGTGACTTTTGGAGGAGGAGAGAAGTCCTATGTGAGTGGAAAAGGGGTTGTACACATTCCCGGTATACCCGAATTGAAAAATGTAAGATTTGTTGATGGGCTGAATTCTAATTTGCTTAGTATTAGCCAACTTTGTGATGAATGAGGTGGTGAAGTGTGTATGTCCAAGAGTGGATGTAGAATTGTTGACTCCCAAGGAAGGGAGATCTTGAATGCCCCTAGGTCTAGGGATGATTGCTATGTGTTTGATGGCAATGTTGGAAAAGTTGAGAATACTTGCAATAGAGCTATTGATGACACTAGCTTTCTTTGGTATCAAAGACTTGGTCACATTAATGTTCATGACCTTTACAAGTTGTGTAAGTATGAGGTTGTTAGAGGTCTACCAAAGAAAGGAATGCCCGAAACTTTTATTTGTGGTCCATGTCAAATGGGGAAACAAACCAAAGAACCACACAAAAGAGTCAAAGACATAGGCACCTTTAGGACATTTGAACTAATTCACTTGGATTTAGTTGGTCTTGTCCAAACCTTGTCAATAGGTGGAAAGAAATACATTCTAGTCATGGTAGATGATTTTTCTAGGTACACTTGGGTGTCATTTCTTAAGGACAAGTTGGAGACATTTCATCATTTTGTCAAGATTGTGAAACTGCTGAAAAGTGAAGGTATGTCAAGTTTGTCAACCCTGTCCCGAATTAGATCAGACCATGGAACTGAGTTTGAAAACTCTCAATTCGATGAGTTTTGTTGTCAAATGAGAATCAAACATGAATTTTTAGCTCCTATAACACCCCAACAAAATGGAATCGTTGAGAGAAAGAATAGGATTTTGATTGAGATGGCAAGAGTGATGTTAAATAGCAAAAATCTTGCTAAACATTTCTGGGCTGAGGCGGTCAACACAGCATGTTACATCATAAATAGAGTTTACCTTAGGCCAGGAACCAAAAAGACTCCCTATGAACTGTGGAAGGGTAGGAAACCCAAGGCTACACACTTTAGAGTGTTTGGGAGTACATGTTACATCCTTAGGGATAGAGAACATTTGGTAAAATTTGATTCTAAGAGTGATGAGGGTCTGTTTTTAGGCTATTCATCCAACAGTAGAGCTTTCAGAGTTTTCAATTTGCGAACAAATTCTATGATGGAGTCCATAAATGTGAAAATAGATGATCATGATGCATCTATTGAAATGGCTGCAGATAAGGATGGATTGTTCCCTCAATCTGATCCTAAAGAGGATAATTTGGTTAAAGAAGAGTTCAAGTCAGGCAGTGATGAACTTACTGATGACTCAAAAAATGTTGAGTTTGATAAGTCAGAGAGCGAACAAAATGACAAAACCTTGAGTGACAGATCTGAAAAACCAAGATGGGTGAGGTGTAACCATGGTGAAGATATAATTCTAGGTTCTTTAGACCAGCCAGTTAGGACTAGAAAATAAATGGCAAATGAACTTGCTCATGTGTGCTATGTTTCCATTGTTGAACCTAAAAATGTCAAAGAAGCACTCAATCATGAGGAATGGGTGAGTGCAATGCATGAGGAATTGAACCAATTTGAGAGAAACCAAGTGTGGACTCTTGTAGAAAGACCAGCCAACACAAATGTCATTGGAACCAAATGGATCTTCAAAAATAAATCTGATGAATTTGGGAATGTAGTTAGAAACAAGGCTAGGCTTGTTGCTCAAGGGTACTCTCAATTAGAGGGTATTGATTTTGATGAGACTTTTGCACCCGTTGCTAGACTTGAGTCCGTTAGGTTACTTTGTGCCATTGCATGTCATCTTAAGTTCAAATTGTATCAAATGGATGTTAAAACAGCATTTTTAAATGGTTACTTGAATGAGGAAGTTTTTGTGGAACAACCAAAAGGTTTTGAGGATCCTCACATGAGAGATGCTGTTTATAAATTGAGGAAAGCCTTGTATGGGCTGAAGTAAGCTCCAAGAGCTTGGTATGAGAGACTCTCTCATCACTTGTTGTCCAATGGGTATCAAAGAGGGTCGATTGACAAGACCCTATTTGTAAAAAGGTTAAAAAGTGATGTCTTGATTGCTCAAGTTTATGTGGATGATATTGTCTTTGGGTCAACTTCAAATTTTCATGTTAAGAGAATCATTGATGTAATGTCTAGTGAATTTGAAATGAGTCTAGTTGGTGAAATGAATTTCTTTTTAGGGCTGCAAGTTAAGTAAGTAGATAGTGGGATATTTATCTCCCAATCTAAGTATGCTAGAAATTTAGTCAAAAAGTTTGGGCTTGAGTCTTCCAAAGTGGCTACTACTCCAATGAGTAAAAGCTCTAAACTTCATAGGGATCCAAGTGGTAAGAGAGTGGACCAAACCTTGTATAGAAGCATGATAGGAAGTCTCCTCTATCTCACAGCTAGTAGACCGGACATATCGTTTGCGGTAGGAGTGTGTGCTAGGTTCCAAAGTGATCCCAAAGAATCTCATTTATTTGCAACAAAGAGGATCATCAAATATGTAAGTGGGACTCTTGACTATATATATATGGGTTGTGGTATACCCATGATACCAACACTAAATTGGTTGGATTTAGTGACTCTGATTGGGCTGGGTGTAGTGATGATTTGAAGAGCACCTCGGGTGGTGCTTTCTATGTTGGGAATAACTTAGTGTCTTGGCATAGCAAGAAGCAGAATTCTGTCTCTTTGTCGACTGCTGAAGCTGAATACATAACAGCAGGGAGTTGTTGTACACAACTCATTTGTATGAGACAAATGTTAGCCGATTATGGAATTGATGAGAAAACCTTTCTTATCTATTGTGATAACATGAGTGCTATAGATATCTCCAAGAACCCGGTGCAACATACTCGAACTAAGCATATTGACATAAGACATCATTTCATTCGAGATTTTGTGGAGAGTGGAACTCTTACTTTGACTTTTGTTCCTTCCGAACAGCAACTTGCAGACATCTTTACAAAGGCTTTAGAGAATCCAAAGCACATTAGTCTTCGGAAGTCAATTGGCATTTGTACACATGCATGATTCTTTGTAGTTAAATGTGCTTCGTTGTTTAAGTTTCCTTTCTTTGGTTTAAGTAGTTTCGTTTTTTTTTTTTTATAACCATTTTGAAAGGTCTTAACATTGCTTGTCACACTCTCTTTGATATTCAAAAAGGTTCTTGCATCACATGTGTTATGTCAATAAGCATAATCCTTTCTTCTTGTCCGATGTTAGCCTTGAGATTTCTTTCTATTTAACACTTTGTCATGGTCAATCAAACTTGTTAAATGCTTTTCAAAGACAATTTGTTTGAGGATGCAATTTAGGTTTTCAATATAATTCCTCATTTGTGACCCATCTTAAGCTAAGTTTTCCTCATTTGAACAAATGTGCACCATACAAAAATAACAAAAAAAAAAGGAAGTGTGACCAAAAAAGTCACGGCCCTAGGGAGAAATAAGGTGTTTTCATGGTGTTCTAGGGTAAAGATTCGCAAAATTGGACCCAATCATTGCACTTATTTTGGGAAGTGCCTAAACAAAACAAATGAAAATAATTTTCTCATAGCCATTGTCATGAGTAGAAAAACTTTGTTCTCAAGATTTGTCTCCAAAGTAGAAATTCTCTTAAGTTGTCAAATTCTAATTTCTTGTTGTGGATGAAACTTATTCAACCTCTTTGGTTGTCTTTGACATTGTTTTTTTCCATCTAGAACAAGTCTTGAATGCTAGCATTGACCTCCCTATATCCCAAATATGCTTATTTTCTTGCACAAAATTTTGCAATTTTCATTTTCCATATCTATTAGAGTGTTGACATTGGTGGTTAATTCATTTCAATTGTTATTGTTGTTTTTGTCAAAATAAAATCTCTGAAGCACATCTAACTCATAGATTTTTTTTTTTGTGTGTGATTACTTCCAACTCTTCCAGGATTCCTCTATCTCTTTGTCAAACCATATGGTTGTTTTATGTTCCAGTACGAACTTTGTCCATTTTGACTAGTCTGACAATTGTCAAATACAATCATTTTTAACAGGGCCATTCTGCACCTTGGATTACTGTTCATTAAGGGCTTTTCGGGCATTTTTCTCATTTTTTTTTTATCTCTAGCAGCCCTTATAGTGCACCCGTCCCTTTTTTCTTTCCTTCAAATCCCTAACATTTCAGAACCTTCATCTTCTCTTCTCTTCTCTTGCCGCATCCTTCTCTCTCTCCTTCTCGCGATTCAGCTTTCCCCCTCTCGCTTGCGGCTCGGTCTGCACCTTCCCTCTCGCTCGGGACTCGGTCAGCACCTTCCCTCTCGCGACAAAGTCTGTGTCGCGACTCGGCCTATATTTTTCTTCTCGCGCCTCGATTTTCCATATCGGGCTTCTCACCATGTCGGGCTCCACCATCATCCCCTCTCGCAGCCGTCAACGACAATCCACGACGGAGGACTGTGAGGAGGAAGATTTCATCAATGGGCAGAATCGTTTTACAACTCGGTGGACAAAGAGATTCTTTTGCGTTGTGCATTCCCGATCTGTGGTCACTGAGCGCCATTACAGGTTAGAGGACTTCAATCTCCATCTCTTTCGTCAAGTCTTCTCCTTCCTCAGTGACTATCAAGTGTCCACCTTGAATGACCTCCCTCACACAGTCCCTTCCTACAACCTCACCATAGTTCAGGAATTTTATGCCAATTTCCCAAGTCGCATTGCCCGAACAGGTTTTAATGTCTATGTGCGCAATTGTGATGTTTATTTTCGGCCTAGTGAGATTTGTCAAGTTCTTGGGTTAAAAAAATCTACCCACTCTGCTATCTGCAATATTTAGAACGGTCTAGGTCATATACTGCTGCTTACTTCCAGGTCGTGGCCTATGTTAACCCTGCTACCCCTTTAAAGGACGGTGTGTTACTAGCTAAGTCCGAATTCAAACCTTTTCACAGGTTTTTGTGGGATTTTGTACGTCACAATATTATCCCTACCTCCCACAACTCGCATCCGTCTGAGGAGCAAATTCAAGTGATGATGTCTTTTCTGAATAAGGATCCTGTTCCCTTAGGCTTTCTTATTTATGAACACATTCAGACCAAGACAATCGGTAGTGGTCGTGACCACAAGGGTGCCCTCATTTTCCCTCTCCTTATTCACCTCCTTTGTGCCAGCAGTGGTGTCTCTTCTGTGGCTGACCTGGTGTTCGTTTTAAATTTAAATACTCGCAGTGCACGAATCTATATATAATATAGATGGCAAGCAAGGTCGATCCCACGAGGACTATTGTTGATCTTTAAATGATAATCCGAATGCTAAAAAAAACAAGAAAACAAGACACGAGTGGCTGCCCAAGTTGTCACGCCTAGGGCAGCTGCTCACTTGAAATGAAACACACGCACACACACACGAATGGGAGGGAGTTTGTATGACTTGAAAACAACAAATTAAACCTAAACAAAAAGTAAGATGTGCGACTAGCAAAGTGTATGAAAACAGCAAGTTATCTTGTGAAAATAGCTGAATGATGATACTAGGACTCTAGAACTCCACCTCTAGACCTCATATTCAATGTCATGGTGCAATTTATGAAACCTTTAATTCCTATTGATGAATGCATTCGCATATTCACCTATGGCATAGCATGAAATGCATAATTCCCCAAATGTACAAACTAGTGCATGGCATTTACCCTAGTTTGGTACCCTAAATGCAACCTAGGCATGGCATCTACCTAAGAATGCAGCAAGGTCCATTAATACTCAAATGAGATTATGAATGCAAATAAAACCCTAAGGCATGGCGTCTACCTTAGATACTTTATTATTGATTTCACACAACTAGAATTCAGCCAATTACTAAATCCTAAGTTGTTTATCACTTGTATTAGGGGCTGATTGGTTGTCTTCACCCTAAATTGATTAAATTCTAGATGCAATAACCCTAGGTGATCAATCAAGGATTAAAAACACATAGAGAACAATGATAAAAGTGAAATCAAAATCATCAAATCCATGGAATTAAACAAACAACAATTACACAACTAAACCATTGAATATTCGGCCTAGGGCTGAATCCTAGGCCCTAGAAAACGTGATTAGTTCATGCTAGAAAACAAGAACAGCCACGAAATCATGTTTTTCATCTAACAATTACAAGAAAAGAAGAAGAAGAAAAGAAAACACCCCAAGGAGAGCTCACGCCTCCAGCAGCCCCTCCCTCTCTATTTTTTGATTTTTTCCAAGTGTGTGTGAACCCCCTAAAATGAGAGAAAGAGATAAATATATAAGGGTGTGCGGCAGCTAGGGTTTTTCCAAGCTAGGGAGATGCGGCTGCTAGGGTTTGGAGCAAGAAGGATATGCGGCAGCTAGGGTTTGGGCTTAAGTGGTATGTGCAAGGCCCAAAGGCTTCCCTCTCTCTTGCGCAAGGTGCAGCTAGCCCTTATGGGCTTGCATGTAGCTGATTTTCTCCCCTAATCGGCCTCCAATAAATCAGGAATTAAAATGAAATAAATCAGGTTATATCAAATCTGATTTTTAGAGCCCAATTAGGAAAGGAAAGCCTTGCAAGGTGCGGCCAGCCCTTCCCTCTTAGCACACACGCCACTTCCTATGTGGTTTGGGCTGGGCTTCCATTTCGTCATGCTCTTGGACCCTCTCTTGATCTTGGCCTTCCCTTTAAACAGCAAATATTCATTTAAGCTCAAAATGGGCTGATTTGCATCCATTTAATTCCTATGGGCTTTCCACCTACAAAAGAGAAAAACACAAATAAATAACATAAAATATAGGGACTAAGTACTAAATACATGAAGATAGAGGGCCTAAAATGCAAACATTTAAGGACCCAACACCTGGTTACATTTGCTGAGCCTATGGCTGACTATACGAAGACAGTCATGAAGGTTAGTGAAACTTTTGCTCGCAAAAAGGGAGGTGATCAGGCTCCTTCTCTTGAACAAGCGAACGCTGCCCTTCTTGCAAAGGTCAAAGGTCAATCGGCTATTATTGCGGATCTCATGGCCCAACTAGCAGCTCACACAGCTCATTTTGATGCCTTTGCCATCGTTCCTTATTCTGATGGGCTCCATACTGAGGATGGTGATCCACATCCTGACATTCCTGATCATTCCGATGACGCTCCAGAGATGGACCCCATCGATTCACCAGTGCCAGCGAGCTTAGTAACGCTTCAGCCTGTAGATGACTTTGAACTTGCCATGCAAGCCCGGTACAGAGATGCTGCTGCTGCTGCCGGTTATCAGTCCTAGGCGGAGTTCGAATTTAGGGGGAGCCAGAATTTTATGGAATTTACTCTTTAAGCATGTATTTTTCTCTTGAATATCTCTCCAACTTTCTGTGCTTTTGAACTGAACTTTTATTTCTTTTGGTGTATGTCCTTTTGTCTTTCCATGACAAAAAGGGGGAGAATGTATTTGTTTACTCTACATTGCTTGCTGTTTTTAAACTGCATTGGTTGCTGTACTATCATATTCTGTGTTGTGCAAGTACTTCTTCTTGCAGGTACATTATAACATAGTGTTGGGCTGAGTGTTGAGAGTCTTGTGAGGTGAATGGGTTGATGTTTTGTTAAGGAAAGCCAAAGGGGGAGATTGTTAGTTTCTAGGATTTGTTATATTGGCTATTTTACTTGTCAAAACCATTGTATTTATTTTTATTTAATCACTCACAAGCTCTAGGCTAGATTAAGGACAAGATCAGTTGTATTGAAGAAGTCAAGAATGAACAAATACTCAAGGTATACTGCACTTCATTCATTTCATGAAAATAACAGTTTTTTGTCTATTTGACTAGTCATTCACTGAACATAAAAAACAATGTTTTTCACGTACAGTGGTTGATACTTAAGTCACAGTCACTACAGTGGGGCCATTTCGGGTTTTACTTTTAAAGCCCATTTCATTGAAAGCCCATTTTCTGTTTTTTACTAAACATGCATGTGCATTGCACATGGCTTGGTTCCCCCACTTGTTTTTCACAGATCTGATTGCATCTTAGTCATTCACGCCACACACTTACACACACATCAGCACTATTCATCATCTTCTCCATTTCTGATTTTTGCAAAATAAAGCAATATTGGTTTTTACAGCTCCTCATTCCTATCCTTAGTAATACTAGGATACCCCTCTAGGACAAAAGGAATATGCCCCTCATTCGTCTCTTGTGGACAGCCATTGATTGGCTTCCACGTGGCTCGGGCAAACATGGAAATGGTGTGTGTGTGTGTACGGGTATATGTTGTACTCTGTTCAGATCTTTTGGCGTGTGTCGATGAGCATTTCAAGTGGGTATTTTTGTGGTTTTATGCCTGGGTATTTTTCAAGTTGAGTGCTCATTTTTATCAAGTCATAAAATGTTCATTTAATTCTTAAAAATCAAAATGATTTTCTGAACTTGTTTGTTTTCATCTAAAATTCTGAATGGGCTTGAGTGTTTAAATCTTTTTATATATTTTTCAAACACATTCATTTTAGATTTTAGTTGAAGGATTCTATATCAACCTCTTCATGCCTCTTGCTTGAGAAGGTTGATTTTTTTTTAAAGAATCCAAAATTTGCATATCATGTTCATACATTGATAAATCTGCTGGGCTTGGTGTGAATTGGTGCCATGGGTTGATGAGCTTGGAGTTGGAGCTGCCTTCTTCATGAATGACTGATTGCCTTACTTATGGAAGTTGCACAAAGGGGTAAGAAAGCTGCCACTTAGTTTAGGACTTAGTGATTGCGCTTGTGTGCTGTATGCTCCCTTTGTATTGAACCTCCTCTATAGTGGATTGCCCGGTCAGCTGAAAAAGACCCCTAGTTTTTACCCTTTATGGTTTTTCTGGGTGAACATCTTGTGTGCATTCGTCTCCCTTTTTGTGTTGTTATACTTACTGACTCACTCAACTTTTAAATACAAATTTGTACTGTAGCTATATGCTTGAAATTGATATATGTCTTATAGAACTGTCTAGCTAATCACACACCACTGTAGTTGTGGATAACACTGGGATGCCTACTGTGATGGGTCCTCTGAGTGTATAGGATGTCACTTGATCCTTTGGTGTGTTTGATTTGTGTTGTTTACAAAAGTGATTTTTGGTTTTAGAAGTCAATCTAGAGTTTCATATTTTAGTTACTGAATCGTCTGAGTTGTGTCTGTTTGACTAGTTCCTGAATGATCACATAAATCAAAAATTGGGGTCCGATCACTGAAAGTGAAATTAATCAAGTTTATTAAGTGAATAGATCACTTAATACAAACTTTCATAGTGCTTAATCAAGATTAGGATTGTCAAAAAGACACCTCCCAAAGCTAAATCAAAGATAATTAAATTGCTTGTTTGGATTAACTCTTTGTTTTGTGATTTTGTTTAGTTGTGTTTGCTTTGTTTGTTAGTTTGTCCATATTTTCGTTTAAAAAAGGGTAGTTAATTAATTAATTAAAAAAACGAAAAAATATATATATTTTTGAAATTCTTTTCTTAAAACTCGTCTAGTGTATGCTTGGTCGCCGTTCATTGAATCACGATTTAGCACCTTTTGACCCTGAACTTGAGAGAACACTTAGACATTTAAAGAAAAGAATTGAACCGATAATTGAAATGGGTGAAAACATTGAAATTCGTCCGTTAAGAGAATATTTTGCTCTCGTCATCCTTGACACCCCTTCTTGCATAGTCTTGCCCCACACTACCGCAACTCATTTTGAGATTAAACCCCACATCATTTAATTGTTGCCCTCCTACCACGGTTTGGATTGAGAGGACCCGTACACACATGTTAAAGAATTCATTGAAATTTGCTCAACCTATAGATACCAAAATTTTCCCGATGAGTCCGTGCGTCTCCGTTTATTCCCATTTTCGGTTAAGGACAAAGCGAAAGCTTGGTTAAACTCCTAACCCCCCGGTTCTATCACTTCATGGGATCAACTTGTGGACTTAGCTTTAAGATTGAGGTGATGTAGACTTAGGGTCTAAGATTGAGAGTCTAACGAGAAAGGTAGCGGCCTTAGCTTTGAGTCAAACCATGAGTGCGGTTAATCATGTCCAAAGTGAGGTTTGTTCTCATTGTGCTAGCCCGATGCATAATGTCCAAGCGTGTCCATCCTTGTATACTTTTTCCGAGAGTAATGTTAAGCATGCGAATGCTCTTAACAATTTTAGGAAGCCGTTTGTGAACCAAGGTACCTTTTCCGAGACCTACAATCCCAATTGGAAGAATCACCCAAATTTTTCTTGGTGACAAGGCCAACCCCAAACACATTTAGGAGGAAATTCAATGCCAAACAATTCATTCCGTCCTCCTAATCCCTCATATTCCCATGTTCCCCATCCCACTCCTCAAAGTGTTGCCCCACAACAAAATTCATCATCACCTTTAGAGGACACACTCCAAAAGTTCATGCAATTGACCGGTCAAGTCTTTGTTGAGGTTAAAGCTTCCGCCCACCAAAATACACAAGCCATTGCAAAGCTAGAACATCAAATTGGTCAATTAGCTAACATTGTGGGGGAGAGAGAGAAGGGAAAATTTCCAAGTCAACCCATTTCTAATCCAAAGGGTCAATTTCATGTTTATGCATCTAGTTCATCCAATACTCATGAGCATGTCAAGTCCATCACAACCCTTAGGTCGGGTAGGCAAATTGATAATAAGGTTCAAATGCCCAATTTGGAAAAAGAGAATGATGACAATGATGAAAATGAAACAAATGGAGTAGGTGGTTTAGAGCCTCATGTTGATCACATTGTTAAGTCAAAGGAAAAAGAGCCCTTAATTGTTGATCCTTCTCCAACTTTTGCCCCCAAAGCCCCATTTCCTTATAGGTTGGCTAAGACAAAGAAAAATGCACAATTTAATGATATCCTAGAAGTGTTCAAGCAAGTCCATATCAATATTCCCTTCTTAGATGCCATCAAACAAGTGCCTTCTTATGCCAAATTTTTGAAAGACCTTTGCACCATAATAAGGAGAACCAACGTTCCAAAGCAAGCCTTTCTCACCGAGCAAGTTAGTCCAATGATCGAGCATCGAATTCCGGTTAAGTACAAGGATCCCGGTTGTCCTACCATTGCATGCACGATAGGAACTCATCATATAGGAAGAGCATTGCTAGATTTAGGAGCAAGCATGAACCTTTTACCATACTCCGTTTATGTGCAACTTGGCTTAGGAGAGATGAAACCAACATTGGTAACTCTTTCTTTAGCGGATAGGTCGGTTAAAATTCCTAGGGGAATGGTGGAAGATGTCTTGGTCAAAGTGAATGAATTTTATTTTCCCATAGATTTCATTGTGCTTGACACCCAACCCTAAACCCTATTTCAAGTGTCTTCTTATGCTAAATTTTTGAAAGACCTTTGCACCATAAAAAGGAGAACCAACGTTCCAAAGCACGCTTTTCTAACCGAGCAAGTTAGTTCAATGATCGAGCATCGAATTCCGGTTAAGTACAATGATCCCGGTTGTCCTACCATTGCATGCACGATAGGAACTCATCATATAGGAAGAGCATTGCTAGATTTAGGAGCAAGCGTGAACCTTTTACCATACTCCGTTTATGTGCAACTTGGCTTAGGAGAGATGAAACCAACCTTAGTAACTCTTTCTTTAGCGAATAGGTCAGTTAAAATTCCTAGGTCAATTAAAACCAACCTTGGTATTTTCGTTTACCGTCGCATGCCCTTTGGGTTATGTAATGCACCCGCCACCTTTCAAAGGTGCATGATTTCTATTTTCTCCGACATAGTAGAGCGGTTTCTTGAGGTTTTTATGGATGATTTTTCCGTCTTTGGGTCTTCTTTTGATGAATGTTTGCACCATTTTTCATTGGTTTTAATTCGTTGCAAGGAGAAAAATCTTGTTTTAAATTGGGAAAAATGTCACTTCATGGTCAAAAAGGGTATTGTTTTGGGACATATCATTTCTTCTAAGGGAATTGAGGTTGATAAGGTTAAAGTTGATCTAATTTATTATCTTCCACCTCCACGTACTGTTAAGGAAATTAGATCTTTCTTAGGACACGCCGATTTTTATCGAAAATTCATCAAAGATTTTAGCAAAATTTCACGTCCCTTGTGCAATTTACTTGCCAAGGATTCCTCTTTTGTCTTTGAGGATCATTGTATCCGTGCCTTTGATAAACTTAAGTCTTTGTTAACCTCCGCTCCTATCATTCAACCCCCCGTGTGGAGTAAACCTTTTGAGATTATGTGTGATGCATCCGATCACGCCATAGGTACCGTTTTGGGACAACGAGTTGGTAGGTTGCCCCATGTCATTTGCTATGCAAGCAAGACCCTCACTGATGCCCAACTTAACTATTCCACCATTGAAAAAGAACTTTTGGCGGTTGTCTTTGCGTTAGACAAGTTTAGGTCTTACATTTTAGGCACAAAGGTTATTATTTATTCTGATCATGTGGCTTTAAAATACCTTTTGTCTAAAAAAGATGCTAAACCCCTCCTAATCCGTTGGATCCTCTTGCTCCAAGAATTTGACATCGAAATCCGTGACAAAAAGGGGTCCGAAAATGTGGTTGCCGATCATCTTTCTAGATTGATAGTTGAGTCATGTGAGGAGTCCATTCCCATCACTGAGACATTTCCTGATGAGCAACTTATGCTTGTTTCCCAAACACCATGGTATGCGGATATTGTGAATTTCCTTGTCACTAATGAGATGCCTTCCCATTGAACCAAGCAAGATAGATCTAAGTTTCTAGCTAGGGTCCAGAATTATTTTTGGGATGATCCTTACTTGTACAAATATTGCCCTGATTAAATCATTAGGAGATGTGTCCCGAATAGTGAGCAATCCAATATCATTTCTTTTTGCCATGATCATGCTTGTGGAGGCCACTTTAGTGCTAAGAAAACCGCCTCCAAGATCTTTCAATGTGGTTTCTATTGGCCTTCCCTTTTCCAAAAGTTAGAGAGTTTCACTAGGAGAAACATGATGCCTTTGACCCCAATCCTTGTTGTCGAAATCTTTGATGTTTGGGGCATTGATTTTATGGGACATTTTCCTAATTCTTTTGGAAATTTGTACATACTTGTGGGTGTTGATTATGTGTCCTAGTGGGTAGAGGCAATTGCATGTAAAACCAATGACCATAGGGTAATGCTTTATTTCTTGAAAGAAAACATTTTCACTCGATTTGGGACCCCACGTGCTATCATTAGTGATGGTGGGAAACATTTTTGTAATAAGCCATTTGAACATTTAATGAAAAATTATGGCGTCACCCATCGCGTCGTCACCCCTTACCATCCCCAAACAAGTGGTCAAGTTGAGATTTCTAATAGGGAGATTAAACATATCTTGGAGAAAACAGTTAACCTATCCCGAAAAGATTGGTCTTTGCGACTCATTGATGCATTATGGGCTTACCGAACCGCTTTTAAAACTCCTATTGGAATGTCTCCTTATCGCTTAGTTTTTGGGAAAGCTTGTCATCTCCCTGTTGAATTGGAACATAGAGCATTTTGGGCCATAAAACAATTTAATTTTGCTCTAGACAAAGCCGGAACCCATAGGAAGCTCTAGTTAAATGAGCTTGAGGAACTAAGGAATGATGTATATGATTGTGCTAAAACTTACAAGGACCGTATGAAGGTGTTCCATGATAAACACATTTTGAGGAAAACTTTTTCACCTAATCAAAAAGTCCTTTTGTATAATTCTCGTTTGCATCTTTTTCCTGGTAAATTGAAGTCTCGTTGGACTGGTCCTTTCCTTGTTCGCACTATTTTTCCTCATGGGGCAGTTGAAATTGAAAATCCTAAAAATGGTGATGTTTTTAAAGTCAATGGTCAAAGATTGAAACCATTTCTTGAGTTCCAAAATGATGAGGTTAAGGAAGTCTTACTTTGTGATCCCATTTATCATGATTGATTTTCTTTGTTTAGTTCCTTAATTTATGATTTATTTTCTTTTGCTTTTCTTTCTTTTTATGTATATATTCTCCTCATATCTTTGGGAATTATCATTCATTATTTCTTGAGCGTCATTGTTGGTAATTTCAAAGAAATGAGAGTATCATCTTTCAGGTAATTTCTTTTCACCATCTTCTCTCTTATTTTCTTGTCATTGTCATGTTTTTCCTTTCCAATCATTGAGGACAATGTTTGATTTAGGTTTGGGGGTGGAGTTTTGAAATTTTACTTGAATTTTCTAGTACTTTTCTAGTTTAAAAAAAAAAAAATGGTTTTAGNTGAGCCTTAGTTTTAGTCTTTTTTCATTTGTTAAACACTATCACCCTCTTTTCTGAGAATTGTTAGAAAAAGTTTAAAAAAAAAAAAAAAAAGTAATAGGCATTATGTTATTAGTATCTCTCTTTATGTTATTATTCTCTTCAATAAAAAGAAATGTTAAAAAAAAAAAAAAAGGAAATGAGATAAAAAGAAATGTCTTAGTATAATTTTGATTTTCAAAATAAACTTTCTCATAAATGTCTTACATTTTCCACCTTAGCCTTACATTACAAGCCAATAAAAGTCCTATTTGATCTTAGGAAGAGTTTGGTTAGAATGTGGAGAGAGAATGAGTAGGAATTAAAGTGCTTGATTCAATATTTTCATGTATTTGATTTCCTTTCATGAGATCTTTTATTTTATCTATAATTTCGTTCTTTATGATTTTTATATGTGAGTTATATTTGAAAATTGTTCATATTTACTCATACTCACATATAACTTAAGAGAAAATAATTAAACCATCTTCATGTGCTTCATTTAAGAGTGATTTATCTTGTGACAATTAGAGTCAAAGCATATTTTCCAAAGGTGATTTAATTTTATTTTACTTAGAAGTTAAAATTTGCATTTTTAATTGGCTTTGTGCACTTATATTTTGATTTTAGAATCTTTAAAGATGATTTTACCACTTTTAATAATATTTAATCTCTTGTTCATATTCTTAAGTGCATGTTTAAGTATTAGGGTAGTTAAATTTTGTTTCCCAAGTTTATGCAATTGAATGATAGAATTTCTCTGAGAAAATTTGAAGTAATCAATTTCTTTTTATCTTAGTTTTGCTCGAGGACTAACAAAATGTAGGTTTGGGGGTATTTGTTGAGCTCATTTTATATATAATTTTTATCCCTTAAATCTTACATTTTTGTCTATTTCTTTTAGCAATTTTTAGTGTTTTAATTCTTATTTGTTTTATCTAGTCAATTAGTGGGTTTATTAGTTTTTTTTTTATGTTTTAATGTTTTATTAAGATTTATTCTAGTTTTTATTTTATTTTATTTTTAAGTAGTGTATTTTTATTTTGTAGGATGAGAAATAGAAAGCCCAATAAAAGAATGATGGAATGAAGTTGCAGTGGCCCAAATTCACACAGCAGTCCGGCCCAGCCCACCTCTTGGTAGCCGAAGAGTCACAACGCCACCACCCAAATCAAATTGCCTTTGATTAATCATCCTCTCCTCCACTCGGATGATGACACGTGGCAGGCAATTCTTCCACCTCCAGCCGCAACTCCTTCAAATTGATTAATCTTATTTCTCTCACCCATGTGAGCCATTACCAAGCCGCAAGCCGCAAGCCGGTCCCTTTTCTTCTCTCTCTCTCTCACGCTTTCCCACATAGCCGCAAGTCACAAGCCAGCCGCAAGCCGCCCTTCTCAGATCCTTCCGCCCAGCAGAATTGCTTGATTAATCAAGCATTCAACCAACAAGCAGGCGATACGTGGCAGGTCCAGCAGCCCAGCTACTTCTCTTTTCTTCCGCCTCTTCATTAATCCTTCTCTCCTCCACTCATACGTCGCCACGTGTACAAACTTCTCCAGCTGATTCCAGATTGTTCTAACGCCTCTTGTGCTTGTGCTGATCCTCATTAGCTGTCACCAGCTCTCCCCCTTTCTGATATTTTATACCCTAAGTATTTGCCTATAAATAGGAACATTCAGCCCCCTCTTCATATCTTTTAGTTTAGAATTTTAATTTCTGCCTTTTCTAGTATTTCTCCTAGGATTTCTCTTTCAAATCATTTGGCTATAATATTTGAGAGAGAATAGGAATGTAACTCTCTTACAATTTTAATTAATGAAAGTTGAATATTATGTCTCTCTTCTCTCTTCTCTAATCCTCTATTTATTTATGTCTTTTATTTTATGTAGTCCTTTACTTTATTATTAGTAGTGTTATTTATTTTATTGTTCTTTAAATTTCATGCTCATTTACTTCTTTCTTTATTTTATTTAAGATATAAGATCATGGGTGGTCACTAAACCTCCTTACCAAGGTAAGGGGGAAGCACCACATGACCATTATTAAATGAGGTCTTTATGTTAATTTTCCCCTTGTTTAAGATTTTACAAGCCCTAGATTTTGATATTAAAATGAGATAAAGATCCTCTTTTCACCCATAATGTCATATATTATGGGTTGTTAGATCCTCTTTCCACATTTTAGCTTTATGGTTAATTGTTTTAAACACAAACTTTTTGAACTCTAGTTGTTACTTAGTTTTGGTTCACTTGAGTTGCTTACATTTGTATTTTCTAAGCAAAATCAAGATCTATCATATAAACTTTCAACTTTTGTGCTTAATTCATATTTATCTTTGCAAGACAGCATCAAGTGACTCTTGGGTGCTCTCTTTTAAGGGAAAATTACTAAAAATCTCATTTAATATGTTCATAAGTGGTGTGGAACCCTAACCTTGGTTCTTATACCATTGTTTAGTTTCTAAAACCAAAAAGTTGTTATTTTCCTTTTTAGATTTAATATTTCAAGTCTTGCACTTTTATTCACCTTATTCTCTTTTCATCTACTTTATTTGCTTTTTAATTTAGTTGCATTTTATTTTAAGTTACCTCATAAATCAACAAAATTTCTAAACTAGGTTAGTTTTAAATTAACTTAAGTTTAAGCTTAGTGTATCGTTTGTCATCACTTCTTGAGATTCGATCTCGTTAATATACTACTCGATTCGTATATTTGCAAGTAAATAAAATTTTACAACAATTAAAAACAAAAAATAAAACCAACTAAAACTTTGAAGCAAAGATAGAAAAAATTGTTACTTGTATTGCAAGAACGGCTTCTAAATGTGCGCAGCCACCATGATGATCCTTGGTTTGCTCCTCTTGATTTCTTCAAAAACTTTGGATTGCCTCCCAAATAGCGCTAAGTTTGTACGTCTTCAGCCAGACATTGCTAATCATATACTCAAATGTCCCCCTCTACCCCTTCTTGCTCTCGGCTTTGGTAAGCTCGTCATCCACCTTGGATTGTTTTGAACCTTACCAAAAACTCTCAAGAAACAATAATTAGTTAGAATAGGAATTTAAGAAGAAAACAGCTTTATTTAAATTTAACTAAAAACAAAAGATAAAAAATAAAAAAAATCCTAATTCTAATAGCAAGTCAAGTTAATTCATGGCACTAATCACCATTCCCCGGCAACGGTGCCAAAAACTTGTTGTTTGTTTTCTTAGAGCAAATTAATTAACACAAATACTTACCAAAGCTCTAAGTTTACTCGCAAGTACACGAATCGCATGGTAGCAAAGGGTGCAAAGTACGAGGTCGATCCCACAGAGAATGGGTTTAGTATTAATAAACCAACTCAACTTGACATATTAGAAATACTACTGATAAGGGGGTATGTAGAGATGATACACACACACACACAAAACACGACATTGTTAAGAATTCAGAATCCACCACAAATTATAAGATTACAACTATTATGGTGACATGCAATTCAAAGTGAACACATACAATAAAGTTTGCCAGCCAGGAGGCCTTGATTATCGGACACTCGCCTAACTATTGTTTTCCTTATTCATAGATTAAGAGCTTGATTATCGTAACTTAACCTAGTTAACTCACATGTTCCTAGGAAGCTTGATTATCGTCTACCTAAGCTGTTAACCATGCAAGAGTCATTAAAATTATATGAAAACGACAAACACATAAAGCATGATAGTATCTTGGTTATCGATCTAGATGACATCTATGAAACCTATTTATCAAAGATAAGTTCTTAGGATACCTCCTTGTTACCTACTGAATTGATTAGCTTGATTATCACCTCTCAATTTCATAACAATTACTAGATGCAAACAACTCTAAGGTAGCTAGTCAAAGAGTGCAAACAAATAGAATCAATTAAAACAGACAATAGGAATTTATCGCATGCAAACATCACATTAAATCACATGGCTTTATTTCATTAACCATAAATCAACATTGATCAAATAATAAGAGCTTCATCATCATCTTAACAATGCAAAACTAAAATCAAAACATAATAAAGAAAATAAAAGAACCAACTTTCATTAAATAATCAAACAGTGAATCCATAATGAAAGAAGAATAGACTAATTAACTAAAGAAAACAAAGGAAATCAAAAGAAGAAGAAAAGAAGAAAAGAAGGAAAAACCCAAGGAAGATGCGGCTAGGGCAGCAAGAAGGCTTGCTGCCCCCTCCTCCTCCTTGCACCAACTTCTCTCTCTCTCTCTCTCTCTCTCTCTCTCTCTCTTTCTCTCTAACTTTTAGAACATAAAAAGGTGTAAGGTGTAGAAGATGATCCATGATATGTGAGGGAGTGAGGGTCTTATATAGTAGTGAGGAGGTGGAGAGGTTTTGCTGATTTTCCAATGTGGGATAAGTGCATTCATTGCTCCTTAAGGCTTCTAATTTTCGGCCAAAAGTGGGTCTTGGGCTGATTTGAGCTCTTTTTTGGCGTAACTTTTGTTTCTGCTCGCGGAACTGCTGCACTACCTCCACTAAAACGACCATATCTTGAGCTAAAAAACTCGGAATTGAAATCCGTAAAATTCCTTGCAAACCCAATATCCGTAGCTTTCCAACCATATATGGTATGCTATCAGATTCGATCTGTAGAGGTACAGAATCACTGTCGAAATTCATATTCAATTTTCTAGGGTTTTGACTTTTTCTTCAACTAGGATTCCTTGTAATCTTTGACTGAATCTTGTGAGATTTTCCTTGAGCATGAAGGATTCCTTGCTTGGGCCTTGGATCAGCTGTAGGTGTGGTATGGTTGACCATTGACTTTGACCTTTGACCATTGACTTTGACCAAAATTCAACCTTGACCAAAAAGATTTCTTAAAAGATTCTATCTGAGATTCTCTAAAGATTCCTTCCAAATTCCAAATCCTTCTCTCAAGATTTTTTTTTTTTTCCATTTTTAGCTCAGAATTGCCCCATTTGGCTCCTTTCTTCATCAAAGCTTCATTTAACCTACAAAACACAAAACTAAACCAAAATACACAAAAATGTCAAGTTCTTTCACTCTAGGTTAGGGAGTTAGTATCATAAAATAACGTAAATTGAGCATTCAAAAACTTGTTGTTTTCTTAGAACGAATTAAATAACTCAATTCTAAGTATACTCGCAAATGCACGAATCGCATCAATAGCAAAACATGTAAATACG
The DNA here is from genome assembly GCA_003254865.1 of Dryas drummondii. Lineage (NCBI taxonomy): Eukaryota > Viridiplantae > Streptophyta > Magnoliopsida > Rosales > Rosaceae > Dryas > Dryas drummondii. The sequence goes on along the minus strand of QANW01000991.1, from coordinate 58,884 downwards.
AGGTCGATCCCACGAGGAATGGTTAAATACACATCAAATCAATTTGATCTATCCATTAACACACACACACACGATATGGGGGGTTGTAAGTTGTGAAACACACGCACACACCCGATTGTCTTGCAATGCTAAGATATCTGAATCCATCACATATTAAAAGATAACAACTATTATGGTGACATGCAATTCAATGTAAACACAGATAATTAAGTTTGCTAGCCGAAAGGCCTTGATTATCGGACACTCTCTAACTAAGTTTTCCTTATTCATAAATTAAAAGCTTGATTATCGCTTCTTAACCTAGTTAACTCACATGTTCCTAGGAAACTTGATTATCGTCTACCTAAGCTGTGAACCATGCAAGAGTCATTAAGAACTTATGAAAACAGCAAACACATAGAGCATGATAGAATCTTGATTATCGATCTAGATGACATCTATGAAACCTATTTATCAAAGATATCAAAGATAAGTTCTTAGGTTATCTTCTAGTTACCTACTGAATTGATTAGCTTGATTATCACCTTTCAATTTCATAACATTTACTAGATGCAAACATACCTAAGGTGGCCAGCCAAAGAATGAAAACAACTAGAATCAATTTAACAAGACAATAGGAATTAATCACATGCAAACGTCACATAAAATCACATGGCTTTATTTCATTAACCATAAATCAACATTGAATCAAATAATATGGATATCATCATAATCTTAACATGCAAGAACAATCAAACTAACTCATAAATAAATTGAGAAACAAAATAAACATAACATATATAAATTCTCAATCCGTTGTTGAACAAATAACTAAACTAATTAAACAATTGAAATAACAGAAAATTAAGAAAAAGCATAGAGAGGGCTGCGGCACAAGAAGGAGAAAGAGAGAGACCACACAAGCTATTCCTCACGACTAGGGTTAGCTAGGGCTTGCGGCAAAGTGGCTCTCTTCTTTTCTCTCTCAATGTCGACTACTTTCTCTCTAGAAATCTGAAAAGTATTGAAAATCTAAAATTAAATTGTGTTTTGAATTATGGGAGAATGGGGTCCTTATATAGGAGTGAGGAGGTGAAGCTTTCCTTGCCCCACAAGGCTAGGGTTTTCAGCAAAGAGTTGGGCTTTGGGCTGAATTTGGACTCTTTTGGGCGTCACTTCCGTTTCTGCTCGTGAACTGCTGCGCTACCCTCACTAGAACGATCTTATCTTGAGCTACACAACTCGGAATTGAGATTTGTAAAATTCCCTACGAAGCTAACATCCGTAGCTTTCCAACCATATATGGCATGACATCTGATTCGATCTATAGAGGTACAGAATCACTGTCGAAATGCATGTTCAATTTTCCAGGGTTTTGACTTCTTTTTCAACTAGGATTCCTTGTGATCTTTGACTGAATCTTGTGAGATTTTCCTTGAGCATGAAGGATTCCTTCCTTGGGCCTTGGATCAGCTGAATGGGTGCGGCATACACTTGGGTTCTTGGACCTTAGAATGGCACCACTTGGGCTTCCTCCATTTGGGCTTGCAATAGGCGCATAGCCTTGGTCCTTTGGGCTAGGGTTATGTGCATGGCCTTTAGTGCATGGGCTGCATGTGTGGTCCATGTCATCTGATGATGTGGCATGGTTGACCATTGACTTTGACCTTTGACCAAAAGTCAACCTTGACTAAAAAGATTGCCCAAAAGATTCTATCTGAGATTCTCTAAAGATTCCTTTCAGATTTCAGATCCTTCTAGAAGATTCCCTCAAGATTCTTTTTTCCATTTTTTTCATTTTTAGCTCAAAATAGCCTCATTTAGCTTATTTCTCCATCATTGCTTCATTTAACCTGCAAAACACTAAAACAAACTAACAAGACCTAAAATATCAAGTTCTTGCACTCTAGGTTAGGGAATTAGTATCATAAAATGATGCAAATTGGACACTCAACAATTGCCTAAAACTGGGAGTTGACACTTCCGAGTAGGTCACTCATTCTAGTATTGCTCTAGTGAGGTCACTTAATTGTAAGATACTAATGGGGACCATAAAACTCTAATGACTTAATTACTAATTGATGAGGACAATTTGTATTAAGCCTATAATTCAAATGATTAATTTAGGGTAGTCACTTGACATAATCTTTTTCTAAAGTAGGATTAATTAGTTAATTAATCTACTTGAAATGTTAGATTGGAAAGTCAAAGCTTGGGCTTGTTGACCCAAGGCTAAATCATTAATTATTAGAGAATAATTAATGTTATCTTATTAATTAAGAAACATGATTAATTAGTTAATTACTAGTCTTAACCCAAACACTATACTTATTAATTAAGATGGACATGGAAAGATGACATCCCCATGAATGTGTGCATATCATGGGTTCTACCCAAGATTTCATGGGTAATTTCTTATCCTCTTAGCTATTTTTAGTTTTTCATGTCTCATCACATCTAAGGATCCTAGGGCTAGGGAATAGGTGATTAAATTAAAATTAAAAAAATCCACTATGTTTCCACACTTTTTCTATTGTTTCTAAGATTACCCATAATTCTCTTCAAGTTGTATTAAGAACCAAATGTTGTGTATGAACATGAAAAATGTATGGTTTAATGTGTTCTAGCATGAAATTGCATTTGTGGGGGCTTATGGGTGTTTTGGCCATCATAGGGGGCTTGCGGATTTGATGACTTGCTTGCTGCCCGGATTTCATTTTGGGTGTTGTTCATCAATTTTATGATATTCTAAATTTTTTAGATGCATAAAATTTATATGAGTATGATTGAGTTTGTGAAACTTGTTTAATTTAACTTGTTTGGGCTTAGTTGTAAACTTTATGGATGAAGAAAGATGGGTATTTGTCATGAACACCATGTGTTTGTGAAAATGCCTAAGAGAAATGCACGTTACGAAAATTGGTTTCCATGATTGGGCATTCATCTTTCTTCGTTTCCATAGAAAGTTTAAAGATTGGGAGTGTTTGGTTGTAAGGATAGTGGAATCCATAAACTTGTTATGATTTCCACACCTTCGGGTGTACTTAGCAAATTCACATAAGTTGGTGTGAATGAGTACACATGGAGACAAATTTAAATTGTTAAATTTGGTCTTGAACAAGCTAGGAAATGGAGAATGTGGCAAGGTGGAGTGTTGAAAATATTAACATGAGATGATCATGATATCATATATTATAGAAAATGTGGCGAATAATAACAATTAAATTTTTTCTTATCAAACCCATAACCTAGGATACAATCACATGCATATGTAGAATTCAAAACATGAACAATGTACCTTCTTTTGTTCATTAGTGGAGCTATGCTTATCCATGGTGGCTTCTTTCTACCTTTTGATTCACCTTTAGCACCACAAGAGTCGTACCTCTAAGAAAAGTCCACAAGGATGTGATCCAAGTAAGTTATATGAGAGAGATGATCAAGAGTGTTAGCTATCAATCAAGTCTCTTTTCTCTCTAATGTGGTCAGTTGCCCTATGGGTGACCTTGCTCTAGGGAGTCTGTGATTGAGGTTTCTTGGGTATTCGTGCAAACCACGCCTCATAATTCACTCACATGATAAAATGCTGAAATATTGTGCCATGAGAGGGGATCTTGCCTTTTGAGTTGACATCCCGAAACCCACTGTTGAGAGGAGAATGAAAATCAAGAAACACCCCAAGTATTGGAAGTTTAGCATTTGTGTCGAGTTCAACTATTTTATGTTTTTCAAGAACCTTGGCGAAAAGAAGCAGTTGAAAAAGCGTTCCACATTTCCTTAACCAATTCAGCATTTACGACCGGAGCTCAAGGAAATGAGGGGGCATATGTTTACACTATAATTTGATATTAGGTTAGAGGCATGGCGAAGCCCAAATTCACTAAGGCGCGGCCCAATGACTAGGCCAAGCTCATGTCCAGATATTAGCCCAACTAGTGAGCCCAATTTTTGGGAAAGTCATCACGTGTTGCTCAGAACGAGATGTCGGGTGGAATCTGATGTGAATTTAAACCAACATAAATAATAGATTAATTTAAACTAAATTAAACTCACAAGCGTACAAATCTATTATAGCATAGAAAAGTAAGAAGGAGGTCGTACCCACAAAGATTGACTAGAATAATCTAATTCTAAAATTACCACCTAACTAATTCAACAAGAGATTTGGTTTAGTTCGAAATTAAAATAACTAAATATGAAAACAATGGCTAATTTAAGAAAGATATCAATGAGAGAAAACATTAAGGCTACGATTCCACCACTAATCCTCTTAACTCTAGTTTATGGTTGTCAAATTATTAAATTTCAGGTCGATGTTAACGGTTGCCTAACATAAGTCCCTGGCTAGACACAAATGCAAATTAACTCCTCCAAAATTTTGAATTATCCTATTTAAGGCATAGACTCAGTTGATCCTACCAATTATGTACTCATGGCTAGACATACACAATTAAATAAGCATTCACTAAATCACAAGAGAAGCAAATTAACTATCCATCAATTTGGTCATGTTTAACAAATAGCTAATTCTCAAGGAAACCACATAAATTATAATACTCTTCCATGGTCAAGAACAATACCACAATTTATGATTTGTATTCTCAAAGGCCGAATTAAAACATGCTCATGGATATAAATAAATTCTAATGCCAAAATCACAATACCCAAATCTTAGTCAATCATCAAGCACATAGAATTTAAATATTGTATTTCAACTAAAATAGAGAATAAGAATTCAACACTTAAATCTGAATATTAAAAATTAACAAAACAAATCCATAAAGTTAATTGGATTAAGGCTTCCTCTTAGCCTCAGCTAAGAGTTTAGAAACCCATGACATAATCGTTCATGGATATTCTAACAAAAATTGCAGAAAAATAAAATTAATTGCATAAGAGAACAAAGAAAACCCTTTTTCTCTTGTTGATGTTGCTGCTCTCTGTCCAATGTTCCTCCTCTAGTTGTTTTCCTACAGCTTTTATATCTTTCCACAATCTCCTCTTCCAATTGGGACTTCTCTCTCTTGCTGCTTGTCAAACTCCTCTTTCCTTTTGAGTTTCCTCTGTTTGTTCCTATGCTCTAATTCTTTCTCTCAATGAATTAGAATAAGTAATGGGTCCCACAACTTGTCTCTTTCTTCTATTAATCAACTTGATTTTCCTCTTTCTCCCTAGTTGACTTCGATTTCCACTTTTATTAGCCTTTCACTTGCTATAACTCACGTGCACACCTGCTCAAGCAATGGATGTATTGAACTTATATAGATTAAAGTCAAATATAATAATATCCTCAATTAAATTAAGTAAAGATAATGAATGGTTAATGAAAACACTAGCCAAGCCCATTTAAATAATCAAATATGAGAAATAATTTGGACTTTGATCTAAAATATAAAATTATATCGAATTAGCTCAATTTAAATAAAATAAAATGCAAACAAATATAAATCTAAAGGTATTATATGTAATAGTTATATGCTCATCAGAATCCAAAGCATGGCGTACAAAGAGAACAAATTCATTCTCGGTGAGCTTCTCTCTCTCGCCGAAAGTGCAATGTCTCAGGGATCACAAGTGTTCCATTTCTTTGGCCGAGAATAAACTCATCAACTCACTGCCAGACATTAAAACAGAAGTATCTTTTTGTCAAAAGTCAGAGTCATCAACGAATGACAAACGATGAAGTAGAAGAGTATTGGCACAAATTCCAAGGAACAAAATGACTGCCCCAGATAAAAGAAAGTGACATTTTAGACAGTATCAAGTTTCAAAAAAAATATTTGTGAGATTGACACTATTGGAACAAGTTTCAAAAACAACTTCCACAACCGGACATGCAAAGTTGATCAAGAATAAGTTCCCATGAGGAGTGTTCACACTTAGAAAATTCAAGTATAAAAGGAGAAGAATCCAACAGAGAGAAGGATCCACGATCAACACAAAAAGACACAAGTCTTGAATTCAATATCCAATCTCCAAGCTTTCAACCTCTCTTCAAAGTCTCAAGATCTTCATCTTTCCAACCTCACAACTTCTCAGTCACCTAGTCATTTACTCATAAAGTATTTGTATTTGATCATTTCAAGTTCTTAAGCTTTAAGTTTTCCTTATTTGTAGCTTTGCTAAGGTTTTTCTCTTGGTATTGATTTTTCTTCAAAGTTTTGACAGTAGATTTTCATATATTAACCATGAGGTTTATTGTTAGAACTACCATTGTATTTCGTTTTCAGGAAAATCAAATTGTGCATATGTTCTTCATTAAAGTTTATTGTTAAATCATGCATTCAATCACCCAACAAAACATCAGTCGCACTTATGAATTTGAAGCCATAGTCACATAACTTTTGATGTATAAAACGTTCTTGAGGATCAAGGCAGTATGAACTTTTGGTAAGTCCATGTTCTTTTCTTACTGTACAATCATTTGATCAAAGAAGAAAGATCCGGCATAAATCACACAACTCATCAAATTTACAGTTTTTGTTACGGCCGTCTCGGCCAAGAACAGTGGCACACCCTCGCAATAACTAGGACTACAGTGTTATCTACCAGGATTCCAGGCAAAATCTTGCCGTAAGGTTTTGGGGTAACACAAACATAAATAGTGGCAACAACCAACATAATTCAGCAAGGTAAAAACAAAGTTGAAAAGCAACGACACTCAAATAGTGGTAAAACACCACCATTATCATAAACAATAAACAAGTAATGGCATCTCAAACTCATTACCGATCACGCATATATTATGCTTACGTGTGCATAACATAACACCAAATATTAATCTCCCTAATCAATGCATCATCATACAGTTTAATAGTTAATCATTAATTATACTATTAATCAACATCTTATAATCTTATTTACATTCTAATGATCATAATGCCATATAAATTTTATTTTGTCCACACTAATGCGTACGTACCTGGCCTGCAAAAGTGGCAACACTTGTATACCTGTACAAATAACAGTGGACCCACACTAACCGATAATCAAATATATCTCCTTGTCAGCACAATTGAATGAGTAGCGAGACGTTCTAACCATTTGATCCTCATATCACAACAACCTAACTTACTCAAAGAAGTAGTAACCACACGATTGTGTAAATTACAACAAACATCCCTAGGGAGCCACAACTCACTAGATAAACCCCATTGGTGGATTTAGGGGATTGAACCCAATGTCATCACTACATGATCCTTCGTCTCAAGTTAGTGGTCTAAACACTCAAACATCATCAGTGTAATCAATTTATCAAATATTGATTTACATGATCAATGTCATGCCAATTTCTAAAGCAATCTAAGAAGCATATCTAATAATTATCTGCATAATCAATTTATTATTTATTGATTATCATACTCAGTTATCATGTCAATTCATCATGCAATATAGGCAACAAATAAATCAATCATCAACATAAATCATTCTCATCTCAACCATCATAAATAGTTCTCTAATAGACATTAATCGTCTTTACCGAGTAACTATTTAGTCAAATTATGATATCAAATTATGAGATACAATAGGGTCACATGCACTCAACAAACAAGAGCTTACGTGAAGTCTTTAGAATGTACCCTAACTCATTTTAATTCGCTGACAAGTACACGAAACAACCCTTTTATTAATTCGGTTATTAAGTGTCTTAACCAATTTATTTTCATCTTACCAAGCAGGTAAGTTAACCTTAGCAGTTATCACTTTAACATCAGAGAATTCTAACAATAATAATTAACATAACTTGAAGATTAACAAGTTGAATGCCAAGTCGCTAATAACAACACAACAATAAAACAGCTCAAACGAGCATCACCGGTAATTAAACGTGTCATCACAATCAACTTGTGTACGTTTCAGCTCCGGTACCATTTAATTGAATAATAACAGTTCACCAAATCACACAAATTAGACAACAAAGATCTAACAACAAAAATCACAAGACCAAAACTAGGAATCACCCATTTGGATTTCGAACAAAGCTCCACTTAGCTTGTACCACACGACAACCACCACATGAGATCTACCGTCTAACCGTTTGGTTCCTCAAGGGTCACGTAAAATGACCAAACTACCCTTATGACTTAACCGAAAGTCTAAGGTTTACTTAAACGTTAACTCAAAACTAAATCGATTAGATTTAGCGGAATGAACAATAATACCCTCGTCGGTAAATACCAAACTAAGGTTTCAGGTTCAACAACCGAAATGACATCGAGCTATAGATTCTCAAGCCAACGTATTTGTTAAGACCAGACAACCAACACAATCAAAACCAGAATTCACAAACTTAATTGTACAACAGTTAAGACGGGTGGTCCCCACCACATACAGTGGCTGCTCGGCACCAAACAACACACAAAACTCACCCAAAAACACAACCGAACCTAGATGTGAACTACTAGGATCTTGGGGAGGTTGAATGACACGAAAAACCACCCAACCTGCTGCCAAAAGTGGCGGACCTGACGGAGGCAGCGGCAACACAATCTAGAATTCACCCGAAATCACAAGATTTCAGTCCAATTTCAACTCAGACACTTGAATTGAATGAAAAAAATCTCAAAAACAAGTTAATTTGACTCAATTCAAGGTGAACTTCAAATGGGCATAAACCATAGAAATTCAATTCACAAAATTGAACAACAACACCATGGGGAAATGAAATCCCATGACAAGGAGAGAAAAACTCACCAATCAATTTGATGATTAGAGCTCAGAGGTGGCCGAAATCGACAAATGAAACCAGCGGCAAAGCTAGGCTTTCTGGCGTCATTTCTGCGCACAGCGGTGATTGAGCTTGATTCCTAAATATGGTATATCTATTAAATTGGTATTTTGTGCCTTTATGTTAGTCTTTCATTTATTTCCACTACAAATGTTTTACCTTTTTGCTTAAACATTAGCCTTACTCTTTCCAAGCTAATTAGTGAGCAATCTGAGATTGAGTTATGTTAAGGTGCTTGCAAATAAATAAGTTTGGAGGTTTTGAGAAAGACAAGTGTGGGAGTGTTCTATGTATGCAAAGAAACAAAAAACAGAGAAAAAAGAAAGAAGAAATCAAAAACAAAAACAAAAGAAGGAAAAAAAAAATACCAAAAAGAAAGTTTCATTCAAGAAATAAAAATTGTTTTTAGTTTAAGTTTGGAGGAATGGTTTGAGAGTTGAATTTTTGCAAGCATCTTAGAGTCCCTAAAGTTCTTAAATCTCAACAAGAGAATTGCTCATTATGTTTGCTTGAAATTTGTGATAACATTTTCTTTCATTTCTTTAACCCTTCACCCTAAACCCCATTACAACTTAATATAAGTCCTTTTGATCTAAGATATTTTTTGTATGATTAGTAGAGATGAGATTAAGTACCAAGCATATAGAGGCATGTGCACAACATTGCTTTGAGTGCATACACTAACCCTTAAACACTTGTGTGAAATAGAGAGCATTCCAAAAAGTGTTTGGTTATCCAAGTTTGAATTGCATATCTTGTGAATGCATTGAATTGGCATATAGTTTATAGTGCACACACTCACTCAAATTTCTAAATGTGGTAAGTTACCACTTTCTTGAATTGGCATATCCAAGTTTCTTGAGCATTCATTCAAGAAATAGTACCTACAATCAAGAATGTGGTAACTTGCCACATGTTTTATCCCAAGTTACCACTTTCTTAAGAACTTGTTTAAAAAGTGGTAACTCCCGATCAAGAATGTTGTAACTCTTAAAAAATGGCATAATAGAGAAGTTACCACATTCTTAATATCTCACTCAAGAAATTCGTAACTCCGGATTAAGTTTGTGGTAACTTACCACATTCTTGATCTAGAGTTACTACTTTATTGAGTGTTTATTCAAGAAGTGGCTGGTAACTCCTCTATTATGCCTTTTTTTAAGAGTGACAACATTCTTGATTCAGAGTTAACACTTCTTAAACGAGTGCCCAAGAAAGTGGAAACTTAGGATAAAAAATGTGGTATATTACCACATTCTTGATCGTAGTTACTACTTCTTGATTGAATGCTCAAGAAAGTGGTAACTCCGGATCAAGAAAGTGATAACTTACCACATTCTTGATCCGTAGTTACCAATTTCTTGAGCATTCATTCAAGAAGTTATAACTCCAATCAAGAATGTGGTAACTTACCACATTCTTGATCCCGAGTTTCCACTTTCTTGGGCACTCATTTAAGAAGTGTTAACTCTGAATCAAGAATGTTGTAACTCTAAAAAGCATAATAGAGGAGTTACCACTTCTTGATATCTCACTCAAGAAATTGGTAATATCAGATTAAGTTTGTGGTAACTTACCACATTCTTGATCTCGAGTTACCACTTTCTTGAGCATTCATTCAAGAAGTGGTAATTCTGAATCAAGGTAATTCCGAATGTGGTAACTTACCACATTCTCGATATGGAGTTACCACTTTCTTGAGCGTTCATTCAAGAAGTTGTATCTCTAATCAAGAATGTGGTAAGTTACCACAAACTTGATTGGAGTTACACATTATTGATCTTAGTTACAACTTCTTGAATGAACGCTCAAGAAAGTGGTAACTCCAGATTCTTGATCTATTATATTTGTTTTTTAATTGTGATTTTTCAGTGTTTGAGATACACTTTGTGAAATGCATCTTTCATTCTCGCCTCACCCATCCCCTATCCCACGAGCGTTTGAAATGCTTCTTTCATTCCCACCTCAGGCCCCCTCGCCCGAACATCGAATGTGGATAACTATTTGCATTGGTCATTGATCAGTTTCCTAGAAACACTACTAATTTACTAAATGTCTCAAGATAGGAAAAGTAAAAGTAAAACAATCTGAGTTACGATTGATGGAGTTATGAGTCTTCCATATTAGTCTTACATCATTTATTTTGGTGAGTAAATGTCATCAATATCAAGTAATGACGATGAGTTAGATGGCCACCTTGGATAAAGTTGCAAAGGAGGATCGGGCGATTACTTTGACTGATAGTCGTTGCCGTGTGCTTCCTCCTTGATCGTCTTGTCTCTCAAGGTCCGTATCAGTTAGGGGTCTTGAGCGTTGAGATGTAGGGTCTTATGATGCTTGGAGGGGACTTGTTGTTGCTGATGATCCTATGGCAACCGAGACTTGTGATGAATCTAGGGTATGCGAGACTTGTTTAGCTTTGGGATTATGTGATGCTGATGCTCGGAGAGGATTTGGGGCTACTGATGATCCTGTGGCAACCGAGACTTGTGATGAATCTGGTTGCGAAACTCGTTTAGCTTTGGGATTCTGTGATGCTGAAACATAATCATTGTCTCCTTTGGGCTTCCCTTTATCGTAATGATCATCTCATATGAAGCTGGAACATTGGGGAATACTTTATAACATCAATGATAACAGACATGAATATTAATACAGGTGTATGCGATAAACAAATCAAAATAGTATACGATGCCCACGCTATCTCCAGCACATTTCCAATAATGTGTCAGGGGGTTCACCCTTGAATGTGATATGAACAACTCCATGCGACTTCCGCAATTTCCACACTTAGGTCCCTGAATATCAAAAAAGAGACATGCAACAATGAAGAACAATTATGAATTAATAAGGGAAGACTACCAATATGGGAATAAATCATTACCTTTACACTGGTATGTCGGGGTGGGCATAATCTGCAACAATGGAACTCATCTGCCCAAATCTAGCCATTGCAGTCAACCTTACCCTTAATAGAAAACAAAGGCACGTTAAGATGTGAATGATCCAATTGAAAGAATGGTCCATAACAAGCCTAACAAACGTTCACATACTATCCCTTCGCACAGCTAGGTTGGGCGGTGATATTTTCACTCAAACTTGGGAATACATGTGCGCATTTCCCTATTGCAAAGTAAGTATCGTGGACCCACGTTTGGTGGGGATTGGTCCCCAGTGTTGGCCATATATTCCTGCTTGGAGTAATAAATATTCAACCAAAACCAAAGAAAAATAAGCAAAAAACTAGATGATGTCATCAAAAAGTTGTTGGTTGTCCCTTATTATATATCCGTCTCTCTTTGAGGCATTTTCTCAAACACCTTGCCTCCAAAGAGATGGACAAAGAGATACAAGATGGAGAGAGTAGGCTAGTCCCTTGGCGCTAGAGATTAACGGCCTCAAGGCCTCAAGATTACCTTATTTGAGACAATGTAAGGGGGGAGGGCAATATGAATTATTTGCAAATTACACACAGTTAAAAATTGCAAAAGATTTAACTTTTGTTTTTTTGGATTTTAGAAATCTCGATTTCATAGTAGAACGAGGTGAAAATTAAAAGTTCAGACTAATTGGAGATAAATATGATTGTCAAAGAAGAAATCGCCAAATGCTGATGAACGGAAAATAAATAGAGACAGATAGAGAGAGGCACACCTGAGCAAGACAAGGAGGGACTTAGAAGGAGAGATGAGAGTGAGTTTGAGAGAGGCTAAGATATACTCTAATAGAGACAGAGGTTGGGTTGGGCCTGGGTAATTTTTTCACCCTCACCCACTTCATTTCTCACAACACCAACGAACCATACGGCCCAAACTCCAAAGGCCCAAAAACTGACCCATTCCAACTTCCGTTCAACTTACAAGTCTATGTTTTACACGTCACATGGGGTTTTGTATGTTAGTTGATAATGAATTTGACAATGGGAGTTATATACAATATTGGAATACCCTTGACAGAGGATATCTGAGTCACTTGCTTGACATCTGAGTACATCCAAAGATCTCTAAAGAACTCCAAAGACCTCCAACGACCTCCGATACGTCCTATGACCTCTCAATACCTCCCAAGACCTCAAATGACATCCCAATCTGTCAATACTCTACATTTCACATTTTTAACCTTACATATTGAATAAAGAATTTGATGGAATTTAAAAGACCTCCCAAGATGTTTATCTCATCAACTGTAAACAAAACAACAAATAATATAGTTCTCCTCTTTGAATTTCAATCAATCTAGCAAAGACCCAAAGGAAAACAAACCTTAGTAGACATCGTTGATGGGTTGCTTCAGAAAAATATATGGGATTTGGGATCGGATGAGTAAGGTTCTAGGATTCAACTCAGACCAGGGGAGGGAGAGGGAGAAGAGAACGTTTGGAGGGAGAAGACTTACAAGGATTTTTTTTTTTTTTTGTTCAGCAGGTTACCTTTTTCTTTCTCATTATGGGCTACCAATCTAGGCTCTAGCCCTTCTTTCCTTTTTTTCTTAACCATTAGATCTAAAACAATACACCTAACGGTTAAAAATGTGTAGGCATGGAATATCTGCAGTTATAGTAGAATTTTCCTAATGATAACATGTTGATGCAAATTCCCGTGAGGTAGATGCAACAACTTAAGTGACCTGGCTGATCAGATGCCTTGTTGGACGATGATGTGGATGTTGATTGAGAACTTCCTGCAAATGAATACAAAATCAAAGGAGATGGACCGGTGTGGTACCAGCCAAACACGCTCCAATGATGAAGTCAGTGAAACGGTGGTGTTTGAATAAAAGTGAGGAAGAACAGGGGATGAACTTGGGAGAAGGGGAAGAATAAGGCAAATGTTCTGGGTTTTCTCAAAGGTTCAAGTGTGTTTCTCATAAGCCTTTGTAAGTGTGAAATTTGTGATAGATGGCTAGCTAGATCCTCAGTTTGTGCATATGTGTTGGTTTATATAGGCAAAAGAAGGTGTGATGAGTAAGTTACCTGCATGTGGATGAATGGTTGACAGAGATCCACGCGTTCGGTCATGACTAGTAGCATGCACAGCTACTCACCTCCTCAGCATTGAATGCTCCATTTAATGCAAGGATGGATGGTTCAAGTGAACTGCCCCAATAGTCATGGATGTAGGCTGAAATATCCCATTTGTCAGAGGATCATGTCAGGTGCATTTAAGTATGGCGGTTCGTCCCAACGTGATCTTCCTTGGAGTGGCGGCGCGGTGCCGAGCCGATCTGAACGTAGATTTTCATGCACAAACACGAAGTTTATGTATGTGATCAGATCGGTTGTGGATATCCAGGCCGAGCCGATTCGGTATGCAGTTGTCTCTTCAAGTCGTAGCCGGCTATGGCTAAAATTTGGAGAAGATGTTCGTCTTGGGGGGAGCCGAGATAAACCTAAGCCGAGCCGAACCGGGATGATTTTTAGGGAAGACGATCATTCGAACTTTCGGAGATCCCCAGATCGGGTCGGATAGGATCTGACGGGTTAGTCATGAGGAGCCGATCCGATCCGACGGAGAAGATGCCAAGCTGTTCGGTGACATGGAAGTCCAAGCATGACCGTTGAAAGTCAACTCCAAAGTTGGATTTGATCAGCCACGTGTCCAGCCATGACTGGCTGTGAGATCGGTGTGGGTTTACCCACAAACATAACAAAACAAAAAAGAAACAATAAATGAAAAACTCACAAGTGTACACACTTGAATTTTAATGAGCCACCATTCATGAGAACCATCAATAATACCAATTCTTGAATTCCATCCTAGACTAGTTTCTTTACCTTTTTAATTCTTTCCAATATTTCCATTGTTCTTTAAGTATATCCCATTTACTTTTCAATTTTACTATATTTTAGTCCAGCCTCTTTAGCAAAGTTAATTTTCAAACTTTGTTATCCTTCCTTATCAAAGTGGGTTCTAGGACAATGACCTGCATCTATGTAAGACCCCGTATTTTTTAAGGAGTTATTTTAAATATTTTGCGAATTTATTTTAAGGATTTTGGGAATTTATTTGGAAATTTAAAAGGTTTTGGTTTAATTTTTTATTTTTGTTTTAATTTGGGCTTGGCCCAAAGTTGACTTTTAAAATAAATGAGCTTCTGATTTTGACTTAGGGTCCATTGGATAGGTTCCGAGTCCACGAGTTCGTAGACACGCGGCACGTGTCGATCGGAGTTACGGTTTAGATTTTACGGACGTTCAAAGTGAAGGGCATTGTTGTAATTTTGCGTGGATGGGTTTTAAAAACCCAAGATCAGATCTCTCTCTCATTTTTCTCTCTCTCCCCGCGTCTCAGTCTCTCTCGCATTCCTCACTTTCGCCGCGCCTGCCACCGGCGCGTGGCGACGCGTCCGGCGACAGCTGGGCTGGGTGTTTGGCCCATGCTGCTCGCCTCTCTCCTCTCTCTCTCCTAGCGGCCTTCGTTTCTGCGGCCGATCACCCACGACGAAGGAACGACGCGGAACAGCCGAGCCTCTCCTCTTCGGCGATCTGCTTTTTCCGGCCAAATCGAGGCGCCGGACCACCTGGGTTCTCTTCCCTAGGCTACGACGAGTCTTCTTGTTCCCTTCCTTCATGCCGTTGATGCTCCGCGACGACGATTCGACGCCACCAAGCTGCGGCTGTTCCGGCGTTGACCTGACTTTTTCGACAGATTCGAGGCCGGCAACGACCCTCATCCTCTTCTTCTCGTCGAGCCGAGCACGGTGGTGTGCTCCGATTGTCCACCCGATGCTCCACGACGGCGGATTGAGGCTGAGAAGGCCGGCGGCTTCTCCGGCCAGTTTCGAGCTTTTCCGGCGATAATTGGCCGTCGACCCAGGTATAAAAGTTGATCCTCTCGACGTCTCCTTCGCGCCTGTGTAATTCGTTTACGTTGATTATGAGTTTTGAATTTCGTGCAAGTCGACCACCACGAACCACCGCGGGTTCCTTCGTGTTTGGCCGTGCTGGTGGCTGAAATTATTGGTTATTGGCCTCTGGCCAGTCACCCGAAGCACGTGGGTGAGTTTCTGTGTGGTTTGTGCACTGTCTTAAATCAGGCAGCCACCGTGTATGGTGGCGGTCGCCCGTTCTGGTCTTTTAGCGGCCATTTGTGTTTCTGAATTGTGTTTAAGTTGGTTGTCTGGTTTTAACAGGTACACGGGCTCGGGAAATCTTATCCTCAATGCCGTTATGCTGCCAAATTTCATATCCGAGCAATGGTGTCGTCAAAGAGCATTCTGGGCATTTCACGTGGTTGCATTGTGAGTGGAACTTATCTGGTTATGTTGTTGA
Source organism: Dryas drummondii (assembly GCA_003254865.1). Classification (NCBI taxonomy): domain Eukaryota; kingdom Viridiplantae; phylum Streptophyta; class Magnoliopsida; order Rosales; family Rosaceae; genus Dryas; species Dryas drummondii. Next base: position 42,907 of record QANW01000991.1, on the reverse strand, counting down.
TTTCTGTGGATGAATTGTCTATTTTGTGCGATTTGTGTGATTTGCTGCTTCATGATAAAGAAGGCTAAGTATAGGATTTAGATCATGAGAAGGAATTGATCAGGATTTGAGGCTAATGAATTATTTGGGAATTATAGAGTTTCTTAGAGGAGAGTCACCAAATTAGAGAATGATTGTTTATAGTCGAGGTTAATGATTGATGATTAGGCAGTTATTATATACAAAATGATCAAATTAATTATTGAGGAATTGTCAGTATGTTTCGAGTGACAGACAAGTGATGGTTTATAAGCGGGGATCAATTTCGGAAGGATTTGGTATAGTTTGGAGTAATTATGGGTGGAATGTTGTGAGTGGGAAATGCGAGTACTGATTGATACGAGCCTGCTCGTGCGGAGAGACCCCTTCGTACGAGATTGTGACCAAGATACGAGCCTGCTCGTGCGGAGAGACCCCTCCGTACAAGATTGTGGCCAGGATACGAGCCTGCCCGTGCGTGGGATTGTGGCCAGGACTTTGTCTACAGTACAGGCACGAGAATGAGGTGATTTTTAAGTATAAGTGTTTTGAGATATCAGTTTCCAAAGATAAATTCAGTTCAGAGTTTGATTTACGGTTTAGGGGATTTTAAAATGGTTTTGAAAGAAGAGATTTTGAAAGTAGTTGTAAAGCTGAGGGTTTCCAAAGAGTGATGTGAGTGAGATTAGGGGGATTTCAAGAGCGACGTGAGTGAAATTAGATGGTCTATTTCGTTGCTTTGTGTGCTTGTGTGCATTTGTTTCTTAGGAATTGGTTTAGCTAGAACTTGGTAAGGTCTAGGATTGAGTCCTTGAGAATGGAAATGATGGCGACTATGCTTTGAGGTTATGGATTAGGAGGTGAATGTTTGAGGTTGAGGTTAATAGTTGATGATTAGGTAATTGATTGGCCAGAATGATGGAAGGATTAATATTATTGGTGGGATTTGATTTGATTACGAGGATTTATGATTTATCTTGATGCTTGGATGATTGGTGATGAAATTATTATGTGATTGAATATTTATGGATATTATTGTGGATTATTGGTAAGTATGAAACTTAAGGATTTTATTGAGGATAATTACTATCTCGTCATTTCACTCATACGAGCTCTAGTGAGCTAACCGGGTTATTTGTTTGAATGACCCGGTGTACCATGGATATGGTGCAGTGTGGTTGTTGTTTGCAGGTTAAGCAGACTGAGTAGGCAGTGAGGAGAAGACAAGGCAGTGGGACCCAAGAGTTTTATTCAATTGTTTTTATACGGTGATTTTATATAAATGTTTTTGGGCTCACATTCTGATTTATTAAACGTATTTATTTACTTACATTGTTGTGCATGGCTCAAAAGAAAGAGAAAACAGATTTAAAAGTTTGATGTTCAGTATTTTTATGGGCCCGAGGTTCGGGGCGTCACAATCTACCATCTTGATACAAAGGTCCATAAATACAAGCAATGTATGTTCATTCCTAACAGCCTTAACTCCAGAGCTATTCTTCTTTCCTATCTGTATATATGTATTTTGGCTTCAACAATATACTCAAATTGAATGCATGTGTATAGTGATTAATGATGCTCAAACTATGCATCAATAACAAATTGAGCATGATTCTTTATTCATACAAGGAATAACATATACGTTTTGTATAAGTTACTAATAAAATAATCAAAGCAAAGTAAAAAATAGGTCTAAAAGTTAAAATGAAACAAGCAGTACTATTCGCTGTCATAATGAACTTAATTAATGATTCATGAATTTCGAGTCTAACATGAATTTTAGTACATAATTCATCTTAATATATGTAAATGAAAAGAAAGACTGACTTTGGTTTTTTGTCTATATGTAACGACCCGACCCAAATTTCCACTAGAAATTTAAAATTTTATTTAACTATGCTTTAAAGAGATTTTTTTTTAAAAAGATGTTGAATTGTATTTTAAAGATTTTGGAATTTATTCGGAAAATAAAAAGGGTTTGGATTTAAAATTTTTATTTTCTTATTGTTTTAATTTGGGGTTTGACCAAAAGTTGACTTTTAAAATGAATGGGTTTTCGATTTTGACTTCGGGTCCGTTAGATAGGTTTCGATCCCCCGAGTTCATAGACACGTAGCACGCTTCGATCTGAGTTACAGTTTGAAAGATATGGGCGTTTGAAGCGAGGGGCAATTTCGTAAAATGACAAAATTGGGGTTTAAAATTTAGACTTTCTAGAAATTTCTCTCTCTCTAGAACATTCTCTCTCTCCTTTATATCTCTCTCTCCCCACACTCTCTCTCTCCCTGTCTTCACTCCACCCCCGCACCCTCTCCCTTGCGCGCACCAGCCCAGCCACCCCCACTCACCTCACCGTTGACCACCACTCGCCGACCTGGCCTCTGGCTCCGGCGAGCTTCCCCCCCAGGCGCCGACCACCCCCCGGCCTCCTCTCTCCCCGAGTTCTCTCTCTCCCACTTTTCTCTGTGCGCGGCCAACCCAGCTACCCAGCCACTTTCGGCGGCTTTTCCCATCGACCCCGACCACCGGCGACCTCCCACGTCGGCCGATCAGCTTAGCCCAGCCCTCCTCCAGCCAACCCAGCCACCCCCTGCGCGCGGTTGCTGTCAGAAGAGCTCCACTGGCCCCGGCTTCTCTCCCTTCTCTGACTAGTTTTCCGGCACCAATCACCTCATTCCTAGGTGGGTTTCGTTCCTCTTTCTTTGGGTTTTCATTCTCTTAAGCTTGGGATGATTAATTTTGAGTAATTGGAAATTTGAAATTTTGGGAATTTTAGCCATTTCGGGTTAGCTTGGGTTTTCGGATTTGGGGGCTATTATGTTGTTGTTTAGGAGACCCAATAATTGTTTAGGATTGAGAAAATTAATGGCACTACTACAAAAAGGTGTAATCTTGGCGGACAATGCTGGCGGATTAGAGGTGTCCGCCACAAATGCTTAAGCATTCCTGGCGAAAGATATTATCCGCCAGAATTAATCAATCCTGGCGGTTTATTCCGCCAGTATTGATCAATATTGGCGGACCAATCCGCCAGGAGCAAGTAAAAAAAAACACTCCCGCGCCTCACTCATTCCTGGCGGATTGGACCGCCAGGATTGATCAATGCTGGCGGAATAGATCGCTAGGATTGATTAATCCTGGCGGTCCAATCCGCTAGGAATGAGTGAGGCGCGGGAGTGTATCTTCAACTTATTCCTGGCGGATTGGTCCGCCAGGATTGATTAATCCTGGCGGTCGCGGTCCAAACCGCCAGGATTGAGTGCTTAACCTAATCTGCACCCTCTTTCTTTTTCTCTTTTCTTTTCTCTTCTCTTCTTCCTCGCGCCGCATCTTCCTCCTTCTTCTTCTTCTTCTTCTTCTCTTTCCCTTCTCTTCTTCCTCGCGCCGATTCCTTCTTTTTCCTCCATCTTCTCCATCTTTCTTCTTCCTCCTCATCTGCCACCCCCGCGCTCAGCTCCAACTCCACGTCCACGCTCCCCACCAAGCTCCGGTAATCTCTCTCTTTGTCCAATATGTTTGTATGTGTACCAGTCCAAGGAAATATTAAGGACTATATATACCAGAATGCAACCATTGTTTTCAAGCTAGGTGATCGAAGACGAGTAGCTTATAAATATGAATGCAATGTGTCCCAAATAATTCGGAATTCATGAACATTGCTATAGCACTCCCTTAACAATTGGAAAAGATACTAGTTGAACTTCTCATATATTATTGAAACGCGTACAACTTGTTTTCATCCTGTATCAATAGTAGTGCATATATCAATTAACCAAATTACTTTTTTTTTTACACCCAGAAATTCTCCAAATTCGCTTCAATATATCGTCAGAATACACATCATCTAAGCTCCAAACAATATGACAAGAAACATAAACATCCAGCCCAACATGGGTTAGGCTGCCTTTTGGTTTGGTTTTTACCGAACCGACCTACCGACTACCGACCGAATTTTTTTGATTTAGTATACCAATTTTCACAATTCGAAAATCAAAAATAAAAAACTGAAAAAAAGTTGGTTTGGTTTTGATAAACACAAAAAAAATTGGTAAACCGACGGATTATAAAAAATTATTACTGAAAGAAACCGAATCGATTATTATCGAAAAAACTGAAATATATATCCAAAAAAACTGAAACAATTATCGAAATTTAGTTATATGTGCTTATATAATATTATTATGTTAGTGGTACAGTAAATATTAAACTACTAATAACTTAAACAATTATAAGAAAATATAATTATATAATGTTATCATATTAATATTATCAAAAGTGTGAGTTAAGATATAAAGTCATTCTCAAATAAAGTAAAGGCTTATTCACACCATTACCCCCTGTAAGATACACTTTTTTTCACTTTACCCCTTGAAACTTAAATCCTCTCAGTTTGCCACCTGAACTTCACACAGTTATTGCAAAAGACCCTATGCTTTCAACTCTGTCAATTTTTCTATTAAAATAGCTGACGTGACACATAGATGACATGAGTGAAACCCTTTTTTAGTTATGTAAGATCCATGTGGACAAAAAAATAATATGATCCATGTCAATTTTTTATAATTTTTTTTGTCCACATGGATCTTGCATAACTAGAAATGGGTATCACTCATGTCATATAAGTGCCACGTCAGCTTTTTTAACAAAAAAATTGACAGAGTTGACGGCATAAAGCCTTTTGCAATAATTGTGTGAAGTTCAGGTGACAAACTAAGAGGATTTAAGTTTCAGGGGACAAACTGAAAAAAAGTGTATCTTACAGGGAGTAATGGTGTGAATAAGCCTAAAGTAAATGTTATTATTTTTAGGCAAATAAGAATCTCATTCTTAGGTAAGTAATGCATATATATATATATATATCTCTACTCATATTTATTGATATATATATACAAACTAAATTAATATGATATGTACTAATACATATTATTAAACTAATTATACTAGTATATATTATTACTAATATTAGTATATTTCAATTAATACTAGTACTATAATAAACTACCAATACTACTCGTGCAAATATATATTCATCAAATATTATATTTTATGCATCATATTTGATTAAAATTTAATTTATATTGAAATATAATAATTAGTATTATTATAATTAAACCGAAAATGAACCGAAGATATACCGAAATAAATTGAAAATGAACTGAAGATATACTGAAGTAAATAAAAAATGAACCGATAGTATCCGATTCCAAAATTACCGAAATCGAACCAAAACTGAAGTTTACCAAAAATTACTGAACCGAAAAATACCGAAACCAGAAAATACCAATATAAAAAAATACCAAATTTTTTGGTTTTTGTTTGGTAAGCCCTAATACAGATCCGAATCGACCGATAGGTAGCCCTAAACATGGGTTTGCAAAGAAAACAAGGGGATTCACAAACAAAAATTCATAATCTATCAAATCCATAGATAAAAAATCCACATACAAAAAACCCTCAAAAAAACAAAAAGAAAAAGAGATTGTGAAGACCTAAATCATAAAAATAAAATAACTCACCTGACTTGGTCCGATGGTGTCGGAGGCGGAAACGGTGGGTAGTTTGATGACGATAGAGATGAGAATGAGATGGTCCAAGCGCTAGGATGCATAGGGGTCCTCTGAAGAGAGAAACATTCAAGGAGAAGATGGGTTAGAGCAGAACAAAATGTAAAATAAAATAGGCATAAGATATGTGATTTTCAAAACTCAATGAGGGCATTATGGCTAAAATAAAATATTAATTGTTATTGTGATTCACTGTAGTTTTGTTTTTTCTGTGAGGAGTTGAGAATTGTGGGGAAAATCAGTTTTTTATTTGTTTACCAAACACCAAAACTAATGTAGGTATTTGAGAATTGTCATCTACAACAGCTTTTGGGTCCACCACCACAATCCCAAACAAGGCTAGAGTTTAGCCTCGAACTTATTCAGTTATGATTACAATACTGTATGGTTCTTCTCTCATTTATGTCCCGATTAAATCTTAGGCATGGAACTCGTGTCAAAACCTATTACAAGATATAATCATATTGTGACTTTAATGCTCTGGCTAGAGACTTTGCAAGTCTTTCTATCTTGGGATATCTTCTTCTTTACGGAAGGTGAGAGATTCCATGTTGCACACGCACATGCCTTTGTATGTGTGTCAATGCACCCAACGTACACATGTAACCCATGCTTGATTGTGCTGGTCCATTTTGTGCGATCAAAGTACAATGAACACACACATAAGAAATCGATGGTATGTGTCTCAGGTCTTAGGACTAATCAGTATCTATCATAACCACAGAGTTCAAATACCGTAAAGCTCCATCTAGGATTCTCTGTTCGGTCAGTTCAGTGAACATGTCTCCAAGCATGCACCCACATACCTGCTCCAGTGTCCTTACATTGTGGCATAAGATTCACCAAACCAGAGTCATGAGCAAACGTATATGCTAGTCTTGACTTATTGGAATGTTAATGTCCAATTAACAAATCTCTTCATTGACTAGGAACGTTTAGGAATCTAAGCATCCGATAACATAAATCTTAATGGCCTCCAAGCTCATCATGTTTCTTCTCTTAGACTTCCATGGAAGAGGTGGTGGACGAAGGCCACAATAAGCCAGAGGAGGACGAGTATTTGCTGTGAGAGCTAACCAAGACAAAACCCCACTTGACAGTACTATACTCATTTCAAATACTGAAGTTAGAATTTTTATTGATGCGGGTGCTTCACATTCATTTGTCTCAGTTAGCTTTGTTAAGAAGCTAGGATTGCATGTTAAACCCTTACCTAATTATGAAAGGAGGAAAGTACGAGTAGTCATAAATGAAAATGAAGAAGTGATCATCCGACTGAAAAGACGACTACAATCCATCAACCCATTATTGAAAGTCTGCTTCAAAAGCAAGGGAGTCATCTTGTGTTACTCACTTATAATTTCCACCCAATCCAAGAAGAAGAAAGAAGAATCAATATCAGTGGTGGACGACTATCCAGAAGTTTTTCCAGAAGATTTTCCAAGAATTCCACCACTAAGAGAAGTAGAATTCAAGATTGAACTTGTACCAAGAGCCCAAACGATCTCAAGTCAGCCTTACCGTATGGCACCTGCTAATATGGAGGAATTAAAGAAGCAATTAGATGACCTGAAGAGTAAAGGTTTTATCAGAGAAAGCACATCACCTTGAGAGCCCCAATCTTATTCACCAAGAAGCATGCGACTCTGTATAGACTATCGGAAGCTAAACCAAGTCACCATCAAGAACAAATATCCATTCCCCAGGATAGATGGATTATTTGATCAACTCAGTGGAGCCATGTATTTTTCAAAGATTGATCTAAGATCTGGCTACCATCAACTCAGAGTTCAAGAAGATATTCCAGAAACTACTTTTCGCATAAGGTACAAACATTACAAGTTCGTTGTGATATCATTTGGAATAAAAAATGAACCTGTCGTATTCATGGACCCGATAAAACGGATATTACGCCCATACATGGATAAATTTGTCATTGTTTTCATCGATGAAATCCTGATCTACTCTAAATCTCAAGAAGAACAAAAAGAGCACTTGAAGATTGTGTTGCAGACGTTACTTGAGAAGCAGCTACATGCCAAGAAGTCAAAATGTGAGTTTTGGCTAACAAAAATGCAGTTCTTTGGTTACATCATTTCTGAGAAAAGATTATCTCCCGACCCCAACAAGATTAGTTAAAATGAGAACAATAGAAGAACATGACAAAAGTCTAAAGTTTCCTTGGACTAGAAGGTTATTACAGAAGATTTGTAGAAGGTTTCTCCAAAATTGCTAACCCGGTTACTCAGAAAATGAGTCAAGTTTGAATGGAACAAGAAGTGTGAAGAAGCATATCAAGGACTCAAGAAAAGACTGACAATAGCCCCAGTGTTAGTCTTGCCAACGAGAAAGATCATTATGAAGTCTACGCTTCTACAAGAGGAATTGGATGTCTGTTGATGCAGAATGGTCAAGTGATAGACTATGCCTCAAGACAACTGAAGGAATATGAGAAGAATGATCTGACAAGACCATCCCTGAAACCCGTAGTGGTGCTATGGGATCCAAAGCCAAAGATAATCTTATCGAAAATTCGGCAAACCCTCATCAAATCTCGAACATTTATGTCTCATCTGCCACAAGTGCTGAGCAAAACCTGGAAAGCTCAGAAACTTCCTCTCATACTCTACTACTGTCATAGGTCACTGTTTCAGCCTCAAGAACTGTGAGACCCCGTATTTTTCAAAGTTTTATTTTAAGGATTTTGGGAATTTATTTTAAATTAAAAAAGGTTTTAATTTAATTTTTAATTTTTGTTTTAAAATTGGGCTTGACCCAAAAGTTGACTTTTAAAATTAGTGGGCTTTCGTCTTTGACTTTTGGGCACGTTGGATAAGTCTCGAGTCCACAAGTTCGTCGACACGTAGCACGCGTCGATCAGAGTTATAGTTTGAAAGTTACGAGCATTTGAAGTGAGGGATAATTTTGTAAATATATTGAGATGGGTTTTAAAAATCCAAAATCTCTCTCTCTCTCTCTCTCTCTCTCTCTCTCTCTCTCTCTCTCTCTCTCTCTCTCTCTCTCTCTCTNAATTTCTTGAAATTGGACTTAAATTTGAGTTGTTTTTGCGCAATTGAAGGTTCTATTGTGCAATTAGGAATAATTGGAGTTGATTTTCGGTATTTCCAGGTTTGTGCTGCCGCTGCCATCATCAGAACCACCATTTTTGGCAGCGGGTTAGTGGTTGTTTGACCCGATTCCACTCAATTGAGGTCTCAGAAACCTTTATAGGTACTTTTGGTGAGTTTTTGTTGATGTTTGTGTGTTGTCGAGGTTGGGCAGCCACCGTGTATGGTGGTTACTGCCCGTTTCGGTCGTTTAACTGACATTTGTGTTTCTGATTGGTATTTATTTGGTTGTCTAATCTTAACAAGTACATAGGCTCGAGAAATCTCATTCTCGTTGTCGTTATGCTGCTGGATTTGATATCCAAGCAATGGCGCCGTGAAGGGCATTTCGGTCATTTCACATGGCTGCACTGTGAGTGAAATTAGATAGTTTAATTGTTTGGTTGCTTGTATTCATTTTTTTTGCTAGGAGTTTGTTTGGCTAGGATTTGGTAAAGTCTAGGTTGAATCCTTGAGGATGGAAATGATGATGATTATGCTTTGTGGTTATTATTTAAGATGTGAATGATTTGAGGTTGAGGTTAATAATTGATGATTATACAATTGATTTCTGGAATGATTTATTATTATTGGTGAAATTTTATGCCTTAGTATTATTGTGAATATATTGTGGATTGTAAACTGTGATAATTGAGGAAAAAAATATTTTGGGACCATGTGATTATTTATTGAGGATAGTTGTTACGTCATTTCACTCATACGAGTTCTAGTGAGCTTATCGGGTTATTTGTTTGAATGACTCGGTGTACCATGAATATAGTGCAGTGTGGTTGTTGTTTTGTAGGTTAAGAAGGCTGAAGAAGCAGTGGGGGAGAAGACGAGGCAGTGGGACCCACTAAAAATTTTATTAACTATTTTTACACAGTGATGTGTTTAAATGTTTTTGAAAAAACCGTATTTACTTATGTTATTATGCATGATTCAAAAGAAAGAGAAAACAGGTTTAAATATTTGATGTTCCAGTGTTTTTGTGGGCTCGAGGTTTGAGGTGTTACAAGAACTCAGCCTTCTTCTCATCGCAATAACCTATGGGATAGTACTTCTCATAAAAAGCTCTCCTGAACCTATCTCAACTAATCTCAACTGTCATGAGTCCCAATCGCTCAAAATCCCACTAGTAATAAGCATCACCCACTAGCAGGAATGTAGCTAAAGTAACCCTTCGGTCATCAGGGCATCCCATAACCTCGAAAATCCTCTCGAGCTAAATTATCCACTCATTTGCCACGCTAGGATCCAAACTGCCAGAAAAGTTAGAAGCCCCAAGCTTATGGGAATGCTCAACACTAAACTCGCCATTAGGAAAGGCTCTAGTACGCATCGCTATAGTCACTGCCTCTGCTAATCTATCAATTGACTGCTCAAAATCTTGTGCAGTCTGATCCACATCTTCAATAACTCTATGGTGGGTGTCCCGCGGTCGGCCACGTTGAGGAGGCATGATACCTAAATGAAAAGCCATACACTTATCAATAACAAGGATGCACTTTTAATGCGGAATTAAGGAATCTGAAACCTAAAGCTCTGATACCAAGTTGACAAGACCGTCCCTGGATTCCACCCTGAAACCCGAAATGGTCTTGTCAGATTCAAAGCCAAGGAAAATCCTATTGAAAATTCGGCAGAACCTTTCCTGAAAATGAACTAATCCAAATTTTATAAAACATGTAAAGAGCACTTCTACTAAACAACAACCGCCTCTACCACAACCAAAAAGGGTCTCAGACCTTTCAAAAGCACAACTTAGTTAGAAATCTCAAGTTCGGTTATCAGAGACACTACTTATATTAATTATTACCACAAATTATAATCGAACAAAATAAGAGATAGCCATGTGACCTACAATTGTCTGCGGAAAGAAAATGGAAATTTTGCCTCAACGTGTATAGCTCAACCTCCACCATCACTACTACCTGGGGGAAGATTCGAAACAAGACAGAAGTAAAATGTGAGAGGAACTCAGTGAGTGGACATTAAAGTTTTTAATAGCGTAAAGCCTTTTGTAAACTCTAAACTTGATTTTTCTTTTAAAATCCCCTTAAAAACCAATTTACAAACCTTTCCGAAAAACGTCATAAAGCCTTCAAATGCAAAGATTTAAATAACTCCAGTATATAAAGGCTTTAGAAATTCTCCCAAAAGATATGCTAGACAGTGATATCAATTAAAACATTATAAGATCGCTATTAAGTCAAAAATTAGATTTAACGATGAAAGTCAAACTAAGTAAAATCTCGAAAAATGGAATGAAATCACATCATACTAGTACCTAGGAAACTACTGGTCATACGTGCACGCAGAGCTTAAAATGCTGGTTGATGAGTGTGCATTTTGCATCAATTTATGATACTAATTCCTTAACCTAGAGTGTTAGAACTCGATATTTTGTGTTTCTTGTCTTGTTTTTGTATTTTCAGGTCAAATAAAGCAAAAATAAGAAAAGAAAGCAAATGGAGCCATTTTGGGACATTTCTTGGTCAAACTAGGAAAACGAGTGAAATCCTGGTCAAACTAAGAAAAGTACAGAAATCCTAGTCAAATGAGGATTCCTAGTCACACTAGGAAACATCAAGTCCAGAACCATCATTGCGGAGCCAGAAATGAGAAACCCTGATTCGAACAAGAAATCTTGGTTGAACTAGGAAACCTAACCCAACTAGAGAAAGGAGTCCTGATGACACTAGGAGACCCCAGGGGCAATATGGTCATTACGAGAAGTCAAAACGAATAAGGAATCCTTCATTGACAAGAAATCTTAGTTGCACTAGGAAATGTTGGTCAAACTCAACTCTACAAAGTCAAGGTTCCAGAAGCTTCCAGAAGGTGGTAGACATCTATGGAAATGAATAGAGGGAAGAAAGGAATTTGAATTCAAATGGATGTGAGGGGAAAAATGGGAAGTCAAAAGTCAAGGGCCCATGGGCCTAAGGGATGCCGAACCCAAGATGGGCCACGCATGCACATGCATGAGCCAAACCCTAGCAGCCCAAGATGAGTGCGTAAGAAGCAAGGTGGCAGCCATACATGCGCATACATCCCATGCAAACCCTAGCAGCCAAGGAGCCTATGCGCAAAGCCCAAGATGCAAACCCAAGGTGGAAGCCCATGGAGTGAAACCCTAGCCCATCTTGTGCAAGCCACTTCAGCCCAACACATGTGAGCCCAATGCACCATCAAGGTCCAAGACCAGCAGCCCATGAGTAAGAAGGGAGGCCTAGCTGACTTGCATGCACCACTTAAGCCCAAAGGGCCATGCCCATTCCGCAAACCCACAAGCTCTAACCCTAGCTGCTGCCGTAAGTCTTCTTTTCCTTGCCTCTCAAGGATTGCACCTCTATAAATATAACATATACTTCAGAACCCTATAGACCCCCCTGCTATTTTTATTTTTCAGTTTTGGGTTTTTATTTTCAGAAGTTAGAGAAAGTGAGAGAGGGCCGAATTCAGAGGGTGCTAGAGAGAGAAGGTGGCGTGACAAGTGAGAGAGATGTTGGGTCCTTAAATGTTTGCATTTTAGGCCCTCTATCTTCATGTATTTAGTACTTAGTCCCTATATTTTATGTTATTTATTCGTGTTTTTCTCTTTTGTAGGTGGAAAGCCCATAGGAATTAAATGGAT
>QANW01000991.1:0-27501 GCA_003254865.1 Dryas drummondii | reverse complement strand
AATGGCTCAGCTATCAATATCATGCCGCTAGTGGTGTTCAAGAGGCTTGGATTTGTGGAAGCTGATTTGGACCCGTTCGAGTCGAACATTCGCTTCGCCAACTCTTCGGTCGAGAAAGCCCTTGGTATGCTTGTGGATGTTTTGGTTAGATGTCGTAATTTACTAATTCCCTCTGATTTCATAGTGCTAGATGGGCCGAGACTTCCCGGCGACATTTCTATTATCCTTGGGAGACCATTTTTGTGCACCTCTGATATGGAGTACAAGGCAATGGAGAGTACGATGAAGATTTGGCACAACACCAAGAAAGAGGTGTATTGTCCCACTTCCGAGGTTCCGCAGACCGAGGAGATCACTTTTTATGGAGATGANTCTCTTAGACTTCCATGGAAGAGGTGGTGGACGAAGGCCACAATAAGCCAGAGGAGGACGAGTATTTGCTGTGAGAGCTAACCAAGACAAAACCCCACTTGACAGTACTATACTCATTTCAAATACTGAAGTTAGAATTTTTATTGATGCGGGTGCTTCACATTCATTTGTCTCAGTTAGCTTTGTTAAGAAGCTAGGATTGCATGTTAAACCCTTACCTAATTATGAAAGGAGGAAAGTACGAGTAGTCATAAATGAAAATGAAGAAGTGATCATCCGACTGAAAAGACGACTACAATCCATCAACCCATTATTGAAAGTCTGCTTCAAAAGCAAGGGAGTCATCTTGTGTTACTCACTTATAATTTCCACCCAATCCAAGAAGAAGAAAGAAGAATCAATATCAGTGGTGGACGACTATCCAGAAGTTTTTCCAGAAGATTTTCCAAGAATTCCACCACTAAGAGAAGTAGAATTCAAGATTGAACTTGTACCAAGAGCCCAAACGATCTCAAGTCAGCCTTACCGTATGGCACCTGCTAATATGGAGGAATTAAAGAAGCAATTAGATGACCTGAAGAGTAAAGGTTTTATCAGAGAAAGCACATCACCTTGAGAGCCCCAATCTTATTCACCAAGAAGCATGCGACTCTGTATAGACTATCGGAAGCTAAACCAAGTCACCATCAAGAACAAATATCCATTCCCCAGGATAGATGGATTATTTGATCAACTCAGTGGAGCCATGTATTTTTCAAAGATTGATCTAAGATCTGGCTACCATCAACTCAGAGTTCAAGAAGATATTCCAGAAACTACTTTTCGCATAAGGTACAAACATTACAAGTTCGTTGTGATATCATTTGGAATAAAAAATGAACCTGTCGTATTCATGGACCCGATAAAACGGATATTACGCCCATACATGGATAAATTTGTCATTGTTTTCATCGATGAAATCCTGATCTACTCTAAATCTCAAGAAGAACAAAAAGAGCACTTGAAGATTGTGTTGCAGACGTTACTTGAGAAGCAGCTACATGCCAAGAAGTCAAAATGTGAGTTTTGGCTAACAAAAATGCAGTTCTTTGGTTACATCATTTCTGAGAAAAGATTATCTCCCGACCCCAACAAGATTAGTTAAAATGAGAACAATAGAAGAACATGACAAAAGTCTAAAGTTTCCTTGGACTAGAAGGTTATTACAGAAGATTTGTAGAAGGTTTCTCCAAAATTGCTAACCCGGTTACTCAGAAAATGAGTCAAGTTTGAATGGAACAAGAAGTGTGAAGAAGCATATCAAGGACTCAAGAAAAGACTGACAATAGCCCCAGTGTTAGTCTTGCCAACGAGAAAGATCATTATGAAGTCTACGCTTCTACAAGAGGAATTGGATGTCTGTTGATGCAGAATGGTCAAGTGATAGACTATGCCTCAAGACAACTGAAGGAATATGAGAAGAATGATCTGACAAGACCATCCCTGAAACCCGTAGTGGTGCTATGGGATCCAAAGCCAAAGATAATCTTATCGAAAATTCGGCAAACCCTCATCAAATCTCGAACATTTATGTCTCATCTGCCACAAGTGCTGAGCAAAACCTGGAAAGCTCAGAAACTTCCTCTCATACTCTACTACTGTCATAGGTCACTGTTTCAGCCTCAAGAACTGTGAGACCCCGTATTTTTCAAAGTTTTATTTTAAGGATTTTGGGAATTTATTTTAAATTAAAAAAGGTTTTAATTTAATTTTTAATTTTTGTTTTAAAATTGGGCTTGACCCAAAAGTTGACTTTTAAAATTAGTGGGCTTTCGTCTTTGACTTTTGGGCACGTTGGATAAGTCTCGAGTCCACAAGTTCGTCGACACGTAGCACGCGTCGATCAGAGTTATAGTTTGAAAGTTACGAGCATTTGAAGTGAGGGATAATTTTGTAAATATATTGAGATGGGTTTTAAAAATCCAAAATCTCTCTCTCTCTCTCTCTCTCTCTCTCTCTCTCTCTCTCTCTCTCTCTCTCTCTCTCTCTCTCTCTCTCTCGCACGTCCCTCTGCACATATACTTTTGTGTGCACATATCAACCCAATTCTTAAGTGTTTATCATTGAGAGTATGCCATAGTGAGGATTGGAGTTGAATCTATTGTGTATGTATTGATTTAGTTATGTTTATCTAATACTTGGATTTGTGTCAAGGATGGCCTATATGACAATAGAGAAGTGACGTACGTTATTTGAAATGTTATTAGAATTAGAAGAATACAATTTATATGCCTTGCTTTCCTATGTGATTAATGGTTGTGCGCATGAATTCAATTGTTGGGATGTTAGAGTCAGTCTTGAGTTTTTTCTTTATTTTATTTGCTCGAGGACTAGCAAAATCTAAGTTTGTGGGTGTGATAAGTGTGCATTTTACATCACTTTATGAAACTAATTCCTTAATCTAGAGTGTTAGAACTCGATATTTTGTGTTTCTTGTCTTGTTTTTGTATTTTCAGGTCAAATGAAGTAGAAATAAGAAAAGGAAGCAAATGGAGCCATTTTGGGACATTTCCTGGTCAAACTAGGGAAACGAGTGAAATCCTGGTCAAACCAGGAAAAGTGCAAAAATCCTAGTCAAATGAGGATTCCTAGTCANGGCCCTGTTGGTGTTCCCCATAGCCTGAAAGCCTACCCATTACATGTTTTATCCTTAGTTACCCATGTTGAGCCTTTTAAACCGTTTTCTTTGTTACCCCATAGCCTGNTTCCTAGTCAAATGAGGATTCCTAGTCACACTAGGAAACATTAAGTCCAAAACCATCATTGCGGAGCCAGAAATGAGAAACCTTGATTCGAACAGGAAATCCTGGTTGAACTAGGAAACCTAGCCCAACTATAGAAAGGAGTCCTAATGACATTAGAAGACCCAGGGGCAATATGGTCATTACGAGAAGTCGAAATGGATAAGGAATCCTTCATTTACAAGAAATCCTAGTTGTACTAGGAAATGTTGGTCAAAGTCAACTCTACAAAGTCAAGGTTCTAGAAGCTTCCAGAAGGTGGTGGACATCCATGGAAATGAATAGAGGGAAGAAAGGAATTTGAATTCAAATGGAAGTGAGGGGCAAAATAGGAAGTCAAAAGTCAAGGACCCATGCCAAGATGGGCCATGCATGCCCATGCATGGGCCAAACTGTAAGACCCCGTATTTTTCAAGGAATTATTTTGTATATTTTTGCGAATTTGTTTTAAGGATTTTGGGAATTTATTTGGAAGTTTAAAAGGTTTTGGTTTAATTTGTAATTTTTGTTTTAAATTGGGCTTGACCCAAAAGTTGACTTTTAAAATAAATGGGCGTTTGATTTTGACTTTGGGTCCGTTAGATAGGTTTCGATCCCACGATTTCATAGACACGTAGCACTCTTCGATCCGAGCTACGGTTTGGAAGATACGGACATGTGAAGTGAGTGGCAAACTTGTAATTTTTACGAAAGTGGGTTTTAAAAACCCAAAAAGTCAGACATTTTCTCTATCCTCTATCTCCCCAATTCTCTCTCCCCGCGCCTCTCTCTCGCGCCTCTCACCTCGCCGATCTGCCACCAGCGGCGGATGGCCTGGGTTTTCGGCCCACTAGGCTCGCCGTCCCTCCCTCTTCCTCTCCCTGGCCGCCGATCACCCACCTGAGCCACCATCGCGACGGATCGACGCGAAGACCGAGAGAGGCTCTCGCTGGCGATCTCCTTTTTCCGGCGACGACGGGACACCGGACCCACTGGGTCTTGTTCGTCTCACCACGGCGAGTTCAGCCGTGGTGTCCTCCTGCTCCGATGATGCTCCACGATGGAGCAATGAGCTCGGGAAGTCCAAGTCAGCCGCTGGCTTTCGCCGTCGTTTCCTGCATTTCCGGCGAGAATTGGTTGTCGATCCAGGTTTAAAGGTTGATCCTCTCAACGTCTTCTTCGTGCCTGTGTAATTCGTTTTCATAAATTTTGAGTTTGAAATTTGTGCAGGTTGACCACCACGGACCACCGCGGGTCCCGCCGCGTTTGGCCGTGCCGATGGCAGCAATTGTTAGTTTTTGGCTTCTGGCCAGTCAACCGAAGCCCGTGGGTGAGTTTTGTGAATTTTGGTGTGTGGTTTGGGACTGGACAGCCACCGTGCGGGGTGGTTACTGCCCATTTCGGCTGTTGAACTGCCCAGTTGGGATAACAGGTTATTAAATTATTTATTGTCTGGTCTTAACAGGTACACGAGCTCAGGAAATCTTATCCCTAATGCCGTTATGCTACCGAATTTGACATCCAAGTAATGGCGCCGTGAATGGCACTTCGGTCTTTTAACGCGGTCAAACTGTGAGTGGAACTTATCTAGTTATATTGTTGATTTTCATGGATGAATTGCCTATTTTGTGTGATTTGCTGCTTTATGATAGAGGAGACTAAGTATAGGATTTAGATTATGAGAAGGAATTGATGAGGATTTGAGGCTAAGGAATTAATTGGGAATTATAGAATTGTTTTGAGGATAATCAATGAATTAAAGAAAGGAATGATCATTGTCGAGGTTAGTGAATGATGATTAGGCAGTTATTATACAAAACGATCAAATTAATTATTGAGAAAATGCTAGTATGGTTTGAGTGACTGACAAGTGATGGGTCGTGAGTAGGAGTAAACTTCGAAAAAGATTTGGTATATTTCAGACAAAATAGTAAGGGTTGATGATAATGCCTATGTAGATGTGAGTCTGAAAAAAAATACAAGAGCCGTTATATTGTGAAACAAGGATAGTTGTGAGATGGTTTGGAAATGTTGTGATTGAGGTTGTGCGGGAATACCTGCCTGCTCGTGCATCGATTCGCTCTGTACGGGAAGTGGCGAGCCTAGTTACCTGCCTGCTCGTGCATTGATACGCTCTGCACGAGAAGTGGCGAGCATCCTGCCTGCTCGTGCATTGATACGCTCTGCACGAGAAGTGGCGAGCATCCTGCCTGCTCGTGCATTGATCCGCTCTGCACGAGAAGTGGCGAGCATCCTGCCTGCTCGTGCATCGATACGCTCTGCACGAGAAGTGGCGAGCACACCTGCCTGCCTGTGCATCGATTCGCTCTGCACGGGAAGTGGCGAGCTTATCTGCCTGCTCGTGCCTATGCACAGGATGTGGCGAGCTTAATTACCTCAGTATTATGACCAGCAGTTCTCCGGGTACTGGTGTGGCGTAAATGTAGGACCTCGTATTTTTCAAGGAGTTATTTTAAATATTTTGCGAATTTATTTTAAGGATTTTGGAAATTTAAAACGTTTTGGTTTAATTTTTTTATTTTTGTTTTAATTTGGGCTTGGTCCAAAGTTGACTTTTAAAATAAATGAGCTTTTGATTTTGACTTAAGGTCCGTTGGATAGGTTCCGAGTCCACGAGTTCGTAAACACGCGGCACGCGTCGATCGGAGTTACGGTTTAGATTTTACAGACGTTCAAAATGAAGGGCATTGTTGTAATTTTGCGTGGATGGGTTTTAAAAACCCAAGATCAGATCTTTCTCTCTCTCCCCGCGTCTCAGTCTCTCTCGCGTTCCTCACTTTCGCCGCGCCTGTCACTGGCGCGTGGCGGCGCGTCCGATAGCGGCTGGGCTGGGTGTTTGGCCCATGCTGCTCGCCTCCCTCCCCTCTCTCTCCTAGTGGCCTTCATTTTTCCGGCCGACCACCCACGACGGAGAAACGACGCAAAACAGGGCCTAGCCTCTCGTCGGCGATCTCGCATTTTCCGGCCAAATCGCGGCGCCGGATCACCTGGGTTCTCTTCCCCAGGCCACGGCGAGTCTCCCAGTGGTTACCCCATGCTCCGATGACCTCAAACTGCGGCGGATCGAAGATGGTTGTCCGATCGTCTTCTCTGGCCAACTTCGGCCATTTTCGGCGAGAATTGGCCGTTGACCCAGCCACGGCCACTGTAGCTCCGCCTTGTGTGGCCACGATTTTGGTGGTTTTTCTCGGTCGTTGTGCCTCTTCGAAAACTCCAGGAGTCTTTTCAAAGGTACATGGGCTCGGGAAATCTTATCCCCAATGTCGTTATGCTGCCGGATTTGATATCCGAGCTTTGGCGCCGTAAAGGGCATTTAAGTCTTTTCACGTGGTTAAACAGTGAGTGAAACTTATCTGTTTATGTTGTTGAGTACCGTGGTTTAACTGTATGTTTTGAGTGTTTGGTAGCTTTATGTTAGTGAATGTTAAGTATAGGATTTAGATCATGAGACGGAATTGATGAGGATTTGAGGCTAAGAAATTAGTTGGGAATTATAGAGTTGCCCTGGGATTAAGTACTGATTAGATGAGAAATGTCTATTTTTTTGAGGATCAAGGAATGATGATAATTGCTGAATTAGAAAAGAAATATTGTTGTCGAGGTATATGAGTAAGGATTAAGCAATTATTATATAATAGACTGTGAGTAGGAATGACAAACAAGTGAGGGGGCCTGAGTAGGAATCAGTTTCGGAAGGGATTTGGTGTAGCTCGGGGTAGACTGTGAGTAAATCTTTGGTTTTCAAAATGTTTTACATATTTTTATAATTCAACTCGTTTCTTGATTTATTTGAGTATGTACAGTTTTTGAAAATGATTTTTGGTATTATTTTGGGAAAGTTTTATTATTGAATTTTCGTCCTTCAGAAACGATTTGAATCTAGCAGTTTTCATGATTTGGGGAATGATTTGATTTTAACAGGTTTATCAGAAGAATTATATTTTTCAGTTTTTATATGGATGAGAATTTATGAGATGTGGTTTATTGAAGTATACAGAAGCGGTTTCAAACCGCCATATTAGTACCCCCTTCAGCAGTTATATATTGCTCTGCACTCGCCTAGAGATGACTCGGCGGTGTACGACCAGCATGCAGGTATATATTGCTCTGCACTTGCCTAGAAATGACTCGGCGGTGTACGACCAACACTAGCTCTGCACTTGCCTAGTTGGCGGTGTACGACCAGCACTCGCTATGCACTTGCCTAGTTGGCGGTGTATGACCAGCATAACATTTGCTCTGCACTTGCCTAGTCGGCAGTGTATGACCAGCATCACAGTAGGTATAAATTTGCTCTGCACTTGCCTAGAGATGACTCGACAGTGTATGACCAGCAGTTCACCGGGTACTAGTGTGGCGTGAGATTTCAGTTGTTGAGTATTTTGAGAAATGATTTTACATCAGTAAATGTTTTAAATGACAGTTTCAGAAAGGCATTGCGTATTGTTTCAGATATTTTAATAGTTTTACAGCTTCAGAGTATTAATTGTTTTTCAAAGTTTGATTTACGGTTTGAAGGGATTTAAAAAATGGATTTGAAAGAAGAGATTTTGAAAATGATTTTAAAGTTGGGGGATTTCAAGGAGCGATGTGAGTGAAATTAGGGGGATTTCAAAGAGCGACGTGAGTGAAATTAGATAGATGACTTTTTGCATTGTATGTTAGGATTTAGCTAAGTCTAGGCTTAAATTTTGAGGATGGGAAAGAGGACGATTATGCATTGAGATTATGGGTTAGGATGTGAATGGTTGATGTTGAGGTTATTAGTTGACGTTAGGCATTTGAATTGTAGAATGATTATTATTATTATTGATGAGATTTTGATTTGGTTACTAGGAATTATGATTTTCTTGATGCTTGGAATATTGGTTATTTAATGGTGGATTATTTACTGAGTATGGAAATTGAGAAAATTATTGAGGTTAGTTAATTTAAGTCGTTTCACTCATACGAGCTCTAGTGATGAAGCAGTAAAGCTATTGTTCCCTTCAACTAGCAACAAACCTTAATAAAAAAAGACATGTACATGATTCAAACTAGCAACAAATATAAATTAGAAAATCCATGGGAGTATGAAAAAGAAATATAACAGATATTAAACTCAACATCAACTAACATCAACTAGCAGTCCAAATATATATATAAATACAAATTGATCAAAAGACATTAAATTCAACTATAAAAGGCATGTCCTCATAACTAGCAATCCAACTATATATATATATAAATACAAATTGATCAAACAACATTAAAAGACATGTTCTCATAACTACTAGTGCTGAAAAATTATGTCAATAGTGGGAATAACTGGAAGTGTGAATATTCTAGAAATGCACCAAATCTATGCAACTTTCATAGCTCTCTTGTATGCAAGTGTACCAAATCACACTTTGTGAGGGTTCATGAATATTACCTTTATTAAAGCAGTTTGATGGAGCTTTTTGGCCATGCAATTGTACTTCCTATAGTTTCACCAAGCCTTTTGAATTCATCTATGGTTCTATACAAATTTAGATTTTCATCAATCACTTGGTCAACCTACACCTTCCAGCAATCACGTCCAAGAGGCATATGATGAACTTTAGTGCTTGGGTCAATTGATGCAACATGTCCTTCAGCCACAACTTTCTCAGCTTCAAAATTATACCAATGTAAGAGCTCACATTCTGCATTTTAAAGATTGTTGGATTGTTAGTGAGAAGCATACCACATGATACATTTGATATGACAACCTAATATATATATATATATCACAATAGGAAGATTTTCATCAGAATTTGAAAAGAAGACAATACACTTAGCCTTCTCATATTGTGGCCAACAAAACAAGAGCTATTTGGTGAAATATAAATTGTTATAATCTCCAACAATATAGCAGTGGACTCTAAAATTGGAGCTCACACATATATATATATATATATATACTTCCTCTCAACTGAGATGACAACTATCACATTTACCAAGAAATTCACATAACAACTAGTTATTCTATACAGCCTTAAAATGATGCCTTCTATTCTAATAAAATTATTGTTACTTGTAACGACCCAACCCAAATTTTACAAAAAATTCAAATTTTTTATTTGTAATGGCCATTTAGAGGGGTAGTGGAAGATTGAATTGTGAGATTCCGTATTTTTCAAGGTTTTATTCTAAATATTTTGAGAATTTAATTTGATCACTTTGGAAAATAAAGAGGTTGTGGTTTAATTTTAACTTTCTTTTAAAATTTCTTTGACCCAAAAGTTGACTTTTTATTCTATTAGGTTTTTAATTTTGACTTTGGCTCCGCTAGATAGGTCTCAAGTCCACGATTTCATAGACACGTAGCACGCGTCGATCCTAGTTACGGTTTGAGAGGTATGGGCGTTTGAAGCGAAGGGCTATTTTGTAAATTAACAAATTGGATTTAAAAAAAAAAACCAAAATCTGATTTCTCTCACTCTCTCGAGTCTGCTCTCTCTCTCTCTCTCTCTCTCTCTCTCTCTCTCTCTCTCTCTCTCTCTCTCCCCTACCCTCCCCCGAGCTCCCTCTCTCCCTATCTCCCTCTCTCCAGCCCCCCTCCCTAGTCGACCGGCCAGGAGGCGGCAACGCCACCGCCCAGTCTCTATCCTCTCTCGACTCCCCCGGTCTCTCTCCCTCTCTCTCTCTCAACCTCCTCTGTGCGCGCAGCCTCACCACTGGAAGCAGTGATCCTGCCACTTTCCCAGCGGTGCAAGGCCACCGGCATGACCCCAGGAGCTGGCCATCTCCCCTCAGCTTTGCCCTTGCCAGCCAGCCTCTCCTATACCCAAGGACAGCTCGGGAAGCTCTGCCTTGCCGCCGGCCCTTTTCATCGATTTCGACCATTATCGGCCACCGTTGGCTGTGATTCTTAAGGGGTTTTACTCCTCTAGGTATGGGCTTTCATTCCCCTTTGGTTTAGTTGATCAATTTTGAGGATTGTAAAATTGAAATTTGGGGATTTAGCACCCATTTCGGGTTCCTCTTGAAATTTCGAAAATTGATGATGTCATTTGTAATTTTGGACAATTTACACCCGTAGGAAACGGTATTTGATTATTAGAATTGGAAAATTTAAGAAATTTGGACAATTGGTAATATTTAGTTTTGACACTGCACCTTTGGGTGGCGACAGCGGTGGTTTTGACTACCCAGCCGTCAAATTCTTTAATTATTATGTAATTGAGGTTTATTTTTAGCTATAAAGCACCGATACGGATACGGATACGGCGATACAATACGACACGACACGGCGATACGACAAATTTCTAAAAACTATGATACGATACGTCATGGATACGGCAAATAAAAATATATATTAATATATAATAATAAAAATATGATTAATTTAAAACATACTTTAAATAACATAAAAATTCAAATTCATTTCACTCAAACTGTAAAGACTTAAAAAGATCATCCAAATTTAAAAGAGTGAATGAAACTATATGTACTCCAATTCCATTCACAACACGAGGAGGAACAAGGTTGTCCAAGTAGCTTCAAAGCTATGGATTAGAGAGTTGGTGTGGAAGCTCCATGGACAATCCACCACACCATTGGTTCCATGAGAAACCTATCATTCATAGCATCAATAGCTCCGAAATAACCCAAGCACATTGAAAAAGAGGCATACTCCACATTGATATTTCTTCTAACTTGCTCATCCGAAAAGTATTTCTCAAAACACTTTTTTCTTTCCCTTGTAATCTCAACATCTTGGTGTGGAGCAACACAGCTAGGATCTTCTTGAAGCCATTCTGGACTATAATACCTATAAGTAAAGAATGATATCATTTTATAAAATTATAATAAAAAAAAAGTAAAAGTTAATTTTAAAGACTTTAAAAAGAAAGAAACACATAATACTTACCTAGGATTCAAAGAATGAGCCAAACAATGTAGTGATGTGCTACTCTTAGTCCATCGCTCCACTAAAATGATATGCACCACATCAAAGAAGTCACTATGTTCATGTAGTTGCCTTTGCTCATTCCTATAGATAGCTGTCTTCACCTTCTCTATCATGGTATCCCACCACTCATAAACTAAGTGAAGACATGGTTTATCTATGTCAGCCATCTTAATCATCTCATATATAGGAGCTGTAAAGGAAAGTATATAATCAATCTCATCCCAAAAGTATTCATCCAATATATTTTGCTTCATTGCTCTTGCTTTGCCCGAATCATCCTCTTTATATAAAGACCAATTTGGACTAATCACCATTTGTTGTAGACCTTCCTTTACTTCCTTAAATCTTCTAATCATCACAAGTGTTGAAGCAAACCTGAAATAGATACATATAGTCAAAATATCATTGCATTAAAATAAAGGGGGTTGACGTGAGGTGAAATCATGGCATATAAAATAATTGCCCACAGTGAAACATTTATATTATTAACTAATATTAGACATGATACTGCGTAACATATATATTAAGTTATTAACTAATATTACACATTGTATTATTAACATATATTATATACATTGTACTGGATAAGTGGGTAACATATATATTATTAACATATATCATTATATTATTGCACGGATGAGCTTAGAAAGTTAGAAACAAACCTTGTTTCAGCAACGGAGAGTAACTTCAATTTGCAGTGGTCCTTATACATAGCCAATCTCATACTATGGTTCATAATAAAAAAAATAATTATGAACCAAACATCATCAGGTTTTTGTGAAATCCAACTACATTCATCATGCCAATCATCATTTAGTTTTGGTGAGCATATGCTCTTCAAAGCAAGATTAAGGGTGTGAACCACACATGGTGTCCAAAAGATGTTGGGATATTTGGCCTCAACAAGTAATCCAGTAGCTCTACAAACGGGTGCATTGTCAGCGATGACTTGAACCACATTTTGATAACCAATTTCCTTAATGGATTCAATAAGGAAGTTGGCAATACAATGTTTGTCCTTGTACTCTCCTTCACAATTAATTGCCTTCAAGAACATAGGCCCGCTTTCACAAGTTGCAATAACATTGATAAGTGGTCTTCTTTGCGAATCTGTCCACCCATCAGTACAGACACTTACACCTTTAGTGCTCCATGTACTTTTAATTGGTTGTAAGCACCGCTCAATGTGGCTCTTCTCTTGTTGCAAAAGAGTAGTTCTCAATGCATTGTAATCTGGTGGAACATATCCTGGAAGTGTAGAAGCACAAAGATAGGAGTTTCGATAGTGTGGATTCCATGCAAGGTGAAAGGACAACACCCACCTGTATAAAACATCCTTGCAACTTCTGCATCACATTCTTCTCTAGCTTCCTTCTGAAAAGCTTTTTCAAAGGGCCTATTAATTGCTTGTCTCTTCTTTTGTTGAACATGCACAAGAAAAGAATAACCCAATAAACCAGTTGTGGGCAAAGAAACTTGTTTTGGAGCTGCACTTTTGAACCTATGCTCACACTCTCTCACAAGTTTTTTCACTTCTGCATAAACTTCATCATTAACCTTGCTGCAACTTGCAATCCCATTTCCCGACATTTTCAACAAATGAAATTTGACTCTAGAGTAGGATCCTCTGTAA
This sequence comes from Dryas drummondii, assembly GCA_003254865.1. Taxonomy (NCBI): domain Eukaryota; kingdom Viridiplantae; phylum Streptophyta; class Magnoliopsida; order Rosales; family Rosaceae; genus Dryas; species Dryas drummondii. The sequence goes on along the minus strand of QANW01000991.1, from coordinate 14,798 downwards.
GTTTTCTGACAAAAATTACATACAAACATAGTGTTGCCTCCTCCGTTTCCCATTTTTCCAAGCCTCTTAACATACTTCCACAGTGGAGCATGATCATCTACCAAAATTTCAGTATTCTCAGTAGGATTAGCATTAGTATTTGCATTATTATTCGGATGACTCATGTTCCTGAACATGAATAATTTATACAGTATAAGCAACATAAAAAAATATATATTGCATAACTCATTTGGAAACATATTACAAGCGAAACATATATATTATTAACTAATATTAGACACGGTACTGGATAACATATATATTAACTAATATTACACATTGTATTATTAACATATATTATACACATTGTACTAGTCAAGAAAGTAAGAAACAAATATAAAAGCCGACAAAGTAACAAGCTATTAATAATATAATTTATATTATATTATATTATATTACAATCAAATAATGAAATAATAAGTTTTATTATTATCAACCAAACAACTATTAATCCAGTATACACTATACGACTTTCCTTAATCTCAATAAGTCAATTCTAGTTCTCAACTAGTATATTAGTTGTTTACAAAGAGTAAAGACACAAATAAACAATGAAACACCAGTAGGTTCAGTACGCACTTACCAGTAGATGAAGTGGCTGAAGCCGCTGAAGGAGATGAAGTGGGTTTCTAGCTTCTGTGCTTACCAGTAGATGAATCGGGTGCAGCGCAGGTCGATCGTCGCTCGTCGGCGGTGCGGTGCAGGTCGATCGTCGCTGGTCAGCGGTGCAGTGCAAGTCGATCTACCGATTTGGGTTTCTTGACTCTCTCCAACTTGGGTTTGCAAGAATAAGTGAAGAACTGAAGATTGAAGAAGTGGTTGTCTGGCTGAAGAAGATGAAGTGGCACTGTGGCAGACACGCAGAGTCCTCGATCGTTTTCATGATTTCTTGGTAGAGACTCTTCGTATCCTTCAGCCAAATTAAATTCTCTTCGTTTTCTTCAATTGGGCGTATACGTATCCAAAAAATCGGATACCCGTGTCGAGGGTAGAGGATACACGTATCCAACGAGTCAAATACGTATCCGTTGACTTGGATACGTATCCAAGGCGTATCAGTCCGTATCTGATGCGTATCCGTATCTGATACGTATCCGACACGGCATACGGGACCAAAATGGCGTATCCATGCTTCAGAGATTTTTAGTTGGTTATTGAGTTTAGATAGGTTGAGGTTGCTGGGACGTGATAAAACCCCAAGTTGGACAGTAATTTTGGTTACTTTTTCGATACCGAAGGACTCCTAGACGAACTCTGGCTGAGGTATAGTGTGTATAAGGTTTAATTGAGTAAATTGAGAGGATTAAAAAGTTTGGGTGTTGCTGGATTTGAAACCGGCAAGGTGCTAGATGGCTTTTGAGTGTTGGGTTTTAAACATAATTTTATTTTAACTGTGAGAAAATAATAGATTTAAGCGGAACATTTACGTTTACACACGCACCTTATATTTCGTTGAGCCGAGCCTAATTTCATATTTATTTGCATACATTATAGGCAGTATCAATGAGGTTCAAGATAATCCGACGAAGGATTGATGTTGATTTCACACTGTGAGTGGGCCCCTTGTTTGTTTTTATAAATGATTTTTGAATTTCATGATTTATTGTTCTAATTGTTATCTTGAGTTTATTTAGATTGTTGCATTGTGGGTTGGACTTGGTTTTCGAAAGAAATTTAATAAATTTCATGATTTAAATCCATATTCATATCTTTAGATTTATTTGAGCTTTGATGTATTTATTTAATTGAGAAGATTCTCTATGGTTGAGGGTGGTTGTTTAAATTGGATGTTTATAGATATGCACTTTGGAAACTTTGACTTTATTCATGAGTACAACTCCTTGATTAACTAATAAGTTTTGATTTGGGCTCTAGGGTTATGAATTAAGTATAAATTTCTCACAAACACGTTCTAATGATTGTTGCTAAAGAGAGATAAATCTGAAATTCAAGAGCCATGTATACTGATCAATAAAGTTAGTGTATGAATTAGTTTGGATAACGTTGAGTTAGAGCTTGTGCGAGGATACCAGCCTGCCTGTGCATTGATTCGCTGTGCACGAGAAGTGGCCAGCCTACTTACTTGTCTGCTCGTGCATTGACTCACTCTGCACGAGAAGTGGCGAGCATTCCTGCCTGCTCGTGTATAGATTCGCTCTGCACGAGAAGTGGCAAACATTTCTGCCTGCCCGTGCATTAATTCGCTCTGCACGGGAAGTGGCGAGCTTATCTGTCTGCTCGTACCTATGCTCGGGATGTGGCGAGCTTAATTACCTAAGTGTATGACTAGTAGCTTTCCCGGATACTAATATGATGTGATATTTCATTTCATGGCTTAGGGATAGATAGTTTGCATGAATGATTAATAGAGGATTTGAGTTAATTACATTATTGTTTATCTTGGTGTGATATCAGGTTTAGTCGTTTACCTTGTATGTTTTATGGAAGTTCTTTTCGGATCATTGTGTTTCACTTATATGATGAAAATGTTTACGTGGACTAATCGTTGACATTGTTTGAAAAGGAGTTTCGACATGGTTTTAAAAACTGGGGAATTTCAAAAAGCGATGTGAGGTCTTAGAGATTATTATTTTATGACTTCTAAAAGAATAAATAAATTTTATGTTTCATTTTCTTAACTCGTCCACTCACTGAATTTATCTCACGTTTTTCCCATATATTTTTATTTTAAATCTTCCCCCATATAGGAGCGGTCGAGTCAAGAGGAACGTCGAGGCATTTTGAATACGTTTGAAGACCTCATAGGCTAGAGTCCCCTTATATTTTTATTTGTATAAAATCTAGAATGGCTCTGATAACTTGTAAAAATTTGTTGTATGTTATTTTACTTTATCTTTGGATGGGTCATAGACCCTCATTTGCTTTGTGATAGAGGTTGCTGAAAGGAATAGAAGTGTTTTTCTGTAGGTCTCACTAGTATGGGGTAATCCAATTTTAAGGGAGGTGTTGCCAAATTTTCAGTAGGATTTTCCTTGACTTGGATCCCACAGGATCACTCCGGGTTTTCAGGGTAGAAATCCAGGAGCGGTCCTGTCATTACTTTTTGAAAACCAAAAGCAACAAAGACTACTTATGAAGCTAAAAACTTCAACAGAGTATTTTAATCTAATTACAAGTGTCCAGCAGCTTCATACATCAAAACATGTCTAGGCCACAAGAACTTAGATGAAAAACCAAGGTCTTCAACAAAATGAATTTAAAAAGCATAAGCAGGTCTATGCATATGAAAAGTTAAATTATATTAGCCAAACAACGAACTTGATGCTGAATTTTCAAATTGTCCATTAATTAGAAACTGAGTATGGTTAACTTTAACGGATGGAGTGATTGGTTCCTCAATAGCAACAGCAATACGTGCTATATTTACCAATTCCTCTACCCACAGAAGACCTCCCTGACAAAAGTAATATTAGCCAATGAGTGAAATATAAACAAGTAAACTTCTAAATGTCACTAACTGTAATGACCCGAACCCGAGTCTTATTTCTTTTGCTTGCAAATAAAAAAATAAAAAAATATATATATCTTTTGGGCAGGCCTTATTAAAATTTTTGGAAGGAAATTCTAGTATTTAGAGGAGTTTTTTAATTCAATTTATGGCCTTTAAGTTCGAGAGGGTGAATTAGAATTCGAGTTTCTAAACGCGTAGGTTCAATTTGAGAATTTTAGTAGGAAAGGTGGAGAATTTTCTAGAAAGGGCAATTTGGTAATTTCAAGCCCAAATACTACAATTTAAAAATCAGCCCAAATTCTCTCATTTCTGATTCTCTCTTTCTCTCTCTCTCTCTCTTCGCACCCTCCCCTACGCATACCTAAGCCATCACCTCTCACCATCGCAGCCACCCCTTACCGGCCTCTGCCTCCGGCGACCCCCCCCTTTTCCACCGGCGCCGACGCCATCGAAGTCTTCCAGCAACCAGCCGCTCCGCGTGTACAGTACCCACTCAGAAACAAACCCCAGCTGCCGCCCTTCTCTCTGCACACAGCCCGACCTGAAAACCCCCCAACTCCGGCCACCGACCCACTCCACTGATGCCGGCCATCTTCCTCAGCTGCTCCTTCAGTCAGCCCATTCCCTTGCACGCGCGAAAATAGCCCAAGAAACCCCCAGACCCGCCGGCCTTGTCTTCCAAATTCCGGCCAGATTTCACCACCGAATTTCGAGGGTTTAAGTGGGTATTCCTCCTTGAGGTATGGGCTGTCAATTCCCAGTGTTTTGGTGCTTTATTTTGAGTAATTTGGAGAATTGAAATTGGGGAATTAGGTCCCATTTCGGGTTCCCCTTGAGAATTTTGAAAATTGGATGATATTAATGTAGTTATGGACAATTTATGCCCCTAGGAAATGTTATTTGATTATTAGAATTAGAAAACTTAAGAAGTTGGACAATTTTAAATCCTTAGGATTCTTAATTTCTGTTATGAGTGGGTGAATTGAAACGAGACCAATGAAATCAAGAGAAGAACACTTAAGTTCACTCCCACACTCTAATTTCCGTTCGGTAACAAGTCTAATTTATGCTTTGTATCCTTGGTTGTTCTAGGCGACGCTCCCGAGACTTGAGGTGATTCATCCGGAGATCGACACTAGGCTCCAATATTGCGAGTGGATTTTCTTTTGCTTGCAAAATTTATGGGTTTTATGGTTTTTTTTATAGTACTTTTGAAATTTTAAGTTAAAGAATGAAATAATGAATTGAGAAAAGTCTGTTTTGCATTAATAAAGTCTAGAGGGATTAGATTATTTGTTATTTTGATCTAAGGGTTATCAAATAATTAAACAAACTATTTAAATGCCAGACTAAGTACCCACCTATTATTAAGTAGGTCTTTGGGACCCATCACGGCACACACATAGGCTTTGGGCCATGTGCCGGGATGCCTCGCCCTTTGGGGGTAGTCTACGTGCACGTACGAAATTTTGGCTTATTGTACGACGGCGATTCGACGGTACACGGGCCACTATAAGTCCACTTGTATGACGACGATTCGACGGTACAAGGGACACCCCAAGTCCACTCGCATGACGGCGTTGCGACGGTGTGGGTGGAAGGGCAATCTAAGTGCACGTACGACACTTTGGCTTATTGTACGACGGCGATTCGACGGTATAAGGGTCACCGTGTGTCCACTTGTATGGCGGCGTTGCGACGGTACAAGGGACACCGTAATCCACTCGCATGATGGCGTTACGACGGTGTGGGTGGAAGGTTAAGTAGACGGTCCACTTGGTGCGACGGTCTTGTACGGTACCAATGTGGAGCCCGTCAAATGGGTACTTATATGGCCAACGATAATTCTAGAAACTTTATTAGATAAAATATTTTTAGTCATTCTTTTTATCAGTTCAAAGCATATTTTAAAATGGGGGAAATCTATTGTGTTTGTGAAATTGAGAATATTAATAAAATGTTCTACTTTATTAACCTTGTTATCTTTTGACTCGTTCATCCACTCACTGAGCCTTTCTCACCGTGAGTCTTCTTTTTGTGTTTTAATGTTTTCCCAAGGTAGAAGCAGCGACCAGTCATAATTATTGCGTCGAGACGGGCTTTGTCTTCTCATTGTATAGTGTAGGATTTCCTTTAAGCCTTAAGTTGTAGTTTGGTTCTGATATTTGGTTGTAACCTTATAAATTTTGTAAACTTTATGTCGGGTCGGAGACCCAATTTGGTTGTGGTAGGGAAGTTGAAAAAATTTAGAAGTGTTTTTAACAGGTTATAAAATTTTGGATTAGACCATTTTCAGGGGAGGTTCTGTCGAATTTTTGGTAGGATTTTTCCTTGATTTTGGATCCCGCAGGACCTCTCCGGATTTCAGGGTAGAAATCCGGAGGCGGTCCTGTCACTAACCAATCCCAAAAGAAGAAAATAAAAAGGCATATTAATGTTCGATATTAGTTCATGGGATAATCTTTTTAAATCCAAACATCAGTCCGCAAGGATTTGTCAAATAGAACCAAATATATATGAAAGGAATTAAACAGTAACACCATATCATATTGTGTCAATATCTTGGGATATATATAACAATACTCTTAAGTACAAGCAGATACAACATTATGTCACCATCACACACATATATTGCAGATACAGTGGGAGATACAACGTTACATGTCACTATCAAATGTTACCAATAAGAAGAACAAAAAGTCAGAAACAGGGAAAGTAGTTAATATAGATACCGTAAAAGAGTAGTCCAGTGGTGGGATCGGTGTTGAAATGCTAGGCCCAACATTAAGAGAGAAGAAAAACCATTCTACTTATGAAAAACCACTCTGTTTTGTTTACCCAAATAAAGAAAACTTTGATCCAAACAGAAGAAAAATAAAAATAGTGAAAGTGAATTGAAAGCTTTCCTTGACCCCTCTGATGAGGAAACTCAGGAATATAATTGTACAATTAATTTTATAATTGTCACAACTAACTGATATACCATAGAATTTGTGATCAGAAAAAAAAAAAAAATGTTAAGTCTTTCATAAAGAATAGAGACGTCCTCGCAGAAAATGGTTGGCTCCTTTCTATTATCTCTTGCCATTTACTCTATATAGTGAAATTGCCTTTCAATTTCTTTTCTTTTTCTAATTATGAACAAGACTTGTCTTGCTTTTCCCATAAGACCCAAAATCACCAACAAAGCCAAATCAAACACAATTGCTTCAATGAAGCTGTGAATTATAAAGAACAAATCAACAGATAACATAAGATAAAAACCACCAATTGATTCTCATTTACTTTCCTCCATTTTCTCAGCAACCAATCAGGAACTAACATTAATTTAGGAAAAAAAAAAAGATTGCTAGAAAGGAGGAGTTGGGAGAAGCAAAGGAGAGGCGGCGAGAAGAAGGGACAGTCGGCGGAGAGGCGGCGCCGAATGGAGAGACGAAACCCTAGCGGTGGAAACCAGCGACCGAAATAACGAACCAGCTGAACGCCAAGCCATTTTTCTGAGAGTTCCGATTTGCCAAGAGTGTGTGTGGCTACTCGCAGAGGGCTTTGTGAGGGTTTTGTTAGCTTTGAGCTTCCAAACAAGTTCTTGTAGGACCGAATGGGATTAATCGATCGGGGAGAGAGGGACGACTGGATGGGTTTAATCGATGGGGAGAGAAGGAGGACCGACATAATGAGTTTGGAAGAATGGGTTCCAATTTTTTTTTTTTTTTTTTTTGGTGAAAAAGAAGTTTTGATTTGAGGGATAAAAAGGAGAAGAAGAATTCCCACATAAAATTTTGATCTACATTAATATTACTGAGTTTAATTTTAACAACACACGGTGCATGTTGTTATATTTAATAAATTTCACAACGTGCACGAGTATGTTGCAGTATAAGCTTTTAACAGCGTGCAAAACCCGCATGTTGTCAAATACTTTTACATAACACTAATGACAACGTGCATTAAAGGCACATTGTAAAATAACTTATTTTGCAATGTGCATCAGCCGAACGTTGTTAAACGCATGCTGTCAAAAGACATTTTTCTTGTAGTGGGAGACTAATTGGCAAGGAAAACCACCCCACCCGCCGCCACAAGTGGCGGAGTTGGCGGCGACAGCGATAGTACGACCTGGAATTTACCCAAAATCAACTTCAATTAATCGTAATTGTACAAAAGACCCTTCAATTGGATAAGAACAACTGAAATTCAAGTCTAATTTAAGAAATTTGAAATAGGCAAAAACCTTAAACATTGATTTTCTGATTTCTCAAAATTAAACAACCACACCTTAGGGTAAGGAAATCCTATACCTAGATGATCAACTTTCATAACTAGGTCGATGACCAAACATTGCCAGAAACGCTAGAATTGGCGACGAAAGCCGCCAACCTTCACAACTTTGATTTGCTCGTTGCAGTGGTCCGATGAATATCAAGAACTAGCAATGGACTCACCGTGACTAGGGGAGAAGACTCAAGTGGTCCGGCCATCCAGTTTCGTCGAAAAATTGAGATCGCCGGAGAGAGCTTAGATCGAATTTGGGCTAGGTTTTCATTTTTGGAATGTTTCTAGACAAACCAAGGCTAAGGGAAGGAAGAGGAAGAGATAGCGGGCTCGAGGAGCCTTTGTCTCCCTTCATCCTTCACCGGACGCGTCCACGCATCGATAACAGGGTGGCGACAATGGGTTCTTGAGGGAGAGAGAGAGAGAGAGAGAGAGAGAGAGAGAGAGAGAGAGAGAGAGAGAGAGAGAGAGAGAGAGAGAATTCTGAAAATTGGGTTTTTAAACTTGTAAATGAAATTTTACAAAATTGCCCCTGACATCAAACGTTCGTAACTCTCAAACCATAACTCAGATCGACGCACAGTTCACATCTATGGACTCGTGGAGTCAAAACCTTTCCAACAAACCCAAACTTGAAGTCAAAAACTCGACAGAACAAAAAAGTCAACTTTGGGTCAAACCTTTAAAATAACTCGTTTATAAAATCAAACCATAATAGGTAAATTTCAAATAAATTCATTTTGGAGAATACAAAATGGGTTACCAAATAATAAATTTAAATTTTAAAACTGTAGAAAAAAATTTTCTGAAGGTGTCACAATTCAAATTCCTTTAAAACCTTCTAAAACCAAAGTTAAATAGAAATTCAAATTTCTAGTGAAAATTTAGATCGGGTCGTTACAAGGTGCCTTTGTTGCATAGCCAAGGTTCAAGGTATGATAGTTAAGCATAGCCAGGGTTCGAGGTATGATAGTTAAAGTGGTATCAAAGCAATGCTTTTAACAGGTTTTCACAACTAATTTGTTTACAAACGTTTATTTTCAGATTTGTGAAATCTCTTATTGGCTCTTGTAAGATCATTTTCTTAAAAGTTTTCTTTTGAAATTTTGGTGAAGTATTTTCAAATAGTTCTTATTTTGAAATACTTATTTTCAATAAATTTTTTGTTGAAATGTATTTAAAACACAAAATTCATTTTTGAAATCTTTTGAGGATTACCTTTCGGTTTTCAAAGATTTGTTGAGAGTTAAAACCGAGTTCTTTGTTTTGAATTTGGAAATCTTCTTTAAAATTGCGGATTGAACATTGTTTCTACAAAGTTTTAGAGTCCATCTCTTGAATGCAAGTTGATTTACTTCTTCAGACTCAGTTCATTGAGATGATTGTTATTCCTTCATGTTCAGTTAATCCAGTTGACAAAATGTTGTCTCGACCTCACAACCGTACTCAACCAAAGAACGATCTAGACCAATGTTAGTTGGAAGATCAATTTGGATTTTAAAAAATTCTTAAAGAACAAGAGTATAAGCGGTAAGCTAAGTATTTTGATGACTTTTATGAAGCTGACACTCATGAGTTTGAGGAATCTCTTAGAAGGAAAAGTCTATAAGTTGGATGGAGAGTATTCAAGAAAGATTTGAGTTTCTGAAGGTATCACCCGAGTATACAGAGAGGATGGTAACTCACCTCCTCAAAGGAGAATCAAGAGGTTGGTGGACGTCTAAATGCACTCAAAGGATTGGAGCATAATCGACTTAGTAGAAGTTTGAGCAATTTCTTATTATTTGTTATTTATCTATGATTTTGTAGACTGAAATAAGATGAGATGGAGGTTATCTAGCCAATCGATTTATGATTAAGCCTGTGATGTTTCATTAAGGAGTCAATACTTTTTAGACTCCGAAATTAGGTTGCATGATATATTTGTTTTGAGGGGATATGAGACCTTGTGTAACGTCCCAATCTGGGATCGCCACAACGGCACCCATCTTAAGAATTCCCAAGAATATAATACTCGTATCTCGAGCATTATAATCTTAAGATTTCTTAAAACGAGTTAGGCCTTTTGTTTGATAGAATTCGGGTTGGATCAGAGTTAAATTGCACACATGATTTGATATAATTAAACACATTTCAAACTAGTTTTTATTAAAAAGCCAACCCGTTAGGGTGACAAGTTTACAAAAGAACTTAAACGAAATTTTACAAAAGACCCCAACCAACACACTACAAATGTTTGAAATACATTACAACTTTAACAAAAAAAAATGACAACAACATAAAAGAAAGCAAGGTTCCAATATGGTAGTAGCAAAAGAACATGGTAAAAGACCTAGAGACCTTGCGGAAGACAACTAAGATGTAGGAGTGTCATGCCCTAACTGATCAATCAAGATCGTCAAATCCAGGAACAACTGCAAGAAAGCAAGCAGGGGGTAAGCATCACATACGTTCATAGCTTCCCCTTGGGAGACCCTGGCTAGGTTTGAAAATAATAGGTTAAAATAAACATATAAATATATGGCTAAAAGAGAAAAAGGATTGGAAAAGATTCACCACAAAAACCAGCAACAATAATGATAGTTGAATTTCCACAATCTTTGAGAATGAACATGCAGTCTTTTGCAAACGTTTTGTGAGTACTCAATAATTGAAACTTACTTGATGATCGAACACATTAATGAACAAATATGCTTACCAATCAAAAATTTAGTACCATAGCGAGAGTAGCCATCTCTGATTAGTACCTCATAAAATAGCCTCCCTATCGGACATTCGACTAGCTCGCCTGTACAAATCCCTTCCGGAAGTTTAGAGAATCAAACCCAAGGTTATTAAAATACAATCATTTACTCTCAGATCATTAATCTGTTAACAACATGAAAATCTATACAATATGACAAGCAAAAACAATGCATTTTTGCACGCAACAATATTTATTATCATATATACACACAAAAAAAGTCTCATAGACAGGATGTGAGGATTCCCCCTACTTGGAGTCCAAGCTTAACTTGATGATGTTGTCCAACAGCACCAATGTCTTGACTTCTTTTCTGGGTAACTGGAAATTCCAAGTTCGACAATAATTCAGTCAAAAGTAATTTTTGACAGAATTTTAGCATGACCTTTCCTTTCAGTCATGTTCCCAGAAAATTTCAGAAACCAGTCTACTAAGACCAATCTCTATATTTATTGGGTTTTTTATCTAACATGACCCCGCACCCCGAGGCAGATAGTCATGTCAGATTCTTTTGTTCAGGAACCGAGTAACAGCTCAATTCCTGAACTCCTATTTTTTTTTCTACTCAAGTTCATTTTAATAAAGTATTGGAAGTTGATAAGTTAATGCCCTACGATGTGCCCAGATAAGTACATGGGAGACTAGGGGATATCAAGCATAGTGTCCAACGAGTGTTTGCTCATGGACTTGCCTAGACAGCACATCGTTTGACATTAATATATCTTCCTCAATCTATTATTAGGTTGATTAATTAACAAAAGTTGGGTACCGTTTCGACTATAACTAAAACTTAAATAGTTAGTAATTTAAATAAGCTAGGTTGGGTTACCTGGTTGAAGACTTCCCACGAGCAAAACCTCGGTACTACTTTGGTTTTCTAATTTATACATAACAAGAATCTAATTAACATGAGAAAATTCTAACAACAGTTCAGCAGAACTTCGACTAGGTTTAGAGCCTTACCTTAGCCTTTGAAAATGAAAGCCTAATATCTGTAGAGTATTGGCCAAGAAACCATCTAGAAAGGTTGGGCTCAGCGTCACGATTACGTGGTCAAAAACGAATCTCGAATCAGACGTTTGGATGAAGAAATTATGATAGAAACAAGTTGGGAAGTTTTAGGAGAGAGAAATAAATGAATTTTGGAGAGAGATTGAGATAAAATCTTTAGAGAGATAAGCTCTCAAGGTGATGGTGTAATTTGGAAATGAGAAATGACTTTCTATTTATAGGCTTCAAGGTGGGTACACTTAGCAATGCTAGGTGGGTCTACTTAGCAATACACTGAGTAAAAGAGAAAATGGGTGGCAAATTGTGGGCGTGACACGTGTCCATTACTTGGCCATCACTCCATTTTCTTGCCGAGCACTCCTCCGTTGGATCAAACTTGATCAACGGTCAAGATCGTGATTCTTGTTTTTTCTTTTCTTTTCTATTTAAATTTTTTCCTTTCTCTAATTTCTTCCGAAATTTACTAGAAATTATCTCGTAGTCGTCAGTGTAATCTAAGAATAAGATGTCATTCGTGACATTCTATACTATCTCCCCATATTTTTATTTTCTCCAACGATTTACATGTTTTCTCCAAACAATTGAAAATTTCCTCGAAAGTGTTTGTTTACCTATTTTCTTCAATTTTTCTAATTTCTCAAAATTACAATCTAACTTCCGAAATTCTCTATAAATAATCCGGTCCTTGGATAATTATGATCTTAGTACCATTGGGTTCGTCTTATCGAGTACTTCAATTCTAAGGCCTCAAACTATTTTTGCCTCAATCCAGAATACTTAGAAATGGTTTTCCTTAATTTCTAAAAATAATAAATAAATTCTAGAAAATCAATAATGACTCCAAATAAATCTCAGAAAATTTCTATAAGCTCAAAATAAAGTATAGGAAAATTCTAGGGCGTTACATTCTACCCTCCTTAAAATAAATCTCGTCCTCGAGATTACCTGATTAGTTGAAGAGGTGAGGATACTTCTTCCTCATGTCGGATTCCAGTTCCTAGGTTGCTTCTTCTATACCATGGTGTTGCCATTGCACTTTGACTAACAGAACTTTCTTGTTTCTTAATTGCTTTGTCTCATATGCCAAAATAGAAATAGGTCCTTCTAGATATGACACGTTTGGTTCTAAAAGTATGTCTAACCAAGGCATGATCTGTGGTAGATCAGGGGCACTTTTCTTTAACTGGGACACGTGAAAGACATTGTGTATGTATGATAATTGTGACGGTAACTCGAGCCTATAAGCAACTGGCCCTACACGCCCAACAATCTGGAATGGCCCAAGTAACGAGGTGCCAACTTTCCTCTTCCTTTAAAACGAATCGTCCCTTTCCTAGGACTAACTATGAGAAATACAAAGTCTTTAACTTGAAACTCAAGTGGCTTGCACCTTTTATCTGTATAGGACTTCTGTCGATTCTGAGCAATTTTTAGTTGATCTTGTACAACTTTTACTTTCTCAGTGGTCTCCTTTATTACTTCCAGACCTAAAGAAATCTTCTCTTTTCGATCTGTCCAACACAATGGTGATCGGCATGGTTGTCCATACAATACTTCGTACGGTGCCATACCATTACTGCTTTGATGGTTGTTGTTGTAGAAAAACTCTGCTATTGACAAATACTCACTCCACTTGCCACAAAGATTTAAAGTTCGAAAAGCAAGGGTTTGGAGGTAAGAAATTTCAGAAAGACAAAGGCTTGAGAATTCTAGAAGTGTAAAATGGTGGAGGGTGACGGCTGGTAATTTGCACAGTGTGTTGAAAATGAAAAGACTAGAAATTTGAGTGGAAACAGATGCAGCCTTTGAATTTAGAGGGTTTCAAAATTTTAAATTAAGTTCCATGATTAAATATGAGTTCCTAGGCAATAGATAGGGGCTAGAATGTGGGAATCTTGATCCAAGCGCTAACGGCTTAATAAGGCATGCACATGTCACCATCATTTAATGTGATTGATAGAGGTAGGTAAGAGAAACTTATCCCTTAAGATATGACAAAACACTTGAAAAATTCTAAGTGTAAGAGTTCTAGTAAAATGTCGCCGAGATTTTTCTAAAACAGCAATATGGTCGAATCATTACCCTAACCACTTGGTCGAACTAGCTGAGGCTCACGAATATGTTTGCACCAAATTTTGAAGATAATAACACATTAGAATAGAATTTGACGCCAAGTTCCGAATTGGGCTTAAGAATTGAAACTACCCAGACCTAAGGCCCAGAATTTAGTAAAAATAGGAAACACAGTTCAACTCATGCAACCCAATCCAAGTCAAGGATTTACCCATCATAACCAAAAATCAGAGTGAGGAAAGAAGTAGGAGACTTGGGCACAAAGTAAGGTTCCAAAGCGGTGGCCTTTTCCTAGTATGATTGAAAGATCGAGACTTGCTAGGGTACAATCCCTATAAACGTCCATACATCAAGTGGAGGGGAACTTCAACAACACATTCCAACTTCCAAAGGGTCTTCAAGGTCAGAATTTCGAATTAGCAAATAGTTTTCTCAAAGTTATCCATTATTCTTAGTGGTCAAGTTTAGTTTTTAGTTTCAATTTTTGTTTGTTTTAGCTCTGCTCAGATTTAAATATCTTGGTATCGAGTTTCATGTGTAATCTCTATGGTTAAGTTAGGGTTTGTTCATAATGAGATTCATAGATAGGATCACAATTGTTACTTGTTTCCGTGATAATCAAGTTATATGCCACTTTTTTTCATTAAAGTCCATTGTTTAACGATTAATCTAATTACCTTCGATCTAGTTATTCGTACTTTTGAATTTACCAATATTGTTACCGAAACTTTTGAGTACCAATCAAGTCCTTGATTTTTCAAGGCGTGAGAAGAGCCTAGACTGGGAATCGTTCATTCCCCGGTTGCACAGCGCTCAGTGAAGAAGTCAGACACTCACCACAACTCTTCTACACTGAGCCACATAATGGCACGCCTACACACATTAAGGAGGACAATCGTACACGTGTAGGACGATATTTTTTTAGGGTAACATGTTGGAAGCTGCCATTGACAAAGAGAAGAATAAACGAGAAAGTGTGTGGGAGAAAAAGACTGGGTGTTTGGGGTTTAGGAGAAGTGTTTAGTCGTGGGACTCTTTGTGGCTCCGACCATATCAGAGAATTAACGAGGCTGAAAACTTCAAGCTAGTGAGGTGTGTATGCATTAATTATAGTACGGAAATTCTAACATAACTGCAGGCATTAGATGCCTTCAAGCTTTTGACCGTTAGATCAGTAAATGTTGATCT
>QANW01000889.1:409456-431309 GCA_003254865.1 Dryas drummondii | reverse complement strand
GAGAGAGAGAGAGAGAGAGAGAGAGAGAGAGAGAGAGAGAGAGAGAGTATGATGGTGTGGCTGGGAGGAAGGAATGAATTTACTGGGCTGCATGGTAAAAAGAGGAAATGATGGTCATTTGCAGAGATAGAGTTCCTATCCTATAATACTTAGATCTGAAAATTTCTAATGGGTTCAATTCTTTATACATGATTTTGGATATGATTGTAGTTTGGAGTAACTGATTTAAATCTATGGCCTTAGGTCTTCAAAATGTAAAATCTCTAAACTTATTTAAATGGTTTTTGATCTAATTGCCTTGCAGCAAAACCACAACCCCATAGGGCATTTCAGATGTTGTTATAGATGGTCTACAATATGGTTCTCAAAAGTTTATGGGTTAAGAATTTTTTAGGATAGATTATTCTCCATAAATTTTAGACATAAATTTTGTAGAAGTTTCAAAGACAAATGGGTAGGGTGAAAGAAGAGAGGTAGGAGATGAAGGAAATGTTAAACTTAACTAAGTCTGGTTTATGCAATTTTGTACCCTAATTTTCAATTGAGGGTAATCTTGGCAATTGAATTAATAAAAATATATAAAATGAATAAAAAATAAGTCGAGTGCGTAATTAAATTTTAAGAACGCGAACCTCTCTAAACGTATTGTCAAGTGTCAAGTCAAATTAGTAGATTATATATTAAATTATAACACATTTTTATTGTTCCACTAGAATATAAAAAACATTGGAGATAGTCTCTATATTATCATTTTTAGTTCTCATTTGAATATCACCATTTCCTATAACATTCAATGTAGAATTATCACAAACAATTACAGTAGTACAAAAAGCTTCATTTAAATGGGAAAAAGATCATGACTTACTACCACACATTTGATTGCTAGCTGCAGCACGTGTCCAAATACCATATGTTTGATTCAGATTCCTCGACATGGTATTCCATCAAGAGTGTTTCTTCTTCATTTTTCTCTATAAAATGAGACTTTTCTCCCTTTTCTTTATCCTTGGGCAACTTAGTGTAACATTCCAAACGGTAATGACCATAATTACGACATTTGAAGCATTCAACTTTGGATTTGTCAAAATATTGATCACGTCCCATGCCTCTACTGTGAGCTAGAATTTTGGGAATGATGATCATCGAGTTTGAAATTTGGGTGATGCATGCTTCCATCTCTTCCTCTTGAATTTGAAAATTCAACATAGATTGAAACCTTTAAAGCTTGCTCTTCAGTGGTAGTAGGGTTGATCTTCTTCTCATAGACCAACAAGGAACTCTGCAAGTCATCAATAGACGGCTCTTCAACGTCATGTGACTCCTCAATTGAACTTCTAGGTCATCGAACGAAGAATTTTTTTTTACTATTGTGGTGTCGTCCATCTTGTCACCATGAAGCCTCATTTTTTTTGCAAGTGCCATTGTTCTTGAAAAATAATCATCAACGCACTCGCCTGGTTTCATGTGAAGAGTCTCAAAATCCTTACGAAGTGTCTGAAGTACATTGTTGTTGTTTCACCTTAGTTGAGCCTTGGTACTTCTTTTTCATCAAGTCCCAAATCTATTTGGAAGTTTCTTTCTGGAGAATGGTTTGCAAAATTATATGATCAATTGCCTGGAATAAGTAGTTTTTCACCTTGAGATCCTTCAGCCTCTGTTTTTCAAGTCTCTTATGTTGTGAATCCGTCAAAACTACTCCACTTTTTGGTTCGACAACACCGATTTCTACAAAGAGTCCAATATTCTTTGGATCTCAATAAATTCTCCATCAACATACCCCAAAGATCATAGTGACCATCAAAACGAGGTATGGCAAGGTGGACATAGTTATCTACTGTGTTGTCAGACGCCATGGGTTCTTGCTACAGCAAGGAAGAGAACTGCTGCTCTATGTGGAGAGTTTTTCTCAGGCCCCAATGGGAGGCTTTGATACCACTATGTGAGAAAGAAAAACAAAAGAGTAGAAGACACAAGAGGATATGTGCTAAAACGTAAACTTAACTTGAATATTCCTTGACTGATTACAACTTAAATAGAATAAGAAATACCAAACTCAGTTGATGCATCGAGACCGTGAAAGGGAAAACAAGCGTTAACCCTAAAAAGATAAACTGGAGTCCACCAGGAAATTGAGAGAATTCTCAATAGTTTTATTGATAAAATATTGAATAATAGAAAGCATGAATGAATGGAGACGTAGAGGGGTCTATTTATAGGGGCTAAGGAGGTGATGAGATGTACTCAATTTTTGATGTGGGATTTTGAGTTTTCCTTGAGCAAAAGGAATAAAATAGGAAAATAAATAACAAAATTCAGAAATCACTTAAAATGCAGTTTTGGAGTAGCAAACAACGTTATTTGGCCTAAAATGCCCATATTTTGACTCCGGACCATCTTCCTTTTAATTTGATATATAATTCGACCATATTCTAACTCAGACCATCTTTCTCCAAAAATCAGAATTTGCCTTTCTTGGACTTGCGACGTCAAACACTCATGCATGCCCTAAGTTACGCCATCCCGAAATATCTAGAAAAACAAACTTCGATCTTTTCCAACAACGCATAACCTTCTTGAGCTAGAATTTCACAACTTCAGACTCTTTTTCCGGACTTTGAATTGCCATAATTTCTTTAACCTTTTGTGCATGGATTGACCCATCTCTTGTCCTACATTATCAGCAAACGTGATTAAAAAACTACTCCATGACTAACAGTCACTACATAGACATCACCTTAAACTGGGATACATAGACATCACATAACATTTCTTGGTCTTTCTAAAACTAATTGTTTTAAGTACTTGAAGGAAAGACTTTGGAGAAAATTACAGGGTTGGAAAGAAAAATGCCTTAGAAATGTAAGCAAAGAATTGTTGTTTAAAATGGTAACCCAAGCCATTCCAATTTGTGTTATGAGTTTTTTTTTTTTTTTTTTGCTTCGTCAAAGTTTATGTGATGAACTGCAGCATTATATGGTGCGGTTTAATTTGGTGGGGGCAATTGGGTGTTCAACAAAAGTTCATTGGATGTCTTGGCAGCTTGTGTCGCCCCAAAATTGAGGGTGGTTTGGGGTTTCATGACCTTTATGCATTGAACTTAGATATTTTTGCTAAACAAGGATAGTGTATTGTGCAGTATCTAGTCGAGAGAGGAAGAGATCGATCAACAAGTTAGGGAACCAACAAACCCATTGTGTCACAACTCTGAGCTTGGGTCAATTGTCCTAAGCTATTTGGGTCTTCTGTCCACCTTTTGAATCCAGTCCAAAATTTTAGTTGTTACATCACACATGGGCTAAGGACATTAATCCATTTTAATTGGGTTGGGCTTGTCCGGTTCAGGCCTCCCAACGAGGCCACCAGAGCCCCCGGTTCTGGTGGGGTAGGAGAATTTGAATAAATCTAGTCTTAATTAAACTTTCCTATATTAATAGGGTCAGATATGAAAATGATGTATATGGGATCTCTTCATGCAAATTCAGTAGTAAACCAATTTCAATTTATTTCATACTTAATACCTTTCTTTTTTTATATAAAGTAATTAATATCTTTCTAATGAAATAATTTATTTACAATAATATAATTAAATTCCAAGTATGCATAGACCACATAATATAGATAAATTCAAAACCAGCCTGATTTGAATTCTAGAACCAACCTGTTTGGTTTGCATGGCATGCATAAATAGAAAGCAATCTAGCTATATTAGGTAGATGAAGAATTAGAAAATAATCATTTACTCATTCCAGCTCAGATGAGCTTCATGTATATCCTTTTCGAAATTGAGCATATTATAAAATAGAGACAAACACTTCTTGTACTTCGCTCCACCTCGATTTTCAAAAGTGAAAAAACTTTTCTCTACCTGCAAAAATGAGTTCATCTTTTAAGCATGTTTTTCTATTGATGATGTTGCTGCTAGTTGTTCATATAACAATGGTAGTTGAGGCAGCATTCCTTCCTAAAAAAACAACGGTTCGGATCAACAATACTCTGGAAGCCAAAGTGGACCTTACAATCCATTGTAAATCCAAGGACAATGATCTTGGCGAGCACACAATCCATCCTGGAGACCACTATGAATTTAAGTTTAAACCAACCTTTTTTGTTGACTCTACACTATTCTTTTGCAGATTTCAATGGTCAAAGGAAATTCATTACTTCGATATCTATAGACAAGACAGGGATGATTGTAGCAAATGCTTTTGGACGGTAAAACAACTTGGCCCTTGTTTGTATGGTACTCACTGCTTTCTGTGGCATAACCCACCAAGCATTAATTAGTACTAGCTAGGTTTTGTGGTTGGTACTACGTACTCCAAGCAGGCTTTAAAGTCAATGAGCATATATCCTATGTAATTCTTGTTCAACATAAACGATGAATAATTCTTCAATTGCTAAATAAAAATTATATTGCTGTTGTTAATTTATTTATTACATTAGATCAGATTGAACTTATAATTTATGACAACTCTAACATTTTTTCCACTCTTCACTCACTTCCTGGACTTATCCCCATTACTTCTATAAGACAAGCAAACTTATAGACCTAGTACGTATATCTATAAAAAATAATAATAATAATAAAAACTACAATACCATGAAACACCTTTGGTCTTCCTATAAAAAACCCTCTAGATACATGTAACTTAAGTAAACCAAAAAGAAAAATGTTCATCAATAAAAAATCTCCATGTAACTTACCATTTCATTCGTTTCATTTATTGTACCTATGATCATTATGTGAATATAATTGCACTCAGGGACGAATCCAGGATTCCAAAGTAAGATGGGCTAAGTTTACCTTATAAAAAAACTCGACGATATGAGTAAATTTTATTTATAAAAAAAAAAAAAGATACACTAAATAAGGAGGACATAATGAGTCTATTACCCCTCAAAATGCATATCTATACATAGATAAAACTCACATAAAAACAAAAGACAACAAAATAACAATTACACATGCAATGCAAATACAATATATGACTACTTAAGTTGTGCCCTACGTTTCTTCACTGAGTAAAAATCATTAATTATTGATTCATTACTGATACTGTTAGCAAATTCTCTTTCAATGTGGATCATTAGACAATCAACAAGAAACTTATCCTTCATCTTGTTTCGAAGTCGGTTCTTAATAAACTTCATAGATGAAAATGCTCGTTCAGTCGTTGAAGTAGAAACAGGAAGAGTCAACACCAAAAAAATCAGTCTAGAATCAAGTAATAGTCTCTTGACAACCCAGCTTCAACTAATCGTTGACATAATTGAGAAATGGAATCAATATTTGAGAAATCCGGATGACGATCCATATCAAACTTATAAAACCCCAATTGTAGCTTCAAAACATACAACTCAGATGTAGTGAAGTCTTCAGGATAAAATTTCTCTGCAAGATTACATATATCATCAACTTTAAATGAGTTGAAAGCATTACGATGATCCAATGCTGAGCTAAGAGTAAGGAGTTCCACAGTTTGCTTTGAAAACCTACTATCCAACTCCATCAACTGAAAATCTATTAGAGCATTAAAAATATCAACACGATAATAATGTCTAATTGTAATAGAATCTTTTTGTTGACAAGAATGACCTGTACCAATCTTATAACGATCATTCATATAAGGCACTTCAATATCAATGATACGACACTACTAATCAAATTATCCCAACCATTTTCTCTCAACTTTTGAAGTTGCAATTTTGTGCTTGAAACAAAATTCAAAGCACTTATAATGTCTTGAGATTTTCTTTGGAATGCTTGACAAAGAAAATCAGTGAATCTCATCACCTTATACAACAAAAGTAAGCTAAACACAAATTCAAAAGATGTAATACCAATATAAAGACTCTCAGCTTCTCCACGAAATTGTTGGCTTGGTCCATTATTACTGAGATCCTGAAAAAAGTGTTTTTGTTGCACCAAATAACTCAATTAAACTTCGAATAGAACTAAAATGAGAACCCCAACGAGTAGTCTCAGGTCGTTGCAAACTACAAGTTTGATTAGCCCTTGTACCCGTTCCAAGCTTTCCGGCCTCCAACAAGTCTTCAACTTCAGTTTTTCGAGTTAATTTTAACTCAGATTGTCGCTTAGCAGAAGCACAAACAATATTCACAACATTAGTCAACATTGAAAAAAATCTCTAAATAACCTTTACATCTTTAGCTGCACCATTTAAAGCTAATTGCAAACGATGAGCAAAACAATGTACATAATATGCATATGGATAATCTTGAAGAAATAATGCTTGTAATCCGTTCCATGCACCACACATATTGCTAGCACCATCATATCCTTGACCACGCATATTTTCCACTTGAAGATTATATTTAGCAAGTACATTGGATATCCTATTTTTAAGAGTTAGAGCAATAGTATCAGGAACGCTCACAATATCAAAAAATCGTTCTTAAATAAACCCATGACAATCAACAAATCTTAAAATAATAGCCATTTGTTCCTTACCAGATTCATCAAGTGCTTCATCAACGAGAATACAAAATTTTCTATCCCCAATTTCCTCAAGAATCTTATTCCTCACTTTAGTAGCAAAAATGTGCAATATCTCCTTCTATATATCAGATGCAATATATTTGGCATTTCCAGGAGCATTATCTAAAACAACATTATCGATTTCAACATTATATCTTGCAAAAGCCTTAACCAATTCAATCAAATTTCCCCGATTGGTTGAGTCACTGGATTCATCATTACCTCTAAAAGCCAATCCCTGACTTGCTAACACCCTAACACTCTCTATTGTGGTGTTTAGCCGCAACCGATTCTGTTTTACTTGTTCTGATGATTGTGCATTCATGACTGTGTCAATATGTCGAGATGAGTTTTCTAAGCCACGCCAGTCTTGCATAGCACGATGATGTGCTAAACCAACACTGTGAGCAAGGAAGTTACATTTTTGTCCATCAATGCTCTTCCAATTTATAAACCCATCAACAATAAATGCCTTGTGTAACTTTTCACTATAAAAAGAAAGCATGGAAAACAAAATGCTCTATCCTTAGTAACTGAATATTCAAGCCAAGGAAATTGTGTGAACCAAACATATTAAAATCGACGAGATTGTACTCTATCCAAGTGGCTTGGATACTCCCCTAATTTGGGTTGACATGGTCCAAGAAGCATATATACCCTTCGAATATTGTCACGTTCATTAACTGGAAACTCACATATTTGACGACGTAATCCCGGATCACGTTCAAGAGAATTAGTATCTACTTCTTGATCATAGACGACTCTTGGAGACTCAACTCCTTGAGAAACTATTGGAGACTCAACTCTTTGAGAAGAGCCACAAGACACCCCACTTGTTGATTCATCATTCTTTTTTTAAAAGAAATGAAACATATTCTTTAATCTCTTCGGATTTCGATCATGATCCGACATTATAAAATATAACCTATAAGTTATATATAGATATAGTGAGCATAAAATAACATGGAAATTGGCAAAGAATAAATGCAGTGAGTAATATTCTATATTTTTATGGCTAAGAGAACAGTCCAAGATTTCAATCATCACAAAAACAATGCATCAATATTAGATTTATAGAGATAAGAAATTTACCCCAGCAAAGCACTACACCTCAATAGCTAGAACAAGTGAGGCATTCTACTAGATGACCAACAAAGCAAATCCTATATACAATAATCAAAATAATCAAAATAATCAAATCCTAATTTACTAATACATTAATCAAAATCAAGTCCTAATTTAATCATAAAATCCCTATTTTTAATCATATAAAATAATCAAATTCCTAATTTTAAAATTTGAGAATGAAAAAAAAAAAAGAACAAAAAAAATAGGGACAAATACAGTACCTAGGAACTTGAAGCTGAGTTGTAGAAACTAGAGAAGTATAGATTATTCACCAAAAATTTGGATTGTAAGACCGAAGATGTGGACGGTGGACCATGTGGTCCTGGAGAGAAGATGATTTGTCAAAGATGAAGGGGACAGTCGGACAAAGCTATAGAGGAAAGAGAGAGAGAGAGAGAGAGAGAGAGAGAGAGAGAGAGAGAGAGAGAGCTAAAGAGTAAAGTGATTTGTGATTAGTAGTGACTAGTGGAGATTTTGATTAGTTGGCTATAAGTGGGCTGGGGTTATTTGGGGGTGGGCTTAAGTGTGAAACTAAGACTAGTTAAAAATATATATATATATATATCACATGGGCTACAGCCCAGGCAGCCCACAACGTGGACTCGTCTCTGATTGCACTAATTAATCGTTATAATTGAGTGTTAAATTCTCATACATGAACTATCCACTCATATTGCTAATTATACCCACAATTTAATTTTTTTTTTCCAAATATATATTATCATTTTTGTCTTAAATAAAATTAAGAGGAAATACCATCATTGGTCCACTAACTTATAACACACACACACACACCCATCGCCACACCTCTTCAAAATCACCAATTAAAAGCTACCAAAAACAATTCTAACTGTACAAGCTGCTGGGCTTCTACACGTCCAGCCAGCAAAACCCTTTTTTTTTAGTGTATATATATATATATATATATGAAAATAAATACAAAATGTAAATATAATTATTAATAAACATATAAGCTGGTTTAAAAATTTAGGTTATTATAATCTAAACCTCTCAAAAGAAATTATATCCTCGAAATTTGGTACTGATCCAAAAGTTAAAGAAATTATTCGTGGTACTTTTGGCATATTTCACCTTCTACTTCCCATGTCATTTCTTCAACATTCCTATTTCACCACAACAACTTGATTGACTAACGAAATTTTCTTTGTGCACAAAATTTGTTCTTTATGATCCAATATCTAAACAAATATGGTTTCAAATGATAATTGTCCGTCCAATTCAAGTTCTTTCCAATCCAGAGGATGAGTTGGAGCCGATTCATATTTTGTAACATTGAGACATGGACAACATTGTAAATTCCTGAAAGCTAAGGTGACAATGCTAATCTGTACGCTACTTCCAATTCCCTAGAAGATTTCAAAAGGACTGATGAACCTTGGTTCTAACTTTCCTGACTTTCCAAATCTTTTAACTTCATTTCGTGGAGAGACTTTTAGCAAATGTGATCACCAACATTTAATTTCAACGGTCTTCATTTTCAATTTGTATATATATATATATTGCTCTTTTAATTGTCTACTTTGAGTAGTAAATAGACGTTGTTTGATGAGCTTTATTTTCTCAATTGTCTCTTGTACTAACTTGGGTCCAATCAATACTGCATCACCAGCTTCGTCAAAGGCTCACATATCATACCCTTAACGGAAATCTCATCCTTAAGATTTATAAGACCTTTATCACGAAGCAACAACTACTACTATCCAAATCACAAATAATAATGTAGTCACTTCCATCATCTTCAAATAATAAAATACATAACCTCAATAGGAACAAGTTAAATTTGACTTTCACCACTTCAATCATCGAGATCAAATTGAGATTTCACACCTTATTGTCTCTCAGAACTTTTTAATTTAAATTCACAAAATAGATCACCAATGTTTTATATCCAACTTGATCTTCACACTTCATAATTCAAATATCTCCAAAAATAGACAACACCTAAATACCATAACCACTTACATCTTGTTCTCTCTAATACAATTGGCATTATTCAGCAATTGATTAGGAAATCGATAACACTCAGCAGCTACAAATAACCATATTCATCTTAATCCTCAACTACAATCTCAAAGTGCAATGATTATCTCTCCCAATCATTTCTATGTTCTAAGCACATCCACATATATCATAAAACTTAAGAAATACATAGCTTTGCATCATGTACAAGATCATAAAATTCTCTTAAATAAAATCCCTATGGTAATTCAATATCGTGAACTTAAGGAGAAAATAATCCTCAAGATTTGTCACAAATTCAGTTATTTAAATATAAAATCCGCTTTTTACGACTAAGGGAAAATTCATCACTCTAATGCCTTGTATGCACTAGCATCAACTAAATCACCAATCTCATTTTCCTAGAGTTTAAAAGATGTATGATCTCATAAAAGTTCTTTCAACTTAAACTTTCCAATATCCAAATCTCCTAGGAATTAGTATCTCTGCCATGATCTCCTTAATACATTGTCCAATCCATCTCTTGTAATAGCCACTTGTAACAACCCGACCCAAATTTTACGAGAAATTAAAAATTTTATTCGTTAGGGCCAGTTAGAGGCACAGTGGAAAGTTGAGTTGTGTGACCTATAAAAATTTTTCTAAAATTATTTGGAGGCAATAATAGGTTTTGGAATTTATAGAATTTATTTAAGGTAATGAGGATTTTGATGAATTAAATTAAGTCAATTAAGGTGTTTTTGGAGAAATTAAAACAGAAATGTTTGACCCAGAATTTTTTAGACGGTTAAGTAGTCATCGATCTCACAAACGTGTAGGAAGAAACTGATCGCAGTTTCGAGTTACGTAGGACAAGTTATGTACAATAAACGATTTGGGGACGAAATGAGAATTTCACAAAGATAGATTTTTTAAATTTTTAACACTCTCTCTCCTCTCTCCAGAAATTTCTGGACTTTGTCTCCTCTCCCTTTAACTCTCTCGCACACACCCTCTCTATCTCTTCTCTCTCTTGCATCTCATTCTGCGAGCGTACACACCCAACCGGCTTTTCCTGCCACCTCCCGCCGACTTGGACCACCGGTGACTTCCCCACAAGCCGACCAGCACCTCCCTGCCACTACCCTAGCCAACCCCACCTCACACACGCAGTAACAAGCCAGAGAAAAACCCCCAGCCGCCGCCACTTTTCGTCGATTTCGGCTACCTCCGGCCTCGATTCAGCCCAATTTCATATTACCAAGGCTCGAGACAATCCAATGGAGGATTGAAGCTAGGATTCTCACTGTGAGTGGACCTTTGTGTTCTTTAAATGTTTTATGAAGTACATGATTTAATACATATTTGTCTTGAGTTTAATTGAAAAAAGGTATTTTGTGAGTTGGACTTTGGTTTTCGGAAGCATTTTAGTCCATATTTATATCTTGAGTTTTACTTTAGACTTGGTTTATTTGTCTTGAGAAGATTTTTTTTAGGTGGACGGTAAATGTTTAAATTGGATTTTAATATATACACATTATAAGCTTTAACTTTTATTTATGAGTGTGGTTTCTTGGTTATTAAAATAAGTTTTGATTTGGGCTTTGAATTTATGATTTAAGTGTAAATTTCTCACAAGCAAGCTTTAATGATGTTTGCGTACATAGAGATGAATCTGAAATTTCAAGAGACATATATAATGTTAAATAAAGATAGTTTGTGAGTTGTTTTGGAACCTTGCGTTGGTATATTCAGTTACTGGTTAATGTTGTGTTGGAGTTTGTGCAAGAATACCTGCATGCCCATTCATCGATTTGCTCTGCACGGGAAGTAGCGAGCATACATGCCTGCCCATGCATCAATTCGCTCTGCACATGAAGTGGCGAGCATTCCTGCCTGCCCGTACATTGAGATTAATTTTGCATGGGAAGTGGCGAGCATTCGTGCCTGCCCATGCATCGAGATTACTCTGCACGAGAAGTGGCGAACTTACCTGCTTACCTGTGCATCGAGATCACTCTGTACAGGAAGTGGCGAGCTTATCTGCCTACTCGTGCATATGCACGAGATGTGGCGAGCTTATGTTCCTAAGCATATGACTAGCAGTTTCCTGATACGAATATAGAGATGGTTAGATTACATGGATGTAAATGGAGAATCTGGTTAATTATGTTGTTATCTATTTTTGGCGTGATACAATACTTGATATTTTTTCCTTGCATGTTATATGGAAGAATTTCTGAATATTCATACTTGCTTAAATGATGAAAATTCTCACGTGGACCAATTGTTTATTCTAAACCAAAAACAGGATAATTACAAAAAGCCCGGGTCTCATTCTTTTTCCCAAGTTCAGGTGTCGTACCGTGGTGTGATCTTGCTAGAGCTATGTGCCCCAGACGTAGCCACCCGCGTGGTGAACCGGGTAACCAAAGTCACTATTCTAATAAAAGGTAGTTCACTAGGTTTGTATTTCATTTCCTGGAAGTGTTGGTTCGAGTCCAACTCGTGACAAGGCCTTGATCATATAGATGTATCGGCGCCGTTAGACGGATGACTCTCCCATTCCCTTGCTGGTAAATATGGTTGGGAAGGAATGTTCGATATGGTTTTAAAACTGGGGGAATTCAAAAATCAAATTTGTTTGTAAAAGAATGATTGATTTTTGGAAAATGAATTTACGAAAGGTTTTATGCTACAAAACTATTTTTTGTGTCCATTCACTGAGTTTTTCTCACATTTATTTTCTGTCTTGTTTTAATTTCCCCCTAGGTAGTAGCGGTAGTGGAGGTTGAGCCATACACGTCAAGACACATTTTCCCTCTCCTTACCTTTGACATTGTAGGTGACATGTCCATCCCTTGTTATTTTTCTGTTATAAATTGTTGTAAAGATTAAGTGCAGTAGTGACTTTGATTAACCATACTGGAAACTCTCTGACTAAGTTGTGTTTCGTTGGGTCTGAGACCCCTTTTGGCTGTGGTAAAGGTGGTTGTTTATTAGAAGTGTTTTTCTTTAGGTTTTAAAAACTTAGGTTAGTCTAATTTCAGGAGAGGTTAATTCTGCAGAATTTTCGATAGGATTTTCCTTAGTTTTGGATCCGATAGAATCACTCTGGATTTCAGGGTGAAATTCGGGAACGGTCCTGTCACCACCATGATAACAATTATAAATAATCACTCTCTATCTAGATTCAAAATTCTCTCAATCCATTGGTAACATATAAATTCACCTCACTATGTTACTCATTTCATCAACTTTCGCACACCTCCAAGTCTATAAGTTTCACTACAAGTCTTATTCTCTAAATTCCTCATATATAATATTCACCTTAACAACTTTCACAAATCCATCTCCGCTAAGCTCGAAACAAGATGAATGTCTTAATCAAATCGACTAAATCTTCTCAATTTAAGGTCACCATTTCCATTTCTTAAATACCCTTAAGAATCTTGTTTTTAGCTTAATTATAAATAATTCCAAACGTATTTTACTTTTGCAACTCCATACACAACCATGTTTCGTATCTCCAAGTTAAAATATTTCAAAGTCTCTAATAATTATGAAAACCATCAAAATTGTTGTACTTAAAGTCATCGCCTAATAGTGATCTATAAATCAAGTACTTAAAGCATCAAATATCACCCCCTTCACCCAAATATCAAATCATAACTATAGTAACAATAGTCAATCAACATTATACACCAATCACCAAAATTTATTTACTATCCTCAAATAGCATCAAATATCAATTTCTATGTCGACCTTGATTGTTTGCCTAATTAATAACATGAACAAACTTCACGTACATCCTCAAATTTGTTCAATTGTTTTTCCAATAAAATTTTACAACTCTCCATAACAGTACTTCTATAAATTTGTCTCCAGAATCATCACTAATGAGGCAAGGTCAAATTATTCCCAAATTAAAATCAATCTAAAATCATCAACACAACTTTACTTATTATGTCATCCATATTAGTATAAGTAATCCTCAAAGTGAAGAAAAGTCTTTCAAATTTTTATTCTCTTAATATCTAGCATGAGAATAAAAATTCTCTAAATAAAATCACCAAGAATTTTTAGTACCCGACAATAATTAATTCTCAAAACAATTCTCCAATCACCGGCCATGCACCTTCTATCATTGTATATCCCTGCTATCCAACTTTATATATGCAACAAAATCCTCATAGACCATATGATCATTGAATCCCAATTCTTATTCATTTTTTCACTTGTTTTGTCTACAAAGATCATGAATAAATCTAAAGGTAGCATCTTAATGTCAAACCTTTTTGATCATTTCAATATCACTTACCATTTCCCAAATAGCCACAACCACATCTTGATACCATTTGTGTTCTCTTTTTGGGGTCCATCTCTTTCCGCCATCTCTTAAGAGGATTAAATCAACAACAAACTTAAATTTAAAGAAAAAAAAAATTCTCTAAAAAATGCTTTGAAATAAAATTTTCTCAAATAAAGAACACAAATAAAATTATTAATAAAGAAGGGCACAACAAAACATACATAATATATATAACAAATAATTTACACAATACACTAAACTATTTGTAAAAGCATGCACACACAAAGTTCACAAACTTCACCATCCTAACTAAACACGAAAGTTGAATTCTAGAATCTTATACCACTAAGTTTACATTCTACCTACTTCCTATCACCTGGGCTATTAAATCATTTCACTAACATAGCTGAAGTGGCATCAGTTAATTTCCGCATCCTCTAGAGCTACAAGCCTACTACAGAACCTCAAGATTCCACTTGTCCTAGGCGGGATATAGTAATGGATTCAAATTCAGGTGGTAGGTTCAGATCTTAATTCACTAGGGTCTTCCGTATTTGTAGACTTCTTGAGGTGGTTTAGTAGTAATTTTATCCCTACTGGTGGCCACTACGACCATTGTCCCCATCCTGGTCCATTACTGCTGGACTTGCTCGAAATAACTTCTCTCGCCCAAAGACGGTGTTTTACCTCTCTCATCGATCACCATTTCGTCAATATAAAACAGCCTTCTATTTCCCACTTCTCTAATTTAGGGTCGCTTGACGTCTAACTTCCTCCCTAAATCTCTAAGGATCCTGAGGATAAGTACCTTGACACCCCATATGGTATCCTTCCCAAGTGTTATCACTATCAAACGACTCCATGCCTATATCTATACCAAAAGAAAAGCATCATAATGAAACTCCAAGATATACCGATAACTTAATAATATCTCGAATCAAAACACTCCAACCTTCAAATCTTAATGACATTCTAACATCAACGACAAACTAAACTCAATACTTTGTTCTTAAATCTCAATTCAAGCTTAGAATTCTCTAAACCTTGAGCTCTGATACTAATTTGTCACTCCCCAATCTAGGATTAAGAGTAAATCTTGAATTAAGGAGTGACTTGTGCTATAATTAATAAAATTAACTGCTATAACCAAAATGTGACTGAAAAAAAATAGAATAAATTGGTAATACTATTATACTACAAACTGGATTCAAGCTTAATTAATGTACAAAATAAGTTGTATTTCTATACATTACATCCTTCACAGTCTCAAAATCAAATTCAACTTCGACTCGGTTCACGTCTAATCACAATAACTACTCCGGTCGGTTCCATAGTTTCTCCCGTTACTGTACCTGCAAAGTCGGGTGAGCTCTAACCGCTGGGACGTTCGGCCTTATCATGCATAATTGATTAAATTGAAGCTTAGTGAAAATACACAACATTTAAAAAATAATATGTACAATAATAATAAACCGATGCATGAAAGTTATGCTACACTTCCTCAATCGAATCCCTTGAAAAGTAAATTGCAATACATCATAACTTCGATTGCAACCAAAGTTCCCAATGCGCCTTGGGAAATTAGATCATTTTTTCAGTCGCAACTGAAGGGGTTTCTCGCCCGCGCACTCTACGAAATTTAAATTCCCCCAATCCCTTCTCACAACCGTAATCTCCATCTCATCTCTTAATGAATCATGTTTCACATTCAAATAAATGATAAATGTAATAACTCATTTATAACTATTTATAAAAAAATAATAACTAATTCATATAATTCACATATTAGCACGCATATATATATATAATATTTTTCAACAATAATTCACTAAAATCAATTTGCAGTCAAAGTTTCCCCAGATCCTGATACCTCGAATGTTTTTTGCTTAATCTTCCTTTAGAAATTGTCTCGTGCCTCCTAGTCGTCTTCTAAGCTTAATTTCGTACAAGAAAATGATAAAATACTACAATTAATTAATGGATAAATAAAAGACGTTAGTATGTGTGTGTAGCCTCAGATCGGAAAACGAAGACCACCAACGGATTCAAGAGCAAAAAACCAGTGTGGAGGAAGTTTGCCTGGCAGACGAAGCAGCCCCCGCCACCGCACGTGCCGGCGGTGCGTGTGGGGGAAGATGAATGGTCACTGTTCATCATCCCCTACCTCCAACTCTATAACTTCCCCTATTTTTCCAATTCTTCTTCCTTCTTTGGATCTGCTTTTCACCCCTCAAATCTTAATCAAATTCGACAATCTTATACTCGTTTTGAAGATATAAATCTCCTATTTACAACCATATATATAAGAAGAATTCAAAACGAAGTGATAAAAATTGAGATAATTGGTCACAAAACAGGCTATCTGAAACTGCCTGTCATGCCATAATTTCAGGATTAAGAGAAAATCTCGAATTAAAGTGTGAATCACACTCTAATTAAAGTGTACTGGAATTAGAGTGGACATTATTATAGTGTACTGGGAATGTGGTCTAATTATAATGGGTCTAGTTGAGAAAATCTTTGTATCCCAATTTTAAACCACCCAAATCTTCATGCTCTTCACCATTTTCACAACAACCTTAGCACCAATTCACCAAACCCACAAATACCAAGATCTTCACTGACCCATTACCAGAACTAGTCCGAAAGCCCAAACTCCACCATACCCACATCCTAATTTCCTTGATTTGACTCCATACCCATATGCCCCGGCCAACACCACCACCACCAAAGCAGCTGGTTCAGAGCCAACAAAACCAACCCATTATGCATGGGAGCTGAGAAGAAATGGCTTCTAACCCTCTTCTTAGCCACATTCCTCTCTTTCTCCTCCTCATCTTGCTCTTTTCCATCTCCGCCTTTAGCTCACCCAAACCTTTCCCTAGTGGGGAGGACTGATGGTGGGCTGCCAGCCATTCATATACTCCGTCTTTAGTGGTTCCCTTCAAGAGGATTGCCCCCGTGTTTAGATCCTTCACATAAAAAAAATGGGGTAAGAATTCTACAGATGTGTTGTTAGTGTGACAAAATTGAGAAACAGAAACAAGATTTTTTTTCATGGTGGGTACGCAAAGAACATCATTTAATTGAAAAGTGTGTGAAGGGGTTATGAGAGATTTTGAACCAATGTGGGTGATGGGGAGACCAGTCCCATCTTCTATCATGATGTTGTCAGAGCCTGTGTAAGGAGCATGGAGGGATAGATTGTTCAGATCATCCGTAACATGATGAGATGCGCCACTATCAAACAGCCAGGCAGGATTATGAAAGGAGGGAGTAGCTGCATAATGGGCTCGGGGTTGCCATGGTGTTGTTGATTGATGTGGTGGCGTTGGAGCAGAGGCCATATTGCTGTTTTGAATGGGGATAACCTGAAAGGAAGAACATCTCTTAGTTGTATAACCTTGAGTACCACAAACCTAACAAAATCCAAGGTAGGGACGTGGTGAAGGTCGATTGCCTCGATAATTTGTGGTGGTGGGGGCAGTGTTTATGGTGCTGGAGTTTTGGTGGGGAGGGCGCCAGCCGTTGTTTCGGTTGAGAAGGGGCGCCAATTGTTGGTGGAATAGGTAGTGTGTTGGGAGCGGTAGTTGGAAGAGCGGGTGGTGGGGTTGGCAGTGGCAGGTAGGCTGATTGTGCCTTTGGTGGTGGTAGATGGGAGGCTTCAAACATAAGTAATTTTTCATGAAGTTCTTCAAAGGATATTGAAGAGTCACAGGCTTGAACTGCTCGGGCAAGTTCCTTGTAATCATCCCCCGATTTGGTCAAGATTTTGTCTGTCAGATCTTCGGGATCAACAGGTGCTCCTAACATGGCCAATTCATCAGCACGGGCCTTGATGGATTGGAGACAGTCAGTGATGGACATAGAGCCTTTGGTGAGGTTTTTGAGATGTTGTTTGACCTGTTGGATGCGGCCTCGAGTGGGCTTGGCATATGTGTTGGCTAGTATGTTCCAAGCTTCTCGTGAGGTCTTGGCTTGAGCCACAAATGGGATGATTGAAGGAGAAAGAGACCCAATGAGGGCATTAAAGATAAGTTGATCCTGATGGACCCAGAGGGTGTGGGCTGGATTGGGTGTGGTGACATTGTTTTCTGTAGTGATGGGAGGTGTTGCGTTGTTTTCTGTAAGGGTGGGAGGTGAACATTGGTTTGAGCCATCTATGTATCCAAAGAGATCATACCCAATGAAAAGAGTGTGAAATTGGAGTTTCCAGGAGAGATAGTTGATACTGGTGAGTTTGAGTGGAGCTTGGGCAAAGATGTTAATGGAAATAAGTTGAGATGTACGTATTGGAGGGGTTGAGAGTTACGGTGGCCATTTGGTTTAGAAAAGAAAAATAATAGAGATAGTAGGACCGTGAGGCTCTGATACCATGTAAAGGTATTGAAGTGTTGTGAAATGAACTCTGTCTTATTCATTGAGTGAACAAAGTTTAAATACAAAGACAGCCAGGAAACCAATTAACTAAGGTTAGCTATAAACATGGAAGACCAGGGATAAGGCAAAGACTTATCACTTATCCTAGACTTAGTCAAACACAAAGCTACAGCAACAGAAATTCAAATATACAACAGAACTTGATGGCTTGAGTAACTGTCGCCTATACCTTCATCCAACACAGTTCTCACTACCTGCCCGCTTTCGCTTACTACATATAAGCGGTCGTGGTGATAGGGGTCGGATCTTCCGGCTACTGCTCACCGTATACCATCCGCGAAACCGGTACTTGTTGCATCTTTCAGCTGATGAATTTGAGGAGGAAATGAGCCGCCTTGTTGCGACTATTAAGGCAGTGCCGACAATTCGAACATTCGAGAATGCCAACGTGGTGAGCAAGCCTAATCAAATCACCTACATGGGGTCCTCGAATATTGCCACAACGTTGCGCGCTGCGGCGATTTTGTTGAAGGTTGATAGTGGGTGGGATTGGTTTGTCACTTTGAGTGCTTCGGATTACCCACTCATCACTTAGGACAGTAGGCCAATTATGTCTCTTTTATTTTACTAACCGCTTATCACTCAGGAAGGTAGGCCAATTCTCTCTCTTTTATTTTACTGAGTTCTTTTCAATATTTCTAGATTTTTAATTGTTTTTTATGCTGCGTGGGCGTGGCATGTGTTGTGAGACCATGTGACATTTAATCAGTATTGTATGAGTGCTGTTCGTATGATTAATCGTCTGGGCATAACGACAAATCACACAAGGCTTAACACCATGCTGTTTGGGCCTAGACCCAGAAGATTAAGCCCTTCCTGGGCTCCTAGCCCATGATCTACTAGGCTCCTAGCCCATGATCTACTAGGCTCCGGCCTCATAGGCTCCGGCCTCCCAAGCTCAAGCCTCCCGGGCCCCCGACCCGTGTCAACTCACTCGGATCCTCGAGACCGGTGCCACGTGGTGCTCCTACAGTGCAAGTCACCACAAAGGACACGTGTCGTCACCGGATTGGTTGACACTCTTCCAAAGGTACTATAAAAGAGGTACCTTCTGTTCACAAAAGGACAACTGAAATCATTATTATACTATTCACTCACTCTGCTCTCAGATCTCTCTGAACACTGACTTGAGCGTCGGAGGAGCTTTGGCCGGCACCACACCGGTGCCCTTCCCGCTCACTTTTGTGTACTTGCGCAGGATGTGCTTTGGATACCATTCTCTCTCATTACTCACCGGTCGGACCCAGCTACCCGTTCCTGCTCCACTTCGACGTGTCATCCACTCAGTGGTGGGTCAACGTGCCTACGTGGTTCGACTCGACGTTGACTGCTCTACCATTTTTGGGCATCAACAGTTTGGCGCCGTCTGTGGGAAAGTTACAACTTTTCCCCATTGAATTCTCTACCCTCAGTTGGGGTGCAAAGAGCTTCCGAGCTTCCGAGCTCCCAAGCTTCCGAGCTTCCTAGCTTCCGAGCTTCCTAGCTTCCTAGCTTCCTAGCTTCCGAGATTCCTAGCTTCCTAGCTTCCTAGCTTCCGAGCCTCACGATGTCTGACGGAGGTCCTATTCTTGACCAAGTCGACAACACCCCGGTGGGCGACAAGCGAGGCAAGAAGACTGCCGAATCTGATCAGGAGGCGTACATCCAGTGATTAGAGGCTCAGCTCCAACGAACCCAGGAACAGCTCGACCTCCAAAAAGATGCAACACAGCTGTATGAGCGACTCCTCCGCGATAGGGAAGAACACACCACTCTCCGAAGTGGTGAGAGGAGGAACCCCCATGACAGAGACGAACACACCACTCTCCGGAGTGGTGAGAGGAGGGACCCCCCCCGAAGGGACCAAAATGTTCCGCGTCAATTGGATGCAGGGCAAGGTAGCCATCCACCCCCAGGTTTCCAAAAGACACTTGTCCACCCGGTCAGACGGGCTCAATCTGGCGAGCATCCTACCCGCTCTGAAGAGTTCCACATTTATCGGGACTGTCGTCATCTGCTCGACGACAACCGCTCTCGGCGAGAAGAGCAGCGGACGAACCGGGGTGAATCCAACCCACGTTCCCAAAACTTGGGGGAAGAGCAGGCTCCTCGTCCCAAGCGACGACGGGGAGAAGAGCAGGTTTTCTCGGCTGGGCGCCGCGCAGAAGATGACACTTTCACAAGTGAACAAGTCGCTGACTCCGGTAACAGCGGTTCTCTTCCACCAGACCAACTCCAACAACTTCTCATGGACATCAGTGAGCGCCTGAGAAGAGTGGAGGGGGGAAGTCGTGGTGGGCACCCATCTTTAGAAACAAGGGAGCTGCCTGGACCTTTCACAGCTCGCATCCTATCCACTCCTCCGGTTAGCGACGTCCGACCTCCCAAGATCACTCCATACACAGGGAAGGAAGACCCATATGACCACCTCATGAGTTTCAGGTCAGCCCTGGAGTCCAAAGGTGCTGATGACATTACCAAGTGTCGAATCTTCCCTTCTACCCTCTCTGGCAGTGCAAGGGACTGGTTCTACCAACTTCCTCCAGGCTCAGTTGATTGTTTCAGCGAGCTCCGAGAGCTCTTCCTGGGCCAGTATATCATCCAAACCGATAGAATTTACACCACGGATGACCTGACGCGGGTCCGCCAGGGCAGCAGGGAATCCCTCCGGGAATACATCACTCGATTTCAGCTAGAGCGATCCCGGTGTCGCGATTGTGATGAGAAGGTAGCCTTCGCTGCTTTCAAGGGTGGTCTCCTAGAGGGGGACTTCCTGTTTGAAATCAACCGCCGCAATCCGCGCACCTACAAGGAACTCATGCACGAGGCCATTGCCTATGCCACGGCTGAATTCAAAACATATGGGAAGAAGCCGCCTACCATGGATCGCCCAAATACCGACCAGGCCATCATAGTGCCACCCCAGCCCAAGCCCTACTCAGGTAACCAGCATGGGGGGTCCGGGAAAAAGTTCAATAAGTTCACCAAGAAACAATTTGGTGATGGTAGAGGTGCAGGACAACGAAGAGAGGAAACCTATCAGACATCCTATGCCTCCAGGTTCAAAGTCTATACAATTCTTACTGTTACTTATACAGAGTTGTATCCCCAGATCAAGGACATACTTCCTAAGCTCCCACCCCGCCCACCACAAACACGATACCGGACTAACAAGACTTTCTTTTGCCTTTACCATGACGACCATGGCCATGACACCGAAGCATGCAGAGCTTTTAAGGAGGCAATAGAAACTTTGGTACAGGAAGGAAAGTTGGATGGTTTTATAGACAAGGAGGCCACCGAGAAGGCCAAGACCGACGGACAACGCCGGGGGCGGGTCAATACCATCTGTGGGGGCCCGACCCTCGCTGGCAACTCCAACAGAGCTAGGAAGGAATACGCCCGAAGTGCTCAACCATGCTCCGGCGTTATGGCTGTAGACTTCCACCGTAGCAAAAAGACTCCTAAGCTCGGGTGGTCGCCCATTTCCTTTGCTGAGGAAGAGGAACGTGATTTGATCTTCCCACACGATGACC
>QANW01000889.1:338810-409345 GCA_003254865.1 Dryas drummondii | reverse complement strand
TGGAACGGGGGTGGTCAAAGGCAATCAAGTATCAGCCAGGTCCTGCTATATGACTTCAGTCAAGAGAAAAAAAGAGGTCAAGCCCTCTATGGCTGTTTGTGTCTCCAACACCTGCCCTACCCCAGACGCCCTACAAAATCATTGAGGTCGTCCGTTCAGGCACATACAGGCTCCGCGCCACAACCGGCAAAGAACTCGGCCACCCTTGGCGCGCCGAGCACCTCCGCTACTTTTACAAGTAGACACATATTGTACCCCCCGGGGACTTTTTTCAATTTCATCTATGTTATCGCTTTAGTAAATGAGAGTCCTACCATGGACACATTTGTCTTCATTTTTATTCAAAGTGTTGATTGTCTGTCTGGACCCCCGGGCCATCAAGCATCCGACCCCACCCATATCCGCCCCATGCATTCAGGGCGCGGCTATGGCAAATGCATTCAAGGGAACCTAAGTACCATGCATTCAAGAAAATCCTACAAGTCCATGTATGAAAGGGAAGAGCATCCTACCCCATAAACGGGTTGGACACCCTCCAAATCATCCAAACATCATAAAGAGTTTGTAATTTGGTACGGGTCACATCCGACTCGACCATATAACTCAAACAAAAATAGGGCGATGGTCCGCCCACCCCTGCCCCCGGGCCATGTTTGCTTCAAACATTTATTTGGGATCCTCTCCCATGTCAAGCTCCCCGCCTGTGGATGCTCCATCCTCGGGCTCTTCCCCCTGGGTACCTCCCTATGGAGCGTTGGCATGCCCATCATTACTGCCAGCCCCTAGCAGACCACCTGCTTGGCTTGGCTCAGCTCCTCCTCGCACTGCTCCAACTCTTGCCTAGCCTAGTCTGCCTCCTTCTTGTCCTGCCGTAGCTCGGCCTGCAATGCATTGTTCTGCCCGACCACTTGCCCACCCCCATGTTTCCATACCCCATTCGGGGTCGGGGCACACTTGGCTTCAATAGCTCAGACGGGTTCCGACCCACTAATCTTGTTTCCTATGTACCTGGCCAAAAACACAACAACACCCAATAAATTACAAAGTCCAAGAATGAAGGCGTGTGGCCTACCCAGTGCTCAGCAAGGCTCATATCCACTTGCACCACCTCCTGCCCGAGCACCTGAGCACCCGTGCACCCGAGCACCACCTCCTGCCCGAGCAGCCGCGCACCCGAGCACCCGTGCACCCGTGCACCCGAGCACCATCTCCTGCCCGAGCAGCCGCGCACCCGAGCACCCGTGCACCCGAGCACCCGTGCACCCGTGCACCTGAGCACCCGTGCACCCGTGCACCCGTGCACCCGTGCACCTGAGCACCCGTGCACCCGTGCACTCGAGCACCTCCACCTGCCCCCGCTCACATTTTCCACAAATTCACAATTCCAAATTTTCCAAGGCAACAAATTTCACAAACAAAGGGCTAGGAAGACTTTCAAACCCCTCCTACCCGAGCCCGCGTCCGCACCTGCACCCTCTTGCCCGAGCAGCCCGCGCCCAAGCTTCCACCCAGCGAAGCAGCAGCCTCTCTCCGCGCCCACCACAGCCCCGGGCGAGCCGTGCAGCAGCTCCTCCCCCAGCGGCACGAGCCTCCGAGCAGCCCCCCCAGCGGCGCCACTTCAGAGCAGTCCGGCCCGAGCCCACAGCACCCCCCCGAGCCGCGCACCCTCCCAGCTCCTCCGCCCGAGCACCGGTTCCGGCCCGCACTCCTCTCCTTCCAAATCGGGTTTCACCTCCGACCCGTGCGAAGCACAGCCCGAGCCGACCTGCGCCCAGCCCGCGTCGCGCCCTGACGAGCACCCGCGCTTCAAGCCACGGCCACGACCGACCAGAGCGTCCTCCTGTTACGGCCCAACCAGCGCCGATCCTTCGAGACCCACGTCGATCCGCGCAGCCCGACCCACGCCGCTGCCCGCGCAGCTTTCCTCTCCGGCCCGAGCACTCGATCCGAGCCCTACACTCCGATCCGCGCACTCGATCCGAGCCCGACGACCAGCCTCTCTCCTGCTCCTCCGCTCCGCGCCGCCGGCCCGAGATGACCCGGCCCCTCCTGCTCCTTTAAACCCGAACAGCCCCCCCCCCTTTTTGGATCCGAGCCCTCCAATCCGCCCCCTCCTCTATTTAGTTCACTCTAGTTTCAAACACAAAAAAAAAAGAGGGGCAGCCCCTATATTCGGTT
Source organism: Dryas drummondii (assembly GCA_003254865.1). Classification (NCBI taxonomy): domain Eukaryota; kingdom Viridiplantae; phylum Streptophyta; class Magnoliopsida; order Rosales; family Rosaceae; genus Dryas; species Dryas drummondii. The sequence goes on along the minus strand of QANW01000889.1, from coordinate 407,167 downwards.
ATGAAAAACAAAAAGGGGGGGGGAGCCTATATTCGGTACTTCAAAAAAAAAAAAGGGCAGCTCTCTCTCTCTCTCCTCCAATGGTCACAAAAAATCCAAAAGACAACACAAAAAAAAAAGGAAGGGAAGATGTGGGTGCAGAATCTTTATATTTGAGCTCTACCATTTAATTCAAGATTCTCATTTACAAAAGGCGACATCCCCCCATTAAATTGGACGGGATTCACTGAGATTTTGCGGAGCGTTTACTGCTCGGACTACAGAGCGATCAAAAAAAAAAAAATTATTATGATCTTTTATATCTAACCCCCCAAGCTTTCCTACAGTACAGCTTTTCTTGCTCAGGAACTTGGGGGACTTCTAGACAGTAGCTTAAGCAGGAACAAGTGTGTGGTTACTTGTCGTTCTGCTCGGACTCTTTTGTGTACAAAGTTCCCAACCAAGAAGTATCTTTTGCTCGGAAACTTGGGGGACTTCTGTTCGTATGATTAATCGTCTGGGCATAAGGACAAGTCACACAAGGCCTAACACCATGCTGTTTGGGCCTAGACCTAGAAGACTAAGCCCTTCCTGGGCTCCTAGCCCATGATCTACTAGGCTCCGGCCTCATAGGCTCCGGCCTCCCAAGCTCAAGCCTCCCGGGCCCCCGACCCGTGTCAACTCACTCGTATCCTCGAGACCGGTGCCACGTGGCGCTCCTACAGTGCAAGTCACCACAAAGGACACGTGTCGTCACCGGATTGGTTGACAATCTTCCAAAGGTACTATAAAAGAGGTACCTTCTGTTCACAAAAGGACAACTGAAATCATTATTATACTATTCACTCACTCTGCTCTCAGATCTCTCTGTACACTGACTTGAGCGTCGGAGGAGCTTTGGGCGGCACCACACCGGTGCACTTCCCGCTCACTTTTGTGTACTTGCGCAGGGTGCTTTGGATACCATTCTCTCTCATTACTCACCGGTCGGACCCAGCTACCCGTTCCTGCTCCACTTCGACGTGTCATCCACTCAGTGGTGGGTCAACGTGCCTACGTACGTGGTTCGACTCGACGTTGACTGCTCTACCATTTTTGGGCATCAACAAGTGCTATGTAAGTGCCCGATTAGCATTTAACAGGTCTTAGTCGTATTGACAGAGGTATAACATTACAACAAATTAGAAAAATAAGATATCACATTATAAAATTTTAAATATGAAATACTAAATTAAAATTTAAACTAAACTTGAAGTAATAATTGAAAATAACCTACTATTACATTAATTATGGATTAGAGCCCAACACCCAAGAACAATGCAATTTTTGCATTGGAAGAGGGTGTCAAAAAAACATTTTATATTGTTTGTTTTGCTGTTGATCGAATTGCGACTCCCATTGAGCTTGCTCACATTAGAAGTTGCTAGGGTTTGGGACAAGACACATAAATTAGGCAAGATGCCTTTACATAAAAAAGGGAAAATAGAAAATTAATGAAAGGAAACTGCCAGAACTGCTGAACTGTATGTGCTTTCTTGATATATATCGACATTTATATTCCCCTTGTACCCCTACCAGCAGGGAAAATTGACCCACAAAAACTCGGAAGAAAGTGTAATATATAGCACATAAAATGGGTATTATCTTTTAAACAAATTATTACTAATTTGAAAGTCTAAATACTAAAAAATTAAAAAAATGGTCCCATTTCGAAATTGCTGGATATAGGCATAAATAATAAGGCAGTAGACGCTATCTTCTACGAAAATGACAAAAGTGGTTGACAATTTCAGATACTACTAGTTCTTAACTTCTTATTCTGGCTGAATATATTATCACCAGATAGCAACTTCGACACTACACACCAACCATCACCAAATAAAAATGCCTCCCCCTGTCTCTTCTCTCCCTTTCTCTGTAGCAATTAATTTTAATTCAATTTTCAAACACATAAATTAATTATAGTAAACAAGAGAGAGAGAGAGAGAGAGATAGAGAGATGAACAATGAGTCTATGAGTTACAGTGGCAGCAATGGATATTCAGAAGACAGTACAGGCGGATTTGCAAATGGCATAGGTGTCTCCATTGGTGTCCTGGTCTTGATAATAGTCATAACCCTACTTTCCTACTACTGCACCCGCATGCGCTTGCTCGCAGACGATCATTACCCACCATCTTTCCGGAGAGGCGGCATAATCACAGTCACGGCGCTGCAACTACAAAACGACGTCGTACCACCATCTACCGCCGACGTAGAGTTAGGTCTCGACGACGCAACTCTCCGTAACTTCCCTCAACTGTTCTACTCACAAGCGAAGCAGCAGCTCCGCAATAAGAGCGGCGAGTCAACGACGACTACAAGCTGCTCAATATGCTTGGCGGATTACAAAGACACAGATATGCTGCGGCAACTGCCTGACTGCGGTCACCTCTTTCATCTCAAGTGCGTTGACCCGTGGTTACGTCAGCATCCTACGTGCCCGATTTGCCGCCACTCGCCGGCACCAACTCCTCTTCCTACTCCGCTTGCCGAAGTCGCCCCATTGGTTGCACGACGAGATTGAATACATCCGGTCGTTCATTTATTTGAAAATATTCTCTTATCAAACCGTTGATAAACATAATTAATTTTGTTATGTTTCGTGCCTTTAGCTGCTCCACGAAATTCACCGGAGTGATCCTTTCATGGGTTTTGATCTATACATGTTAATTTTGGTAACTAGGTGTCTATACATTGAAATTTTTTGTACAGATTATGAGGGTTTTTTTCCCTAGATTAAACAGATTCATGAGTTTGGACCTAAATCTTTTGGTTTTTTTGTTGTTTCTCTTAGCTGGAGCTTAATTAATTATTGGTGTCAGGATTTTTATTCATTCAGTACATTTGTGGATTTAGATACTTGGTGATTATATATATATTTAGTTTTGGAATTTTGTTTTCTAATTTTTGTTTTTTTTTTTTTTTTAATCCATGTATGGAGCTGCAAGTACTCTTGAGGAGTTCCAACGATCAGTAAAAGATCTTAGATTTCAAAAAAGAAATTGCAATCTAATTAGAGATATATATATATATATTTGTTTTTTGAAAATTGTCTGAAAAGAAAAAAGGGTACCCTGGAGACCTTCTTTCCTTTTGATAGTTTAGGTCCTTTCGGATTTATTTGGAAAATAAATAAAATTTATGAAAAAGAAACAGCCAAAAATGGTAGCTAGGTAGCTAGCTCTTGGAAATTGTAATCAAAGGAAAAACGCATATAGGCTGACGTAGGTGTAGCAAAATGCCCACAAAACAGGGCCGAGTCAATAACAATTAATAGCTTGGTCAAAGCAACAAGTAACAACTTAAATAATTATTTTTCTAAGCAAGCATGTAAGACGTGACCCACTATTGATGGGCAATGATGCAATGGAACTCCGGCCAACCAATTGTATAGAAGCTCAATGGCCCTACCCACCAAGCAAGTAAGAAGAGAAATACTTTTTTTCATCTTTGAATTTCATTATATTAATAAGGAAAACAAATATAAGTCATGGCAAGCCAAAAGGTATATATGGAGCTAAGAAAGAAACAAAAAACAACAAAAAAAATAAGAACTAATTGACACAAAGACTCTATATATCAATCGAGCATGTACATAAAAATCAACTCTATCAATGGACTGCAGTCTGCAAACACTCTGTTAATCGAGAATTTGAGAGCCACCGAAACACGATTTACTGTTCACATTTCAGAGTCAGATTGAAAACTCTATCAATGGACAAAATCACTCTAGCTAGTAATAGAGAGTGTACAACTGAAGAAAAACCACACTGAAGATTAATAGACAACATGAATCTATCAATGTGCATATATGCATAAAGAAGGTGACTCAGCAAAGTACAATGACTCTATGACAAGCAAGCCTAAAAATAGACTATGCCTTGGACATTTATACTTGCACAACAACTAACTCTATCAATAGACAACTATAACTCAGCAAAATAAAGCTACATCAACCAATAGACAAAATGACTATCAATTGAGTGCATGCATATCAGTAAGGCTGAGGCAAATATCAAAGTGTCGATGAATAGAGAATTGGTTCTATTGATCGAGTATGCACACAAGAACATGTTATCATTTAAATATCACAAAAGCATGCTTAATATATGACATGATATATATGCTTGAAATGCAGGGTATATACTTGAATATCTTGTGAGCAAACCGTAAATGGAATCTTCACTTGATGCAGCAACAAAGAAGTCTCACTGATGCACTCAATCCCAAGTTCAAAGTAGCGCTTTAAAATAGGGAGATGTCAATCACATACATTTTGACACTTACATTCAATCCAAGTGATCTAAAATAGCACAGTTGTTGGAGCCAAATTTCTCCGAATAGACAATTTGCCAACAAAGATTATTTCTAATGATTTTGAGAAGCCCGGATTTCATCTTCGATCGTCGTCCATGAGAGCAAAAGGGGGGTTGTACCTGCAAAAACATTCTGATGCCTAAGTTTATGTGCGTTCACAACCTGTTTGCAAGTAAAATTCAGTCAGATCACCTCCCATGATTTGTTCATAATATAGGTACTTATAGGCTCATTGTGCCTTGTTCTCCACCCATCCCCCATCTACCCTCTCCACTTTCCTTACCCTTTAATCATGGCCTTAGTGCAGATTCTGGTGGGATCAAGCTGTAGTAGTGGGATTTCCACGATCTATCTTCCTCGATCAACAAATGGTCATGTGCCAATTTGAGTAGTCTTTGGTCTTGGGCTTGACTGACCTCATCCCTGGTCAAGCCCAACTGATTTAGTATAGTCTTTTCTGGCCCAAAAGTGGTTTACCCGGCCCAATTTACATTGGCCTATCTTGTTGCGTCTGATACATGGGATTATTTTGGATCCCACAACAGTGTTTGGCAGAAGTTGGATTAGGACAAGATAGTGTCACTCGAAGTGTTAATCCATAGTAACAAACGCCTGCCTTGCTCTTAGGTCATTGTATCGTCCGTCTAATATTGTTCATGTTCAATGAGTTGTTTCTTTTTTAAAAGCTAGAAAACATGATAAATGTCACAACTTTATTGGGTCTCCTCCATTGATAAGGAGAAGGTCCTTCTCATGGGTAAGGATCCAAGCAATGTCTAAAATAAAAAGTACAGTGAATTTTGGTTTTGCAATATTTTGCCTATGGTTTCCATTTGGATTCATTAAATGATCAAATGAAAATGCTTGGCATAGTGAGCATAGAAGAGACTATGACCTCCAAAAATGCAATAGCTAAGTAGATATATACGAAGAAAAAAGTGGATCTAGAAGCAAAAAACATACAATTAACACATAAACCGATGGAACTTGGGAAGACAACGTTGAGTGAGGTACTCGTCTACTCTATTGAAGAATCAAAGATGGAAGAACATAATGAGTGACATATTGACATATTTTTATAACTTTTTTTTTTTTTTTTTTTAAAGATATGAATTTATAAGCGTTAAACCAAAATCAGAATTGACAAAGAGTGGGTGGTAGTATATAAAACACAGTAAGATTAACATGACTGAAACCAAACAGAAATCATACATCATATTTGAGTAAGGTCTTACGTATATTATCACTGGAATCTAACAACTACACAGGAAATATCATCTAGGCGACGATAGGCCGGCATATTGAGTGCCTGTTTAGTAAGGTGCTCTGCTGCTTTCCATGCATTCTTTATTTCTCTAATGGACTCTACAACTTGTTGGTTGGACATCACCTTCCATAATGGACGACTTGCCAACACAAGGAACTCTATCTCACTGTCTATCATCTCCACCACCACATGAGGCTCACAACCAATAAAATGTCTATAGGACATGCCACCGAATGCCCTTGATAGCGGAAAAGTCCCATTAATACATGGTCCACGCCCTAAAGATTTTTTTACATGACCACCTCTCTTCAAAATTGCTTGTCTTTCAATTTCATTGCTCGGCACATGATCAACAGATAGTTGTTTAGCCAAGCCATTCTTGTAGTAAATAACAGCCCTAGAATCCCCAACATTCCCTACCACTAACTTATAGTTTGATTGTCGGCCAAGCCTTATTAATATTGCTGTAACTGCAGTTGAAGCATGTAACCCTCCAAAACCATCTTCAACTTTTGCTTTCTCCAAAATTTTCTTATTGGTTCTACGATATCCTTTTCTCATTGCAGTCACTGTGTCCGAAGCATAAGTAGGACTCATTAAGATAGCGTTAAAGAGAGAAGTCTGCAAGTAGGCAGGAATTTCATGGCTCAAAAAGCCACCAAATAAACCAAATAGCCCTACCTCACTATTAGTATATCTTCTAGTCACTGCATAAGTATAGTCTTCCATAGGATACAAGTGTACTCCCTTTTCCAAGTAGAATCCAAATGTTACACTCACGTTATTTGAGCCATGAGGAGGAGGAAGAGGAGGAGGAGGGAAAAGAGGAAGAGGACGATGTGGTAGAGAAGGAGGGGGAGGAGGAATAATTAGTGATATTGAACCTCTTTTTTGGGGCGAAATTTGTAATGATGCACCTTTACCTGATTCAAATTTATTTTGCTTAGAGCCTAAACCAACTGCATTCTCCCCTTGGTGGATAATTTCATTGGCACCTTTTATGATTTTAGGGATGGATTTTACAATACTTTTTAAGAAATCTTCACTAGAATTAGAAGAAAGTGAAGGGAGAATATGAGAGTGGGGATGATGTGGAGAGAAATACATGGCAAACCCATGATCATCAGCTTCCACAACCGCTGATACTGATAGAATAAGCACAATAATAAAGACTCTTCTTACCATCACCATTATCACCACCAGTCTACCCTTAGCGATCATTTCCATGGTTAATTTATGGCTCCACTCTTAATTAATTACTTCTTAATTATTAAATATAAAAACACTATTTATAAGTAAATTAAGAAAAATCTTTTTTTAGTAAGAGTTTCTCATTCGAAAAATGTTTTCCGGTGCTTCTTAAAAAAACAAAACGTCTTTTCTTTGCTTGTAATATTACTTTTTAGTTAAAGAATTAACTTTTTTCGGTGCTCATTAAAGAATTAACTTTGTATATAATGAAATTCATAGAATGGTCGCTTTTGATTAAGCTAGGTTTGTCGGTTGGCATTATATATGTGTTCTTTGGCTTTTCATTAAGGTTTGCAGTTATCATTATATATGTGTTCTTAAGTTCAAAGAGTTGGTTTGAATATTGACGGTAATTAATTCGGATATTTTACAATCAAGTAGCTTTCTTCAAGTTATATTAGTAGTTCATGTTTGCTTTTGGCTATGGTTTCTCACTATGTATGTGTTTTTGGGTTCAAAAAGCTATTTCGAATAGTGACATTCTGATAACAATATGGTATTTTACAATCAAGTAACAATTTTTTTTGAAAAAAAAGTATTCATTATCACCCCACAAGCCTCCCTTTTTCATGACCAACTAGATATTGGTCTAGCGGTACTTCTTTTTCAATATCGGAAGAAGTCTTCGGTTTGACTCTCTCAACAAAAAAAAAAAAACCATCTTTTTCATGTATTATGGCTCCACGTACTCTACATTTATTACTTCCAACTAATTAAATACAAGGAGAGTTGAGATTAAATACTAAATTACAAACTTGTCTTTTTAACTACTAAAACTTGGTGGAGTGTTGCTTCACACTAATAAATTTAATTTTAATTTTAGGATCACCCAACTGCGTTTAAATCTTTACTATGTTGCAATCTTTACTAATAACCATGCTTTCTTTTCTTTCTTTTGCAACAGATTATTTGACTTTAAAGAGGTGAGGATGAACTTGAGTAAGCATCCATTTTGCTCTTGTTGACATCTTGGCTTGTCATGATCATGTGCAACACCAAAGTCTTTGTATTCTCCTTGTTATAATTTTGCAGCTCCTTCGCATCACTTCTTTTCCTTTGTACTAGAGAAAATATTGGGAATAACTCAATAGCTTCTAAATGCCATATATGCCTTTATAGTTTGTGTAATTGTACGTACATGCAAGTACTTATTTCATGCATAGCTTCAAGCTAGGTACAATTAATTTTTTCGGGTGTTAATTGGCAAGGGATGTGAATGGGTTTGCTGCTGACTTTATAAACTCCGGTTCCAATTTAATGAATTTATTGATTTTTTTGAGTTGTCTATATTTGTGGATTTATAATTAGATGCAAGCAGGTTGTTGAATGTCTTCCGAACCATCACACAACCCAAATTTGCAAAATATGTTAAATGTGAATCAAACAAACAACAGTTGTCAATTTAAAAATTATTGTGTTAGTCAAACCTAGACAACGGTTTTAGAGGAAAACAGGTTGTGGATAATGAAATTACACAACTATTTTAGGCTAGCTATAAACGGATGTACATGTGTATATGTGATTAAAACAACATGTTTTAGTTAAACATATATGTTGGGCAATGAATTACACAACGGTTTTAGATTATCAACAAATGTGTATATGCTTTTTAAACAACATGTTTTAGTTAAAACTGTTGTTGAGTACCTCTGCTAACAACATTCCTACCAATTAAGACCTTTAGTATGCAACGATTTTTCTTAAAAATGATGTTTAACGCTCATTCAAACAATGTTTATAATAAATGACTATTGTTAGTCAACAACTACTACAATAGTTTTATATTTGTAAATGTTGTGTATCTATTGCGAGACAATCGTTTAATTTAGACGAAAATCAATGTTTTTGATGGACCCTATACGACAGTTTTAAATTATAACTATTGTATATACGTATTCACTCAGACAATTATTGACGACACTCTCTTAGTCAATGAAATTTGATGGTCATAGACAACAGTTTTTCACCGTGTCTATTTACCTCTTTTTAGTAGTGTCAGCTAGAGTTACCAAATTTATACCAAATCATATATTAGTATCCATATTAATATTTTGTTTGAAATAAACAAGATTCAGATAGAGTTCTGATTTAATAAATAAAACACTATATCATTTCGTGAACAAAAAATAGTAATTCTAATTAATGTCAAGGTGCACGAAACGTTTACATGTTAGAGTTTTCCAATTTATAGTAGGCGCCATTTAGGTGTTCATGTCAGCATATTTGTTTCAATTTTATTTCTATGTCAAAAAAGAAAATTTAAGACCCATTATGACTATGCAAACAAAAAATTCATGTAAAGATATTCTGCATGAGTAAATACGGTAATTGCATATACACAGAGTATTCTTTGTTGATAGATCGACAGTTTCACAATATGATATTAATAATATCCTATTGTGAATAATAAAAATTGAATCATAATTTTTACCAAAATATGTTATATGAGAAAAAATTAATGTGCCAAATTTTTAATCCGGTTGCCTTGCAAAGGGAGTAACCTCCGCAGAAGGAGTGGCAAGCGGAGTTGGGAGCGGCGAGTTTCGACAGTTGGGACAGGTGGGACGCAGCCTTAACCAAGGGTCGATGCACTTCACATGAAAAACATGACCACAATCAGGTAGTAACCGAAGCACATCGCTTTCTTTATAATCAGCCAAGCATATAGAACAGCAACAGCAAGTGGTTGATGATGAGCCACCGTTGATGTCGTCCAGCGTCTTGGCTTCGGAGTAAAGCAAACTTGGGAAGCCGCCGAGAGTGGCAGCGTCAAGGCCTACTTCGATGCTTATTGAGTCTTGGTCGGCGGCTGCAGCCGCGGCCAGTGCTACAAAGCTGTTGGGAAGATGAGGTGGGTGTGTTGAGAGCCACAGGCGCACAGTGCGGTGAAGAGCTATTGCTATCAGCACCACCAGTACAACCACCACCAGTACAAGGACCCCGAGGGAGATTGAAACGAAAAGCTGACCTTTGCCTGTTAGTCCCTTGTTATTACTAGCATCCATCATCTTCAGTTTCATGCATTAGAGATGTACGTGTATGTGTGGGGGATGAGAGAGAGAGAGAGAGAGAGAGAGAGAGAGAGAGAGAGAGAGAGAGGGAGTTTTGGGGTTTGTTACATATGCTTAAATTATTTTTATGAAAAAATAAAAAACAAGTGAAAGAAAGTGATTGGTTGAAAAAATGCTGGGTTTCACGAGGAGAAAGAGAGGAAATGATATTCACATGAATGAAAAACGTTGTAGCAAGAGGCATGAGAATGGACAACTATCATGGGTTGACATGAAAAATATTAAAATATTAATTTGGGTATTAAAATAATAATATTTAAATATATTTAATATTGGGCTCATATTAAAGATTTCATTAAAATATTTACAATTATATAATTATTAAAATAATTTAATATATTAAATTTAATTTATAAATATATATATGAATATATTAAAAATATAAATATATTAACATATAGCTATAGCTTTTGTACCATTAGAGCAAAAAGCACAAAAGCTATTGTTAAATACTAAAAGTCATGCTAAATATAGCATATAGCAAAAAGTCATTGTACATGTGTGTTTGGTAGTGCTGTGAAAATAATTAGCTATGAAATAAAGCTGCTGTGAAAATAATTAGTTATGAAATAAAGCTGCTGTGAAATATAACTAACTGTGAAATAAAGCAGTTTAATGTTTGATAAATTGTATTTTCAAAAGTACTGTAAAGTACAATTAGCTGTGAAGCAAAGCAATAATGTTTGATAAATTTTCATATAAAAGTGTTGTGAATGTTTATAATGACTAAAATAAATATGTTATAGTTGAAAATGTTTTTCACTCATTTGTTTGGCAAAAAAAAAAAGTGTTTTTCAATTTTTTTTTTTTACAAATTAATATTAACATTCATTTTGCCCAAAAAAAAAAAGTCAATAAGATGTATGCCTATTATTTTTTAAAAATATCACGAAGGTCTATTTTGCTTTATTTATTAATTGGAAGGTCCATTTCAGTATTAATTTATTCAATCTCAAGGTCAAACCCTTTCATATGCATCATATATAGACGTAAGCCATACCTCATTTATACGTCAAGGATATTGAATAATATGCATCATGTATATATGTAAGCCATACCTCATTTATACGTCAAGGATATTGAATAATATGCATGAGGTCTAAACTGACACATGTCTCTCATGTGTTTAATATTTGAAAACTAAACTATATAATATTATCCTGACAAAAAACTATAACTATCATGTGACATCTTTTTAAATTTAAAATAAGAATTAAAAATATTAGAAATAATAATAAATACATATTAAAACGTCTAAAAGGATGTACGAATTAAACTTGTAGCAATGTTATTTCTCAGTTGCTCCATCTCTTGTGCTCCCAAACTCTGGGTAATATGATAATCTTCATAAAAAGCAACTTGATCAACATTTATCAAACACTAATTAGCTGCTTTAATTGTGAGCCACCTCATAATTGTGATACAAACCTGCTTTTCCATGTTTACCAAACGCACAGGAGCTAGAGATTATCATTTGTCAATGCTTCTGTTTGCTGCATAGAGGGTTTGGCTTCTCCAAATAGTAAGAGTTATTTAGAAAATGCATGCAATTAACTATGGACCAGTAATTTCGAATTAGCTAGTTACGGTTCTTCTAAGGGCGGTATAGAACATTTTCAAACAATATAATGAATGATCAGTTAATTGGGAAATTTTTTTATTATGCCAGATTCCTACATTAATGAATACATGCAGAGTATAATGATCTCTTAAACTAAAACAAGTAGTAAAATAATCAAAACAAGTAGTAAAATAACTTATGTAAGGAGCTTTGGCAATGCGTAAAGGGCTGCATTTTTCTAATTAAGATTTTTGAGGTTGGGTTGAGTTTCATCATAATGGATACAACCATACCTTCCTCGGCCTGCATGCAAAGGAAATAAGTGTAAATAAGTGGGAAGACGTCTTTAATTTGGTGACAGTGGGACAGAAGTGGTCTAAGGTTTTCAACAGTAATTTTGTCGAGTTTAAGACTTTGAGTTCCCCCAACACATTATAGTTTGGAGATGTTTGAGGGGGAGTCAAAACACATTACACAAGTACAGGAAATATACTACTAGGACTAATATTGAAAAATATGAGCTTCTGGACCTAGAATATTTTTATTTTAATCACAAGTCAGCAAGCACGTTGACCCAAAAAAGTCAGCAAGCACAAATTTTAATGTTAAAGAAAAGATTTTCTGCAACGTACAAGGAAGCATGGAGCTCCCTTGAGAGCATCCGAAAGATCAAACAAAATTGTTGGCTTTTGCACTGCAGTAACACCCAAGCAAAGTATACAGAATCCTTAACAGCAATCTAAACCAGTAGAAACAATCAAAACAATATATATATATAATGAAACCATCCAGATGAAGCATGTTCTTAATAGCTATATTGTTCAACTTTCAGATAACCAAAAGTGAAGGACTCGTAATAAACCAAAACAGAAATAAACACTACTAAACTACGATAACAGACCACAATGTTGAGAACTTTTATTTTTCTAAAATAATTTTTGGAAGTCACTCTAATCACTGCTGAGCACATTGAACCCTTTGGCCACCACCATGCATATCTTCATCCTCATCGTATGCCTCTTGTGCATGTGCTTGTTTCCGACGCATTTCCTCCTCTATGTTTACATCATGCAGTGTAGTCTCCTCACATTCATCAAGTTCCATGTCAGTAAGCTGTACAGAAGTCCTGGGAGGCAGCACAGACTCCAGGCCCTTGCACTGTTCTGGGTTCAGCGAGTCAGGGAACTCCACAGTGAAATGAATATATAATTTACCCTTCATGAATGGCCTCTGGTACATTGGCATGCCCTCATCATTTATAGCCTTGAACTGATCTGATAGACACAAAAGATATAAAAATAAAATTAGTAAAGCTAGAAGTTTCAGATACTACATTAATCTATGACCATAAAAAGCTGGAATTCACACCCATAATTATGGGGCAAATCAAGCCAAAAAAACACAATTTTAAATTTCAAAATTGGGCAAATGACTAATACACCAATTTTATATTAACTGCTGAAGTTAATACAGCAACTTTGTGACATGCCCCAGTTGGAAATAACAACAAACTCCAAAGAAAATTTACTTATTAAACAACACATGCAGCCAAATTTTTTGGGGTGTCAAAAGAATTCAGTAGTCTAAGAAGCAGCCTAAAGTTAAACAAGAACTGGGAAAGATTCAATGCTCAAGAGAGAAATGAGAGCTTGACACAAGCATGTAAGCAATTTGGGAAGAGTGAAATGAAGATCGTGGGGACAGGTTTCAAATATCATTCGAGTCTGTAGGATATTGAAGAACGCATTTGATGGCTCACGTGATAACATTAGGTAGCCTGCCGTTGCAGGTAATGCTGTCTTCTTACAGTCACCTAACTACAACAATATCAGCGAAGAGAGGGAGGGACGCCGGGGGGGGGGGGGAGGGAGAGAGAGAGAGAGAGAGAGAGAGAGAGAGAGAGAGAACAAGATACTGAGAAAAATGAGAAGTTTGGGTAAATATAAGACTGATGACGCATCTGATAGCACTGGGAGGCAAGCTGGTGCAGGAAAGCTGTCTTCTTACACTCACCTAACTACAACAAACATTGGTAGAGAGGCAGACAGACACAGACGGACTGAGAAGAGATAGGGAGCAGCAACAGCAGCACAAGAAGTCTTGTATAACTAATGATAACGAGAAAACATCCCCAATAGCAAGCATTATGTCATCAGGTAATGTCCAATTTAAGACTTCTTATTTATATATGCATATCACTAACATCAATAACCCTTCAAAAACCAATTCAAATCATCCTGCATTGTTCCAGGTCAATATGGCCCATCCATTTATTTTAATGAACTCTTAAGAAAGGTAGTGTAAAATAAAACATAATAGATGACAAAGAAATTGAGAATAATTCAAAACATCAGCAATTAACCAAATGCACAATTTCACTTTTGAGGTGACAAGTACAAGACAACTAATTAGAACGAATATAGTACTGATGTAACTTACCAGGCTTGACGACTTCTCCAGGTTGGGATTTAATGAGGAGCTGCCTGCTATCTAAATGCGTCAATATAAATTGGAAGCCACAGAGTGCCTCCATAAGGGACAAGGTATGCTCAAAGAATAGGTCATCACCCTTTCGCTTAAACTTAGGGTGCTCTTTCTGTTGTAGGACAAAGACAATGTCCCCTGTGATGGTGTCCGGCTGCAGGGAAAAAAGAAAGAACCAACGTGCACAGATCAATAACTATACACTAGAGAACTGCCAAACAAAAGAACCTTCAAAGTTGAAAATTAAAAACCATTTTAATATTTCAAAGAAAACAAGCACATGATAGGATGTAGACCTACCGCTTCATCAGCTTCACCAGGGAATGTGATCCTCTGTCCATTTTGCATACCCTTCTCCACAATGACTTCCAAAACTTTCTTCTCCTGAACAACCTTCTCACCCTTACACTGTGGGCAGCGATCCTTGTCATTAATGGTCTCACCAGTACCCTTGCACTCATTGCAAGGATGCTGCATTTGCTGGATCATGGAGGGGCCGAGGTGTCTAATAGAGACTTTCATTCCAGACCCTTGGCAACCAGGACATGTCATTGATGCACCTGACTTTGACCCTTTACTGCATCATGTCATATTGCATCCCCAAATCAGCACCATAAACTACTCAAAAAACAGCCAATAAGATACAATTAGATTATCTAATACTAACCCCTTGCACTTGGAGCAGATTATGTTGCGAGAGAGAGAAAGCTTCTTGGATGTCCCATTGTAGAGATCTTCCAATGAAACCTTGAGGGGATGGATAACATCCTCTCCCCTTCTTTGCCTCCGTCCTCTGCTGCTTCCACCACCTGGGCACATAAAATCAAAACACTGAATACCAGTTTACACAAATACAAAGAGATCAAATTCCCAAAGAGTGAAAGCCTCACCACCAAATGGGTTGCCACCAAAGAAGGATTGGAAAATATCAAATGGGTCATGGCCTCCACCTCCGCCACCCATTCCCTCCTTGAGGGCGTCCTCGCCATATTGGTCATAGATCTCACGTTTCTCTGGATCACTCAAGACCTCGTATGCTTGGGCCAACTCTTTAAACTGAATTACAATAAGAAATTGAAAAAGTCACAAATCAATATATTAAGAAATTATCATCATTTTATTGGACAGCAATGAAATAATAGCGCGGGCACCTCCTAGGCTTTGGAATATAAACCGATGCACTTGTTCTCACCAAAAAGCAATAGATTTCGAATAAGCGCATCATAAAGACTTAGAAAACCCAATATAAATTTCCACCATGAAAAATATATTCAATTTCAGATGAAAACCGCATTATGTGACTCCACGTACACATAATCAGTACTAGGACTATTCAGTACTTTTTTTTTCAAAGTAATATCAGCAATTCAATACACTATAATTACATCAATTTCGAATAATTTAACAACAAAATTCACCCCCCATCCATATTCATAGCGTCAGTACACTAATTCAGACCACAGATCAGAGAACCCAGAAATCATTGACACAACAAAGGCCATTATTCACCCCCCGTCTATATTATTAGAGTCAGTACACAATAATTCAGACCACAAATCAGAAAACCCAGAAATCATTAACACTCCAAAAGCCCAAAATATTTGCTAGATCTGTACAATTTGACCAAACTAATCCTCATAGAAAACGCACACGAATAAAAAAAAGTATAAACAAAATCATGGAAGATCATAGAAAAAGAAACAACCTTTTCAGGATCACCACCCTTATCAGGATGGTTCTTGATGGCGGCTTTTCTGTAAGCCTTCTTTAGATCATCCTGTGATGCGTTCTTTGACACTCCCAGAATCTCATAGTACTTTGTGTTATCACTTTTCTTTGGAGCTCTCCCAAACATTTTCTATAACTTTTTCTGTCAAAATTTTAAAAGGAAAGATCAAAACCACCATCAAAATTTCGAAAAGGAAAAAAACCCAAATCCCGGAAATCGATTTGGAAATTGATATAGAGAGAGAGAGAGAGAGGGATAGAGAACTAACCGATCTTAGGGTATAGGGATAAAAAGATTCGATTTTATTGGAGGTGTCCTGTGCTCTGAGATAGCAGAGAGAAGCACGACACGGCGAGAGAGAAAGAGGGTGATGTTTTGGTCAGATCTGATTTAAAAGGGAGGGAATGGACGGCTGAGATTGATTGTTTAGAGGGTGGTAGCTCGGGGTTAGTATTGACATTGAGCTTATGCATGTGTGGACGCGAGCAAGAAGGATCTAGAATCCCTGTTTTTTCTTTTCCAGGAATTTGTTTTAACATTTTTCCCGGTGTGGGATGTTTCAAAAGTTAAAAAAAAAATAAAAATAGACATGGTTCATGGTTAAAAGAAAAAAAATTTGAAAAATTAGGATTAAATATTAAAATATGATAATTTTACGGCAAATCATTCAAATATTATTGGGTGCTGCTATTTGGATTCAATTTTTTTATTAGTAGTCACAACACACTGTTTACACTCACCTTCAATTTAAAAAGTTTTAAAATTTATTAGTACACTCAACATTTTTTTTTTCAATAATGCTAGTTGTTTCACATTTTTTTCTCACATTTGAATCTCACATGATGTGTCATTATTTTACTGAAAGGGTATTTCCTTTTTCTTTTTTAGGTTTTATTTTTTAATTTTTAGTGTCCAATGTATAAAAGTCATGTAAGATGTTATAAAATTATAGTATAAAAATATAGTAAATGTTGCATTACTATTTTTTTTTTTTTGTTTAAACTATCCTTATTAACCCAACAACTAAACTCAATATTACACCCCAACAATTTCTACTCACTATACCCAACAAACACACCCAACCCCAACACCATAACCACCACTTCCCAACCCTAACACCATCACCACCGAAAATCACCATCAACAGCCACAACAAAGTGACAATATGGTGCACCTAGTGGCCCATCTCTAGCGCTGACGCGGGCATTTAGCAACATAACACCGCTCAAGAAGTGGGTGTCATGGCTTTCCCGTCATTTGTGGTGGCCAACATTGATGTGTTTGTGGTCACCATGTTTGATGTTTAAGGATTTGGAACTTTGGATATGATTTCTTTTTTTTTTAGAAAAAGTTTGAATTGTATGAAGTTTGCTGAATTTTGGCTTTTTCATCGATGTTGGTTTTAGGGAAATCAATAGATGAAATTTATGATCATGAACATGGTGCATGCTGGTGATTCTGTTAAGACCTAGTCAAGTTCAGGCAATAATTGATGTTTTTGTGCTTATTTTCTTCTCATATCGCCATAGTGGAAATGCTTGAATAAATAAATTAAAAGGTATTATAAAAGTTGCAAGTAGACATTCTACTTCCATGTAGGCAGTGAATTAACTACCCAACTTGTTATGACTGTGGAGTTATCAAAATGTCCCTTAAAATATCTTTACAAAGTTAAAGTTTTACCATTAATTTGTTTTTCGAGGGGAATTGTTTCAATATTTTCATGTAACTTTCCTTGTTCTACGAGGCCAATAACATAATGATTATGACAAAATCAGACTATGACGTTTCAATCTTTTCTGTAAGAAGCAACATGCATTCTTTAAGGATATGTGAGTGATTTATCTTAAGTTCAGCAGAGAGATGTATAGAGATATTGGAGAGATGAGTGAAGATGTTGGGTATACAGAATTGTTGGGTATAATTTAATCTAATTTTTTAAATAAATGTTTGTCCTTAACATTTAATTTATATTAAGAACAAAATGACTGTTAAGGATAAACATTTATTTAAATGTTTACCAATTTTTAAATTTTTTAAATCAATGTTTGTTCTTAACAGTCAATTTACATTAAGAATAAAATTGGTAATTAACATTTCATTAAATTGTTGGGGCTATTGATAAAAAAAATTGGGTTTGAATAGCGGCACCAAATTGTTTTAGTTTTAGTACTAACTTAGAGTAAGATATTTTGGATTAAGCCACAAATCTGTACAAAATAAGAGTTTCTTGCCGCCAATTGCTCAAGAAAATTGTCGAGCGCTCGACAGTCTTCCATTGTTTTTGTCTTTTGGATTTGGTATATGGATGTGGCTGCCTCATAGTTACTGTAATTGTCATTCTCTAGACAAAGTGGGTTGTGGGTAATTCATCGTCTTATCATCATGGGTAACTCATCGATAAATAGGTTGTGGGAAACTCATTTTCTCATCCTTTGAATTTCGAACAAAGTGGACTATGGTGAACTAATCGTCTTATCCTATGTAAGTTATGGTAATAACAAAGATTTTGTATATATTAAACTATATATATGATATTTTTATAGTTTTTAATATCGTATAAGAACTTATAATTCATAATGGATGTCTAAATTGTTTTATTTTTGTTATTTTTTCAGGGTCTCAATCTCATCTTTACACAAGTTATTAAAAATTTGTAATTATATTGGACATATTTTTTTGTTTCTTCTTAAATTTTATTTAGATATATGAACTCTAAAACCCATATTGATTTTGGTATTGAATATTGCAATAATAATTTCCTACACATGAAGATATGTCACATAAGTCAAATAATATAGATGGTTCAAACTCACCTGAACCCACCCATATTGACATTGACACTCAACTTAAGGGTAAAACAAGAAAACACATTTTTGGAGTGTGGATTCATTTTACAATTGAAACTCAAAAAAATGATGATGAGACCATTGAAAAAGTTGCTATGTGTAACTACGTCAAATGTCTTTTAACGTGTAAAAGTAAAAATGGTACTGTGATCTTAAAATGCATGCAAAAAGTAGTCTATCTAGACATGGTCCTATAGATCCCAAGCAGTCCTAATTATATGTAGATGGTGTATCTGCATTTCAATACAGTCAAGGTAAAATGAGAGATGAATTGGCTATATTTGTTGCAGCTGTTGAATTGCCTTTTACTTTTGTTGAGGATCGTAGATTCGAAATATTTGTGAAAGTGGCATTGAAACCTAAGTATAAGCAAATTTCTCGCAACACTAATAAGAGTGATGTTTTGAAAATTTACAATGAGGAGAAAAATAAGTTGATATATGTTTTTGCTAATTTGAAGGATTCTATTGTTGTTACTGCTGACTTATGAGATGGTTGTAGTAATTGTCATTTCTTTGTGTTATTTTTCATTATATTGATGATCATTGGTTGTCGCACAAAAGAATTATTGGGTTCCGTCTTCTTGAATATCCATACGTTGGTAGTGCTATCTTTTAAGTTACTTCTGACAATGCTACATACAAATAATTTGTTTGCTATTGATTTATTTCAGCGTGTTTTGCACCCTCCTTATGGTGGAAATTTTTTTCATATGAGGTGTGTATTATATAATGAACCTAATGGTGTAGAATGTGTTGAAACTTATTGCAAACAATTTTACTGTAGTAAATGATCCTATTGGTTATATTCATTCATCTACTGGTAGAATTTAAGAATTTGCTAAGTTTTGTCGAGCTGGAGTTTTGAAACCTAGGAAATTGAAAAAAATACATGTCTATCCGTTGTAACCCAACGTATCATATGCTTAGAAAGTAAATTCAAAGATTACAATAGTGCAATAATTTCTTATTATATTAGTAAAATGGATTCCAATCTATTGAGAGAGGAAGAGTGACATGCTTGTTTTAATTTTTTCGACTTTTTAAAGGTTTTTTATAATGCTACATGTAAGTGCTTTGATGTTTATTATTGAACATCTCATAGTACACTTAATGATTGTTATATGATTAGTGCTACTTTTGCTAAATATAGATTTGATGGACATTGTGATTTTAGTCCATTTTTGTGGAGGCAAAGAACAAAAAATATTGGGAACATGCATGTTCCTTACACTTTTTGTTTTGGTGCGTGATTATGGATCTTAGGATTAAACTAAGTGGTTTGGAGGTAATACCTGGTAAAATTGAAAGAAATTTATCTATTAGTCTACCAATTACAATATCCTTGATTTATAAAACTTTAAAATATTCTTATTTGTCGTATGAGAATAAATATTCTACTGTTTGTGCACAAGTTACACAAGCATGCCCACCTTTTCCTTCATCTAGTTCTACTTTTTATAGTAGTGAAGTTGTTTTGAACATATTTTCTAATAAAGGAAAATAAAATTGTGGTAAGCACCTGCAATGAAATTTTCAAATACTTGGTTACATATATTTTTTAATACGTGACTGAGGAAGAAAGGAAAAGGTTTGATATTTTGGATTGGTGGAAAGCACATCAAAATAATTTTCCTCAATTTTCCAACATGGCAAGCGATATACTAACAACTTCAGAGTCCACAATAGTATCAGTGTTTGCTTTTAGTACAGATGGTCATGTGTTGGATGAAAAGCGAATGAGACTAACTCCTTATATTTTTTAGGCCTTTATGTGCGTAATTGGGATGATGTAGATTTTCAAGCTCAAAGTTTTGTAAATGAAGATATTACATATTATGAAAATAATAACACAACTTCTCTATCTAACGATGAAAGCCAGCTAATAAATCTGCATAAGTTTTTATTTTTACTTTAGTCTTTTTTTTTTTCCCTTTAATTTTCATTTTTCCTATATCTAACTTTTCTGTAATTTTAGAGGTAAAAATTTTGAGCTTAATTTTGGTTTATGTTTGTTTAAGAGTTTACCCTCAAATATGTCATTCTCATCTTTTTGTGTCAAGTTAGGGATGGTTTAGAAATTTTTATATGGTTTTGAAAACGTAAGATAATGAGCATCAAAGCCTATACATGAAAGAGGTAGTAAGGTCATTGAGTTGGTTAAGTAGAAGGAAAGGAGTAAGAGTTTACTAAATTTCAATTGTGGAGATAACATGAATGTACCTTAATGAACTATTTGTCCATATGATGTTTGAAATTCCTAAGACTATTACTAGCTAAGCCTATAAGGGGTGAATAGGCATAATTACAAAATTATTCAATTTTCAAAATTACCAAGTTGATAATTACGCAGCAGATTAAAATTAAATAAACTTGAGCAATCAAATCAATCACACAGTGCACATGAAATTTGTTGAAGCGGAAAACCTTCTATTAGGAAAAACTGTGAGACTTAGCCCAGAGAAACAATCCACTATGATACTTGAAAAGTTATAACTGCAACTCGATCTTAACCAATCTAGACACCTTCCTAGAAAAGTAAAAATGTCCTCACGCTACTTGCAACTCTTCGATCACGAGAATTGTATGAAGACCTTCTTGCCAACACCCTGAAGACAAAAGTTCGCGAACTCGGCTATGATCTTGACACTCAAATTTAATCAATGATAGATAATAAATGAATGAATGTGATAGCTTGAATAGATGTACAATGAACAATCAATTCAAACTATCTATGCTTATGCATCATGAATTATCCTATATGATTAATGTTTATACAATAAAAATGTTCATAGAATCATAATAAACTAACACTAAAAACCTAAAATGCACAATCTCTCAAAAGTGTATAATATGAGTGAGAAAACTAGCCTTATGAAAAAGCTAAATATTTATATGAAACCAATACTCTATACAAGTAGGAAATAAGTCATAAACCTTATATGAAAATATTAGAATTGAAGTAGGATTTAAAACCTTGAAAAACTTAGATTAGAAAAAGTCAAGCTTTAGAAAAAGTTCGCAAGATCGATCCTACAATGAAGAGCATAAAACTGACAAAAGTTCATGGCATTGATCCTTTGCACTAAAAATTACCTTTTTAATGTTTTTTTTTATCAACCTTTCATTTTCTAAAAACAATCAAATAATCAACAAACATTCAAGTTAAAGTAAAACATATATGTATATGAATCTAATCGCTTAGAATGAATGCAAGGTCTCTAAGTCATTTACCTTACCTAAAAAGATTGAATCGAAACTCAAATTTAAAAAACGCTTCGAACTTGAACCTTGATCGATTAACATGCTTCACTTTATTGTTTCGAACATGACCATAACTTGACTCACATAAACTATCCTAACCTAGTGCTTACATATTGATGTTTTTGTCTTAAGAAATAGAAAATTACAAAGTTTACATTAACAATCTCCCTCTTTGATATTTTCTAGACAAAACATTTTAAAGAAAATACATATGAAACTAAAACTCAAAACTCAATTCTCAACTAGTCTTCGCTCAAGCTAACCTACAAGAAAGCATTGACAAACACTATACATATCTGTTAAACATAGAATTCATAAAGAAAATTAACCCTAACTAGACCCAAAATGTCTTTCTTTTTTGCTAGGAAAGACAAAGGGAATGAAACACATGGCAATTGAAATAACAAAATATAAAACAACACCAAAACAAGCATAAATCAACATCCTTATATGGAAAGTCTCGCACATGGTTTTGCACATTTGCAACAGCATCCTGAAACTCATCACCCTTGGTGTTAAGGTTTTGAAGATCATCGAAACTCGAAAACTCCTTCTGAAGATAAGCCATTAACATGACATAATCATCAGTACCACTCGATCCTGGTGTGGATGATGATGAAGACTCAAGTTGATCCACAGGAATGGTACTAGAAGCATGAGCAAGAGGATGAGTAATAGGTAACCTGGGTTTGGACTCTGCATCATTGCGATTTTGATTCGTTCTATCAACATAAGAATCTGCCAAGTGTAGCTCATCAAGAGAAGACAAAGGAACATTATACTTCTTGCAAGACAAGTAATAAGAACTAGAAATGACAGACTCGTACTCAACTTATGAACAGTGATACATGTATCCACAATACGATGGTAAATTATTTCAAGCAAAGGAACAAGAATATAGGGGTGCCCATAGCAACAAGCAAACAACCAACATCATCGGATATGAAAGATTTATGAGAAGATGTTGGATCGAATCATGAGGTAGAGCATCCTATAGACATGCTTACAGAGGCCATTAACTAGCCTCTCACCTGGTGGGGGAATGTAGTTAGGAACCTCATAAAACTAGCGTAGCAAAAAACTGCTTTTTAGTCAAGGAAGAAGTGAAAGCTTGGAATTCGGCAAAATCATACATGCCATATTCCGGAAGTCCACAAAGTGTTCAGCAGGGTTAATAAGGAATTGCTTACTCCGGACATACACATGAGTAGCTTGGGAGCTACAAAAATTTGGGGGAAAGTTGGCATAAAATTCACTGCCAATAGCATGTAGTGAGAAAATTCAGAAACATGGCCCTCCCAATTAACCTCTTTTTGTAAGAATATCCATAAAATTCAACACCAAATCACCTCATGTAGGCTGAGCACCTTAGCAATGTAGGAGTTAAGTTATTTCACTCATATTATAAATATGAATGTCATCCCATTTAATGGATTAATTGTAAGAGTGGTCCAGTGTTTGGGTAAGTTATACAAGTACATTCTTTAGGGTCTTGAGAGAGTTGAAAGTTCAGAAAAATAAACTCACCCATACAATACCACTGTTGCCAACCATAGAGGAGATAAAAGAGAGCCTTGCCGCTTGCTAGCACATCTGGTTCTTTTTCTCATCTTTTGCCTGAATAATATTTTATGTGGACTATTCTTAAAAGCACGATAATTGTGGTGCAATATATAGTAAATCAATCAAGAAATGAAGAAGCCATCATGACCAAGGATAGTTCTATTCATCGAAGAATTAAAAAAAGGTATTCCTCTAATTCTTTATTTGTGTATCCAATGATTGTCAAATCATATTTTACGTAAAACCCATGGCGATCTTTTAGAAAAAAGAAAGAACCCACACATCATGGCTATTCAGTTTTAGAACAAGAAAATGTCTATGATGAGACTCAATCCCTATATATAAGAGATACAAAAACCCATAATAAAAAAGTTTATATAAATTTTGCATGCAATGATGAATTTTGAGATCACAATGAAATGATCAGTAAATTATTTATTTTCATTCACAATAACTACTGAGATCATAAAAACTAATTATAATATTAAACCACAAAATGTTCATGAATGTAGACATAGGGATTATTGGACGAAATGGAAAGATGCAATTCACAAATAATTAAACTCTTTAGAGAAACACGATGTATTCAGATTAGTAGTCCAAACACTGCACATTGTGAATCCTGTAAGTTACAGATAGGTGTTTACAAGAAAACACAATGAAAAAATTAAAGATTGTAAGATATAAACCACGACTTGTTGTGCAAGGTTTTTCTCAAAGGTCTAGAATTAACTATGAGGAAACATAGTCTCCTGTGATGGATACAATTACATTTAGATATTTATTAAGTTTGGTGGTTTTTTTTTTTTTTTCTAAGTTATTGGAAGGGGGATCGAACTTAGATGTATTACAAGTAATTCTACGATCCTACCAACAAGCTACCCAACAAATACAAGTTTGGTAGTTTCATAAAAACTAGATATGCAATTTATGAATGTTCTTACTATATATTAATGCTAATATTTATATGAGAGTTTTTAAAGAAGTCAAATTCTGGTTTTGCAATGATAAAATAAAAAATTTTGGTTTCACAATAGTGACAATATATATCGATTATATGAACTGAATTGTATGTCGATCTGTTCTCTAACTTCTCTGTCTTCTCATCAACTCCGGCCACCTCGAAGTCACTCCGGCCTCTCTCTCTCTCTCTCTCTCTTAATCCCAAAAATCGGTTTGTAATTGTAAGTTTGTATACAATTTTACAATTTTATTCATTATCTCTATATACAATTTTACAAAGTTTGTAACTTTGTAAGCCATTATATCTTTATTTAAAATTTTTTAGCATCAAAATAAATTATTATCACCTATTATCTAAGATCAATATGTGACTGAAATACACTTAATTGTTATATATATAAGTTTGATTAATGGTTAATAATTTACAGAATTTGGTCTAATCATTTTTATTAGATTTTTGTATACTAAGTTCGTAACCCAGAGAAATAGCACTGCACGCAGCTAGTGGAGAGGGTGTGCATGATTTTTTCTCTTTGGCTCTCTGTGCTGGTTTTGGGCTTCGATCTTCTCTTTTGGTGGTCACTGGTCAAGCTGTTTTGGGCTTTGAATTTGAACAAGATAATTTCACATTTTTAGTAAAAGAGGGTTTGTTTCACCAATTCTGGCCATTCTGACCTCCGATTACCAAAAATTTTGGTTAGTTTTTCTCCCCTCAACATAGGCTTTAATTCCCCTAATATTTAGTTTTCCAATTTTAAGTATTTCTAAAATTAAAATTTTAGGGTTAATTGAATAAATTTGGAATTGATTGTATGATTTTGGGTTGATATTGAGATTTTGCATATTTGATTGTATAATTTGTATAATTTTGGAATTAATTGTATGATTTTGGGTTAATTTTGAATATTTAATCGTATAATTTTGGAATTGATTGTATAATTTTGGGTTGATTTGGATTTGTATGATTTGTGTAATTTGTATGATATATAAATATTAATATGGAAGATGAAATTGGTGATATGATATGGAATTGGAATTTGTATGATTTGTTAATAGTATCTAATATGTATCATGTATGGAATTGTCGAATTGGTAATTTAGAATTAGTGATTTAGAATTAGTGAAATTAATAGGTAGTTAGTAATAAATTAGTAACTAATATGAAATTGGTAATATGGAAATGAAATTGGTGATATGATATGAAATTACAAATTAGTAATATGGAATTGTCAATTGCTAATATCAATATGATATGAAATTGCCAATTGATAGTATGAATATGATATGAAATTACTAATTAATAATAAGACTTAACAATATCAAATTTAAGAAATTTAAGACTTAACAAATAAATAAAACTTAAAAACCCAAAATCCAACTTGACCCACCCAAGCCCCCAGCCACTGCTCTCCATTATCGTCGCCCTTTGCCACCGCCTTCAAAATCGTTGACGCCTCACTGGCTTCCTCCTCTCTCTCTCTCTCTCTCTCTCTCTCTCTCTCTCTCTCTCTCTCTCCTTTCACTTTTTGTCTCATTATTTCTACAACACAAGTGTGTTTTTTCTTTTATAGTAAAATCTATTATTTTTTTTATAGTGTGAGCAAGGAGTAAAATTTCGTTTTTTAAGGGTATGAAAATTTTAACACTATACCAAATTCATTTCGAAAAATTTCATCGAAATTTTCTGAAATCCTCGAAATTTCGACGAAATTTTCGAGTCGTGGGGTGGGAGGCACGGGTTCTGGGCGAGTGAGGAGGTGAGAGACGCGAGGCTGGCTGGGGAAGGAGGGAGGAGGCGAGCTAGCGGCGCGAGATTGGCTGAGGAAGGAGGGATGAGGCGAGCAGCGCTAGGCTGGTTGGGGAAGGAGGAAGGAGGCAAGCCGCAGGCACGGGCGGCGCAAGCAGTGGGTTTTAGTCGCGGGAGGTGGCGCAAATCTAGTGGTTGGCGAAGGACTGAAGGAGGGAGAAGGAAGGGAAGACCACTGGGGGAAGAAGAGGAAAAGGAAAGAAAAAAAGAGGAAGGTCACGGGGAAAGAAGAGGAAAGGAAAAAAAAAAAAAAAAAAAAAAGAAGAGAAAAGAAAAAAAAAAAGAAATAAATATATATTTTTTTAAAGTAGATTGAAATTTGGAGTCTTTAGGCAATTGGAAAGAAAAAAAAAAGGTTTGAGATTTTATTTGGGGTTTGATCTGGTCATTTTGGTGTTTCGTTTAGTTATAAACATAAATTATGAAAAAGAAATTTATCCCCTTATCATGAAGTTTCATTTCCTTAATATTTGGTTTTCTAATTTTGATAATTTGTAAAATTGAAATTTTAGATAAACAGTTGTCGCTGCTGCTGCCATCGGATTGGTTTTATTTTAACCCAATTCGGCTTAATTTAACTATCGAAAATCATTTCCAAGTCCATTTGAGTAAGCTTGCTACTTTTCGTTGCCACATTGGTGATTTATTCGTATAATTTTATTATATAATTATTAATTAGTGAAATATTTTTTTAACAGTATTGTTTCCGGCGCACATTATATTCATCACATATCAGATGAAATCTATTATATTATTTGATTTCTTCAATATTTTTTATCAATGTAGTAGATAATATGTTAAATAAATATATGGTTAAGTTTCATTCAAAATTTCCATATTTTGATAGTAATTTTCGTCGTTTTTTTCTAATTTTATCGAAATCAAAATTCCTGCAAAAATTTCCATTACTCTTTGAGTGTGAGAAATCTATTTCGATCCACTAAATCCACTTTTAATGAACTGAAATTGTTGAAATTCAAAGTAGAAGCAAGGAATTAAATTTCGAAATTTTGCCGAAAATTTCGTTTTTTTAGAGTGTCGAAATCGAAACACATATTTAATAATTTTTCGGGAAAATTTCGCCGAAATTTTCATATTTTCTATTTTCTCCAACTTCAGAAATTCACCAAAAATAGCTCGAGACTCCAAATAATTCACCGAAAAATTCTACAAACTCGTATTGATGAATACTAATTTCCTATAACCTCAAAATAGTCAAATTGATTTCAAAAAAATTATGAAAAATCCTACTCTTATAATTTAATTATGAAAAAAATAATAATAGTTAAATTCTTGAATTTTCATTTTCTAAAATTCATTTTCACACAACTAAGCTCTAGAACCACAACCAAATATCTAAGTTAGTTAAAATAAATTTAAAGAAATTTCTAATTCCGTTAAACAAACCTTAAAACAAATTTGAAAAATTTAAGTAACAAAATTACCATAAGCCAAAATTTGGGTTATTACACTTAGTGAAGACAAAATTACCATATAATTTGATTTCTTCAATGTTTTTTATCAATTTAGTAGATGATATGTTAAATAAACATATGGAAAAGTTTTATTCAAAATTTTCATATTTTGATAACAATTTTCGTCATTTTCATCTAATTTCTGTCGAAATTTAAAAATCTTCAAAATTTTCGTCGAAATTTTATTCCTTGAGTAGAAGAGAGAAAAGAAAGGCTTGGAAATGGGAGAGTATCCACCTAGACGAACATGTCTTAGGATCATCATTGGGCGGGCTCGCCCGGCCCAATCCAAAATTATCGAGGTCGGACCGAGGTTGGGTCAAGCTGAATCGGGCTTAGAGACAATTTTGAGCCGGGCCGACCCTTTGACAAATGGACATAAAATGGCCACGTTGCATGCCATGAAGCCACGGCTTGCATTCCGCTTCCGTTGGCAGTTGCTGTTGCCGTGTCTTCTTTTTCTTCTGCAACCATCACCTTCTCATTCTTTGAAATTTCCAACTTGTCTGGCTCAACACCAACACTCATCACGATACCAGCCATGGAGAAACACCCACAAGGTTCCATTCATTAATTTCTTAATTTCTATGTCCGAATTTGGATTTTTTAGATTTTCATTTCCATGAAGCTCGTTGGTTGGTTTTAGTTTTCAGTGGGATTTGAGTTTTTGATGTTTCATACTGAAATGGTTTCATATGCACGTTGGGTCTTGAAGATAAGGAAGAGAGCAAGAATCAGACGAGGGAAGCGTGCTGCAAAGGAGCATGCGAAACAAGTTCAAAAAAGCGTCTTTCAGATGATATAGTTCCTCACATTCTGAACCTGTGAGCTTCATTCTCTCTTTCACACTCTCTTATAGATAATAAGGCCTATAATTCTTTCTGGATTTCACTATTTTTTTTGGTACACTGGGTTATAACTATTTCGCTCTGAAATAAATGTATGGCCAGAGAAGATTTTTTATTTTTATTTATTTCTTCTTAAAGAGAACTCTTGTTGTTAAAACTCATTTTAAAGACCTATGTTTATGTTCACATTGAATCCTTGGAGTGGAGTTGTAGTTTTAATATAAGACCGAAGAATTGTAATAAAGGGAATAAAATTGTGGTTTTAGTATGAAAATGGGTTAGTATGTTGCTCCTTGGTGTGTTCTTAGCTAATTCTAGATGAACCATGGAAGTAAAGTAACAAAATAATTGAGTAATGCTACTTTGATATTGTTTTAGAGTATAATTGAAGCGGTTACTGTTAGTGCGGTGAGAAAAAAGTGGGTTTGCATTGTCAAATCATACAAATGATTTTCTTGATGCTTGATCAATTATTTGGGAATTGAATAAATTTATAAAAAATGCAAGGGATCATTTGCCTTTATGATTACCACATCAAATTTGCACTCAATTGATTATTTTATTTTTGCGCTTGAAAATGGTTATTGATCCCGGCACAGATTTCATGAGATGTTTGGTTCGATTCATTTCAGATATGGCTCCCGTGCAACACCTTCTGACTTTGAAATCTACGCTCCAAATGCTTCCTTTGAGGACCCACTGATGTGTGCTCATGGGTCAGTAATTGGTATTAGTAAATTTGTATTGAATTTTCACTTAACTGTGCTAGAATTATGATATTATAATTAGTTTATTTTGGTTGTTGATGTTAGCACTACTCGGGATGAAATCAAGCATTTTTCTACTGGGAAGAGTTACACTGAATTTGTTCTTTCATTTCAAAACATAATGCTCGTTTATTTGTTTCTACCTCAAGATGCAACTGACGAAGAGAAATTCACCCATTGTATTAGAAAGACTGAACATTTTTTGTGATTTGATGTTATTATTATATCTGGTAATTTTCATATACTGAAGCAATAAGATTGGTGTGTATTATAATTTCCTGGAATATGCCATCTAGAACAAAGGAAGCTGGTTTCCATCATTCTGAAGGTGACAATAGTTGTTATAGAATTTACTTAAAATCTTCTGCTGCAATCACCAGAATTGGGGATCTTTCTAAAGAAACAAGAAAAAGAAAATTAAATGTTATTTTCCAGGAACTTGTCACAAAATTGAGGTCTCCCACTGTAACAGGAGGGGTAGGTGTAGGTATCTCAGTTTATGCATTACTCCAAAGTTGACTATGCCATATATTTGTATCTTGACGCAATATGCTTCATCCTACGAGATTGATATGATTGTTGTCCTGATATAATTGCTCTTCGTGGTAAAACTGTGTATTATATCCAATTTGAAGAGTTGGAGGGGATATTCCTTGTTGGTACGCCAATCTTCCAGCAAAGTATGGCCTCATTGTGCAGTACTCTACTGGAGCTCAACAGAGAGAATAGATCACCTTTTCTATAAGCTGCTGCTTTGCTAGAACTTGCTGCTTTGTTAGTTTTGTGAGACTGAAGCTCAACAGATAGAATACACTTGTGATACTCTTGAATTTCACATCAGCTATGCGGTGGGGAGATCTAGGGTACTTAGCACAACCAAGGAATCCAAACGTCACTTCTGCTATTCCAAATGTCAACTTCTGCTAATCCAATGTCAACTTCTGCTAATCCAATGTCAACTTCTGCTAGCACTTTTAGATAAGGCTTTGCTCCATTACAAATTGTATCAGACCAACCCAGCACAATGCCTATATGAGACTTAGAGGCCATAGTTATGATGATGATTCTGTTACGGAAAGGGCTCTGCTCCTCCTGTGCTACGGGGTAACATGGATTCGTAGGTAGGTAAATGGTTGCATCCCACATCGGAAAGGCTCATACAATGGTATATGTGTGATACAGTGTGATTTCTCACATTGGCTATGCGTTGGGAAGATCACGTACGGCCTATAATCCAATTGTCAACTTCAGCTAACACTTTTGGATGAGGCCTTGGGCCATTACATGACCTTTTCTATAAGCTGCTTCTTTGCTAGATCTTTCTGCTTCATTAATTTTCTGAGACTGTAATTCATTAATTATATTCTGTGTATCACATGAGTTCTATCTTTCTTTTGGTAGGTTGAAGCAGATCAAATCAGCATTTTATTCACTTGGAAAGGTCATGAGTCCATGCTTATTATCACTTACATTTTATGTTAAGTGTGAAGTTCTTAAGGGATATCTTTTTTAATGTGTACACTTGGACGTAATTAATGAAAGTACTAGCCTTTAGGATAGTGGGACTAAGTTTCAAATTTCATTTTAGAGAGTCAATACTTTGAAGCACCAATGAAAACCCAGATTGCACCTTTATAGGATAGTTTAGGTTCTGATTAATGACAATTATTTTGTAGTGGCTTAAATGAAATGCGATTTGTTTGAACAAATAATTTGGTTGAAACTAGACTGGCTTGCTCAAGTTTTGAATGTATATGCAATAGTAAGGGCTAAAATGTTTTAATTAATTAATTAATATTATCGTATTATACACAACATTACTTGGAACAGAATAATAGCATAGTGAAACAACTAGATTATTAAGTCTTTGAAACTGAATTTTGTAACCCGAGATGGTAGACTTGGTATAGTGCTCAATGAGGCCCATTTAGTTTCAAAAGAATATATTTCATGGCATGAATTCTTTGTGCATCTCCATCTTGGAGATAATCAATCATGAGGCAACTTGGGTTCTATGAAAATTAACATTTTTGAATGTAGGAGGTTGTATTCCCTATTTAAAAGTTTTTTCTCCATGAACGACTGGTGTAGAAGAGTTCTTTTGTCAGTACTTATTATATGATAGATTCTAAATGCTGTCTTTTTTCAATCTTCTACTCACTGGTATTGAACATTTTGTTTAGCAAATTAACAGCTTCGGCCACTTTTCCCTATTTTTCAGGTCTTTAGTGAATCAAGAATTGTAGAATACAGCATTAAAGAAAATATGATTTCACCAGGAAATCATGAGGTCTATAATTAGTTCTGCAACTCTCGTCAAATTTATAAAAGTATTTCTTATAAAATATGTTATGATTTGAGTTGATATGCTGTATAACAGTACCTAATTAAACATTCATGTCCGTTGAATCCAGATATTGATTGATAACAAGCAACATTACAAGTTCTTGGGGAGAGACATAGATGTGATATCACTCATCAAATTGTACACTTTGGAAGGAAAAGTTGTTCGCCATGAAGATTGGTATGCGCTAAAAGCTCTAATATTTTCCTTCCTTCCATCTATAGTTTGGTATATTTTGGTCTTATATTGAATGCCTAGCTCATTTTAAAATCCAGTCATTATATTTGTCCTGTATACCTTTAAATCAAATTTGGAGCCGAATATGTTTTCTTTGATCCCCTACCTTGTCCAAAAGCTCTGCTGTGTATGTGTTTTTCTTTTGTCTTTTTGTTCTTTCTTTCTTTGCGGCTAAGCTGGAAAGCTGTATTTTTCAAAATTTTTGAACTCTGTACCAAGTCTGCTGTGGCTGTCCCAAAGCTAGATTAAACTAGCCAACACTTAGAATAAAACAGTACCTAAGGGAATACTTTAAGAATAGAGATCCCTGAAACTTCTTACTGACCAGCTCAATGCTTATGGGATCAATATCTATTGATGCATAAGGTTTTAGAGCAGTGGCGGATCTATGTAGGGGCAAGTGGAGTTTATCTCCTCCACGCAACAAAATTTTCCCATTAATTTGTTCCAGCAACTCAGTTTATTGATTCATATTTTCCTTAAGCTGGAGGCAAGGGAACTCAATAAAAGGCCTCAAAGAGACTGAGAAGCAGTTTGTTTTATTTCCTGTCCGCATAAAGAAAAATTATTGGACACACCAATGGTTTAGAGCATCATAGTCTATGCGCACCATGAAAAGAAGAGTGGGAAGCATGGAACATATTTTTTCTGGTTATGATTTGTTGAACTGTATCCTTTGTGAGCATAGATTTCTAATTGTATTTAAGTGCAGTTCAAGTCTGGTTTATACAGCAGTAAACTTTGAAATTTTTCCTGTCAGATAAATTATGAAGTGAACATGAAATATGTGCAGGTGGGACAAGAAGCCTCTTTGGAACAAAGAAACGGCTAAGATACCACTGATTGGCCGAATGGTGGAAATGACTCGTAGGGGTTCGATGCTGGCAACTCATGTTATCATGGGTTTTGGAAAGGATCAGTCCACGAATGTAAAATGACTTGTTACCAAAGACTGATCACTGATGCATGGGCAAGTTCTAGGGTTCGGACACTGTATGCGTACCACTACTCGTGTGTATGCATAAGAGTGGTGAATTCATAACAGCTTTTGGATATGTGTGCGAGATTATATGTGAGTGAACAAAAGCACATGTACTCTTTTTCGGCCAAAAAGCATACTCTTACAGTGCCCAAATATCATAATTTTCCACAATATATGTATATTTTGCTCTTGGGTTTAGGGATTTCAACAGGGCAGGTCTGCTTGTACTTGTACTTTGGTGCTTCAAACCAGTTTTATGAATGGTTTTTATAAATTTGTGTAACATCCAATTTTAAAAATATGACATTTACTCACTACCCAATCCAAATAAAAATACTATCCAAAAATGAATTATTCTATCATTTTATTGTGCTAGGAAGTCATATCATGTGTACTACAAATGTGGTATAAGCTCTTAAAAGTAGTGGATAGCATACTCTTTTAGTTAAAGAGTATATTTTTATCTTTACATCACCTGGAATCACCAAATTTAGATTCCCTAACAATATTGTAAGATGAAATTTGTTTCCCAAATTTAGGTCGTAAATGATATGACATTATATGTGTAAGTGTATTACTTATTTTGAAAAGTGTGGGTTGATATATGAGAACGAAATATTGCCACATTATTTGGAATCTAAATTTGGGACACAATTTTCTAGCATCTCATTTTTCTAGTATTAAAAAATATGATTTATCAAGAAATCTAATTTTTTTTTAATAAATGTTAAACAAAATAAACAAAAATAAGGACACATTTATGTGTAATTAACTTAAGAAAGAAAACTCAAACCTTTTTCCTAGGCACCAATCTTGTGAGAAATCAGAAATGCCAGAATAAAAGAACGTTCTTGTAGGTGGGAAGTGAGCTCCAGAACTTGGTTTTCTCACGTGGAATCTCTATTTGTCGCTTCTCTCTCAAATTATGAGTCTTGTGGGGACTAAAACATTTCCAATTGTTTAAGCGATTAATTTGATGTTTCTGTACTAAAGGTAAACCCATATTTCTCTTATTATATGTAAGAAAAAGATGTAGTTATTTAATTTAAAGATGAATGTCATCCATCTTCTTCAATCCACATTTTTCCATTGACCTTCTTATTTATTATTCTTATTACACATTATAAATTCATTATTGGAACCATTCATTTTTTAGATAATTATTTGAAGATCATCTATGCAAAAAATCAACCAAATCAGAAGATATAGTTATTTAATTTAAAGATGAATGTCATCCACCTTTTTCAATCCCCATTCTCTATCGACCTTCTTCTTTATTATTCTCAGTACACATTATAAATTCATTATTTGAACCATTCATTTTTTAGATAATTATTTGAAGATTATTTACGCAAAAAATCAACCAAATCGGAAATCATTTGGTTATGTAACTATAGTCAAATAAACAAACGGTTTTTGTAACAATTTGATTTACCGTATGTTTATTTGATAACGATTACATAACCAAATGATTTTTGATTTAGTTGATTTTTTGTAAAGATAATCTTCAAATAATTATCTAAAAAATGAACGATTCTAATCATGAAAATACACTGCGAAATGAGAATAATAAAATGAAAAATCAGTGGAGAAGGTGGATTAGAGAAGGTGAATAACATTCCCCTAATTTAAATTTTTATCTGTTTGCAACCAAAAAAACATTCTCTATCTATTCTGTTGGGATAGCTTTTGGCTGCGAGTTTGGATTGCTTTTTGCGTCATATCTCTCGACAGCAGAATATGGTGGCTGATGTGGTTGCTTCTTTGAGTTTTGGCTTTAATATGGATTTTCATGTGCTTTGCATGGAGATTTAAGTCTCTTAGACTAGGTCTATTGTTATATAGTTTTGTTATTTTTTGAGTGTGATGCTCGCATAGTTACCATGGTACTGGATTATGGGACATATATTTTGACAAATAGTATAACACTTTTTTTTGCCTTTAGATCTTAGGAAATCCAAGGGCTGAATTCACTCATTAGATGACATGACATTAGAATTATAACTAATAAAAGAGAAAACTAAAAAAGAGAAATTGAAAAAAAAAAAAAAAACCACGGAGGGAGAGTGGTGACGCTGCAAGAGGGAGGGAGAAGGGCAACACGACCTACATAGTACATACTTTGGCGTTGCCGCTTACACTTTGCTGCTGATTGAGTCTTGATATCTTTGAGTAAACAAATTTTTCTCTGAACTCTGTTAGTATAACCATGATTCTACGTAATAGATATTATACATATATATTTTGTAATAATTTACTAGAAACTGATCTAGATGAGTATATTTGAGTTTGAGTTTATTTGATCTAGATCAAATACTATAACTATGATACTATAGTATATGCAACCCAAAATACTTGTATATGCAACAAGTAAATTTGAGTTTTTTGACCCATAATTTTTTTTAATCTTTTGGTGTTGTGTATGTGGTATGATAAATTAAAGAGGATTAAAAACTAATACGTACTCAGTTGATGAAGGAGAGTAGAGTGATGAGATTAACCTAGAAATCATGGCTAAGGCCTGAACAGAGAATAAAGAATTACCATCACCTATAGAGAGAGTTCTATTCCCATGTTCTTTACTCTGAGTCGACCTGATTCGCAATTGCAACCCCGAACCACACGGCTACTACTATTCAATAAGGACCCTTCTAATTCCACCAGTTAATTTTCTTTTCCATTATTCCTTTTCTCTTGAGTTTGGCCAGGTGCTATTTTTGTCTAGGTTGTTTGTTTTTTTCTCTTTTGCCGCATAGAATTTTGTTTTATAACTCCACTCTCTTTCTCTCTCTCTAAAAGATAAGTTTTTGTAATACACCAAATTAATTTGCTCTGGAGCTGATTGACTCCAGCAAGTACTGGTAATTAAAATAGAAAGCTTGAGTTGCACCCAATCTGAGAATTTGATAGAGGAGTGAAGTTTAGAAGTAAACTGTACATGTGAGTCATAGCTTTGTGCATTTTATATTGGGTAATTTAATTAAATAACCCATTTTAATATCAAATAAGCTTTTTTGATCCACTTCTCCCAAAAGTTACTTTTCTAACTTTTTTTCATGTACAATATCCATAATGTCCTTCATATAAAACCCAGCCAATATGATCTCTCTCTCTCTCTCTCTCTCTCTCTCTCTCTCTCTCTCTCTCTCTCTCTCTCTCTCTCTCTCTCTCTCCTTCCACTGCCCCCTCTGCCTAGCCCCTCGCCACTAGTGCCCCCATCCCCTGCTACTCGCGGCCACCGCGCCACTGCGACTCCACCCACCCCGCAGCAACTCCCCCCTTTCTTCCTTACGACCCTCCCTCTACACCGTCGCCTCTAGATCTACCCTCCTACTCTCTCTCTCTCTCTATATATATATATCTCAAAACCAGATCTAGATTCAATGAAGAAGAAGAAGATGCAAAAATTGCAAATGTGAAATTTTCGGTGGAATTCGCAGTAGAATTTTTCCTGCAAGAAGATGGTCGAATTTCTGATGGAATTTCTAGTTGAATGTGAAATTTTCAGTGGAATATTTGGTGGAATTCGCTGTGGAATTTTCCCAACAAGAAAATGGTCAAATTTATGGCCAAATGCACAGTCTACATACGATATATATATAAAAGGTATTTTAGTCCAAAAAAATGTAAGTTTTGGAGGATGAGGGTCAAAAAAGCTTATTGCATATTAAAAAAGGTTATTGAATTAAATTACTCTTTTATATTTAATTCATGTATATTAGTCATAGCTTTGCGGGTTTATCTTTATCATGATGATCAAGATCATGACATCATACTCTAAATTGAAATAAAGCTCATGTTATTATTATATAATGCATAAACTGTTAGATGCTCAAATATTGAAGAAAAGAAATAGGCTCAAAATTTTGGACATGTTTATTATAAGTAGTGTGGTTAAAGCTAAGGAATAAAATTTCGACGGAAATTTCGAAGATTTTTAAATTTTGACAAAAATTCGACGGAAATGACGGAAATTGCTATCAAAATACGGAAATTTTAAATGAAACTTTACCATATGTCTATTTAACATATTATTTACTACATTGATAAAAAACATTGAAAAAACCAAATTATATGGTAGGTTTCATGTGATATGTGATGAATATAATGTGCGATGGAGGCAAATACTGTTAAAAAAATGCTTCACTAATTAATAATTACTTTAATAACACCTTAATTTTATTTTTACTACAATATTGCCACATAAATTACAAAAGTAATCAATACCACATACAGTTTCTAGGAGGTTCAAAATTTTCGTTGTCTTCAGTATCATTATATCAGTATATTACCAAGAAATTAATATCATATTAGTTATTACTAATTAATAATTTTATATCATATTGATATTAACAATTGACAATTCTATATTACTAATTTGTAATTTCATATCATATCACCAATTCCATTTCCATATTACTAATTTCATATTAATTATTAATTTATTACCAACTCCATATTAATTTCACTAATTCTAAATTACCAATTTGGCAATTCCATACATGATACATATTAGATACTATTAACAAATCATACAAAATCAATATTAATTATTAACAAATCATACAATTTCAATTCCATATCATATCACCAATTTCAACTTCCATATCAACATTTATATATC
The DNA here is from genome assembly GCA_003254865.1 of Dryas drummondii. Taxonomy (NCBI): domain Eukaryota; kingdom Viridiplantae; phylum Streptophyta; class Magnoliopsida; order Rosales; family Rosaceae; genus Dryas; species Dryas drummondii. The sequence goes on along the minus strand of QANW01000889.1, from coordinate 369,744 downwards.
ATACAAATTACACAATTCATACAAATCAAAATTAACCCAAAATCATACAAATTATACAAATCAAAATCAACCCAAAATCATACAATTAATTCCAAATATATATAAATCAACCCAAGATCAATATAATTTACAAGTAAACCCAAAATATGTTATTGATCTTAGATAATATATTAATAGGTGATAATAATTTATTTTAAAAAATTATAACTGTAAAATTGTAAATCTAAATATCTAATCTATTAGATTTAGGACTGAGAGTCTAATAAATTGTAAATTTGTAACCCAATTTAATCTAATAAATTGTAAATCTATTAGATTTAGGCAAATTTAGCCATTTAGGCTTTACTGCTTTAGCCGTGATAAATTGATAATATATAGTATACTTACAATTGTTAATAGTCTGTTAAGACTTAAGAGAGAGAGAGAGAGAGAGAGAGAGAGAGAGAGAGAGGCTGAAGGCTGAGAGGTGGACGAAGGCTTCGACGTGGCCGGAGGCTTCGAGCTAGGTGGTTGGATGCTTCGAGGTGGCTGGAGTTGGTGAAAAGACAGAGAAGTTCGAGAAGCCGAGAACAGAACAGAACCAGTGAGAAGAGAGAGATAGATGAGTCCAGTCCAGCAAGCCAAGGAGAAGACGGAGAAGACGGAGGAGAGAGGAGAGAGCGGCGCGCACTGCAGATCGAGTGAGATTGAGAAGGCGTGACTGCGTGAGGGTTCGCTAGGCTGGGTTTCTGACTTTCTGGTAAGTGAGCGAAATTTCGAATATTTCGCAGAAATATTTCGAAATTTACCCGAATGTGTGTTAAAATTTCGGAGCCCCTAAAATTCGAAATTTTCGACGAAATTTTGCCGAAAATTTTGAAATTTAAACCCTTAGTTAAAGCTCATGTTATAATGATATAATACAAGCAGTTAGTACCATGACATCATATTGAACTGACATTTTTTTATTTTCTTAAAATGCTTCTTCAATCTATTAAACAAATTTTAAATTGTAGTCAATATTAGTTTTATTATTAGTTTTCATAATAAATTGATTTAGTTTTTCAATTATGTTTTGGTCTTAGTCTCTATGGATCAAATTTTGACTTCTTAACTTGAGGATGTTGAATTATCATCAACTCTAAGTTGTGAATTAGGTAGTTGTCATATTCCAAATAAAGATGTTCAATCATTAGAAATACCGTATGTGAGAATGTTTTTTGAAACAATGGAAGCAGCAATAAGTTATTATATATGAAGATTATGCTCGACAAGAAGGATTTTGGGTACTCGATCTTCATCAAAGTCTCGGCGGCGCTCAAATAAGGTGGCTAGTGCAAAATTTATTTGTTCCCATTAAGGAAAACATACCATGAAGACTGAAAAAGAAATGACAAGCAAAATAATGATCGCTCAAGGAGAAAAAGGTGAGGAACAAGTTGGACAAAAGACATAGAAGTCATTCAATTGTTAAATGTGGGTGTGAGGCTATTATGGTAGTTGTTCATGACAGATGGTCTCATAAATGAAAAGTGTATGTTTTCAAGGACGTCAACAATCACAAAATAGGGAGCCCGGCTAAAAGGATATTCATAAGGTCGATCGACATATGCTTAATGCAGCTAAGGATTTGAAAGAAGCATTTCATAGAGAAAATTTGCCAATTGGTAGAGTTCCTTCAATTTTTTGTGGTGCTCATTATATTGGCTTTGATAATAAAGATTATTATAACCACTTAAGAAATGTCAGACATAAGGAGTTGGAAGGTGGAGATACACAATCAGTTCTCACTTACTTCAAAAAAAAGCAACCAGAAAATCCAAAATTCTTTTATGCAATTCAGTATAATGAAAATTGGAGGGCAACTTATTTTAATTGGGTAGATTTTAGGTCACGCATGACATATCATTATTTTGGGGATGTAGTCATATTTGATACCACATCGGACAAGTATGAAATACCATATGTTGGAGTAATTGACCATTTTCAATCGATACAATTTGGATGTGCACTTTTACAAGCTACAGGGCAACATTTTTGTGGCTATAAACTCTTATTTCATACAAGGAAAATTATTAACTAACTTTATTGGATAGTGTGCATTAATCATGAGAATTATGTAGTATAAATTAAATCCAACATAAGGGGACTTTCTTAAATCTATTTCTCATCCAAATTATTATTATTATTATTATTTAATCCAAATTATTCATTTGAGGCATTTACAGTCAGTATTGAAAATTTGCAGTGGTAGTGCTCTTAAATGATATTGTTTATTTATTATTATTTTTTTTGGGTCTATTTACTCCTTCTCTTTGTCTTGTTGTTCGGCTAATTTCATATGCTTTTGCTTACCCCATGAGGAAAAATGTGTGGCACTAACTGCAATGAATCCTTCACCAGTCTTTTGGGTTGTGTAACAGCTATGTAGATCAACAATGAACTAAATATACCTACCATTACCTTGGTAGTTTCCAAATATATACCACATTCGCACATTAGCAAGGTCCAATTTCACTTCCTCCACAATAATTCAGCAACCCAACAATACCATTACAAGAGTGAAGCAATGTTGCAGCTTCAATAGTGTCCAAACCAACAATATCATCCAACGCAAACTGGACATGTGCCTAAATACCTAAAAGATCAGTCGTCATGACATGATGGTCTTCCAGAACTTTTTTAGCAAATAAAGAAATTTAAGCATCTATCCCAAAACCAAATGGCAATAAAAAGGATAGTCCAAACCCTTATAAAATTACTATGAAGGGCCTCACATTTTCAATGTGGGATCTTTCTCTCAACACAGCCCTCGCATGTGTGACGTCACTCAAGCCTAATATGTGGACAATTCATATTGGGTGACGTAGGAGCACGTGTGGTCGTTTGGCACAACATGTGGATAGCTTGTTCTCATACTATGAAAAAATCTAAGCATTGATCTCAAAACTAATTGATAATAAGAGAAATAGTCCAAACCCTTATAAGTCACTATGCAAGACCTCACATTTTTTGTGTGAAATCTTTCTTTCAACAGAACAACCCAAATTTATAGGTAAAAGACCCAAGTTAACTTTTATCAACAAGCATATATAATCCAACTCAAAGATCAAAAAATTAACTAAATTGAAAACCTATAGTATATATATACAACTTAGAAACTCAAAATTTTCTACTCATCTAGATTAGTTTCTAGTAAATTGTATAATATATATATTTATTAAGAAGAGTCAGGGTTATACTAATAAAGTTAAGAGTAAGATTTGTTTACCCAAAGATACAAAGAATTAATCAGTAGCAAAGTGGAAGCGCTAACGCCAATGTATATAGGTTGTGCATGTCAACCTTTTCCCTCCATCTCGTAGCAACGCCACTCTCCATCCTTCTAACATCGTTTTTTTCGACTGTTCGTATGATTAATCGTCTGGGCATAACGACAAGTCACACAAGGCTTAACATCATGCTGTTTGGGCCTAAGCCCTTCCTAGGCTCCGGCCTTATAGGCTCTGGCCCCCTGGGCCCCGGCCTTTCAAGCTCGAGACTCATGGGCCCCCGACTCGTGTCAACTCACTCGGATCCTCGAGACCGGTGCCACGTNTCTCGGCGTTGACTTCTTTACCATTTTTCAGCATTAACATCGACTAAAAATAATTGTGCTCTTTTTTTTTTTTTCATTTTCTCTTATTTAGTTTTCTCTGTTATTAATTATAATTCTAATGCCATGTAATAAGTGAATACAGCCTCTTGGATTTACTAAGATTTAAAGGTTTAAAAAGATTGTCATAATATTGGTCAAAATATACATCTCATGATCATGTTCCAGAAGATATAGTATATCAATAAAAATTTAGAATTAAAACACTCAAACAATTATATAAATATATATAATATAATAAAATATTAAATAGGGACGGGGTAGGGACCCATCCCCCATCCTCGAACTTGAACCTGAGTTAGGGAATGAAATTTTCCTTATCCCCAATTTTTGTTCCCCATATCGACCACATTTGGGGTGGGGCCTCGTGAGAATCAGGTTTGGTGGGGAAAACTACCATCCCTACAGAAAAATCGAGACTTCATGGACTTAACCACATGACTCGGCCACCGGGGTCCCATTTAAATGGGACCCTTGTACTAGGACGTCTAGCTCGAGACCTTAGATTCCGAACCCCTCAGAATAAAAAACTCGTACCCTTAGATTTGATTTGACAAATTAATTCGGGACTTTGTGTATGGAATTAATTTCTGAAAAATTTTTGGGACCCTAAACCCGAGACTCTGGACCCAGGACTTCGAACCCAAAATTCTAAAACTGAGAATCGAAAACCAAAAACCAAGAACTAGGACTCTTGATGTGCTCATATAATATGGTATTTACTAACTATAGGCTAATTAGAAATGAAATGTTGAATGAAAAAAAAAAATTTCATCTAGAAAAAGAAAAAGGGTCGGATGCCAAGATAACGACAATTAGGTAGAGCAAAACTCTCGGAAGACCAACTTTTTATTTATTTTTTTAAAATTACTAAGACCTAATAAAGTTTTTCTGTAACTATATTAGGAACCATATCTAGCTAGGTCCGCTTTTTTTTTTTCCCGCAAGTAATTTTGGTGTACCCTACATGGTAAGTTGGTGAGCCTTCTAACCAAAAGTAAAAAGGTTGAGATATTATTTCCTAATCAGCATTGTGGCAACTGTTTCCTATTATCACCAATTGATGCTCATCTTAGTCCCTCATCATTCACTATGACAATCCTTTTTTTTTTTTTTATGAGTGAATTACATTTGAATACCTCATGTCAAAGTTCGTTTTTCACTTAATATATCAATGTTAAAAAGTTGCAATTAAATATCTCAACTTTGGTTTTTTGACAATTGCATACCATCATTACTTCCTCCATCAAAACAAAAAATCATTTTGTTCTTTATGTAATTACTTCATATTTGAAAATATCCATTAATTTGAACAAATAGGTTACCAAAATCTTCATGCTCACTTTCCAATTATGCACTACGGACTTATTATAAAACCTAAGTAAAAAACGCTAAATTCTCAACCATAAAACTTCAATTCACATTTCGGAAAAACAAAAATACTTCGATTCTCACCATGGCCGCTATCATGAAGAAAAGTTTCTACTACAATTTTTTCCCAACCAAAGCCGAAGAAGATGAGACAAAAAAGAGTGGAGACAACATTGAAAAAAAAATGACAAATTGTATTCCGATCGAAATTAGAGAGCTGCAACCATATGATCCGTGGCACATAAAAAGGGTGGTACAAACAATCGAAATTACTACGGGAATGCTTGTGTTGTCCTCCAATGACATATTAGATCATATTTTTCAATATTGGTCTATTGACCAAGTTAACTTTGTGTCAAAAGGTAATAAGTTATTGGTTAGAGTATGGGATGTTACTGATACCAACAGCTGTGCTAGGATGTACAGTGGTGAGAACATATTTTTAAAACTAATGGACAAGGAGCCGTATCATGATGAATATTATGTTATTGGGTGGATGGATTTGGTCCATGATAGGTGTATAAATGAAGGTGATACAATTGGGTTGGCTTGGGATAGTAGATTTGGAATTTTTCAGTTCAAGTTATTGAGCAGAGGGAATGGGGCAAGGAGGCAATCATTTTAGGTCAAAGGGTGTGAGTTCTATTTTGTATTTCTTTGTTTTCATTCATTGTGCAAGTTTTTCCCCCAATTAAGCGTAGTGGATTTGGAATTTTAATCAGAATTTTTTGTGTCAAAGTTTGATGAATGTGGTACTTTAGCAACTTCTGTTATTGAATGAAAGTGCTATATTATTTCATATTTTTTGAATGAAACTTTATCAGAATTGAGGATAAAAATAAATTGTCATGACATATTTTCATAGTGAGTGTTCTAATTAATGATGATGATTGATGTTTTTCCCATGTGTAATTTTTATTTGCAAATACTATAACTGGATATATTAATATAATTTTACTCTTTTTGCTACTACAAATATAATTGAGCAAGTTATGTTTTAGTACCAAAAGTACGTTTGAGTTGTTTTCAATTTGGTTTCCCAATTTCAAAAAGTTGTAATTAATTAAGTATACCAAATAATTTTGTTTCAAGTTTATACCTCCGTTATCCATTCCTCCAAAATGACAATTATGTAACACTTATGTGGAACATGATTAGGTATAAATTTAGTCCAAAACTTAATCCATAGGACCAAAAAAATTATAAACCCATTTAAAACCTTTAAACATAAAATAAATATAAACTTATAATAAGAGAACAAAAAAAAAAAAAAACCAGCAACCCCTCTACCATCATCGGCAACCCCCTCCCCTCTCTCATCAATGATCTCGAGTTCATAAGGGGTGTTTTTTGATTTGTAGTTGTTTATGTTTTTAATTTTCAATAAACGACTTAAGATGTCCTAAGGAACGACTGTACATGCTCTAAAGAATGACTTGAAAAACTCTAGGTTATGATTTAGAAAGTGTCAAAACATAACTTGTAATGGCACTAGGTACGATTTGAAATACACCAACATTATAAACATTTAAAATATCAAGAGGCACGAACTGAAATTCTCAAGTAACGACTTAGGATGCCCTAAGGAACAACTTTAGATGCTCTAAGTAATGACTTGAGAAACTCTAAAGTAAAACTTGGGAATCATCAAAAGATGACTAGGGATGTTACTAGGTATAATTTGAAATGCACTAAAAGTATAAACATTTAAAATCTCTCGAGTTACGAACTGAAATTTCCAACAAACGACTTAAGATGTCCTAAGGATCGACTAGAGATGTCCTTAAAAATGGCTTGAGAAATTCTAGAGTATGTCTTGGGAAGCATCAAAACATGACTTGAAATGTTACTAGGTACAATTTGAAATGTATCAAGGGTATAAACATTTAAAATTTCTCGAGGTACAAATAGAAATTCTTAGGAAACGACTTGTGATGCCCTAAGGAACGACTAGAGATGCCCAAAGGAACAACTTGAGAAACTCTAGAGTATGACTTTGGAAACGTCAAAACATGACTTGGAATGTCATTAGGTACAATTTGACGCTTCCAAAGTTATATGCTAGAGTTTCTCAAGTCTTTCCTTAGGGTATCTTTAATCGTTCCTTAGTACATCTCAAATCGATCGTTGAAAATTTCAGTTCCTAACTCGAGAGATTTTAAATATTTATACCCTTAATGCATTTCAAATTGTACCTAGTGACATCCCTAGTCATCTTTTGACACTTCTCAAGTCATACCCTAGAGTTTCTCAAGTCGTTCCTTACGGCTTCCCAAGTCGTCCCTTGAAAATTTTAATTCGTACCTCTAAGTATTTTAAATATTTATACCCTTGGTATATTTCAAATCATACCTAGTGACATTTCAAGTCATGTTTAGATGTTTCTCAAGTCATACCCTAAAGTTTCTCAAGTCGTTCTTTAGGGCTTCTCCAGTCGTTCCTTAGGGTATCTCAAGTTGTTCGTTGAAAATTTCATCGTAACTCAAAGGATTTAAATGTTTATACCATTGTTGCATTTCAAATTATACCCAATAAAATTTTAAGTCATGTTTTAATGCTTCCAAAGTCATAACTTAGAGTTTCTCAAGTCGTTCCTTAGAGCATCTTCAGTTCTTCTTTTGGGCATCTCAAGTCATTCATTAAAAATTTCAGTTTGCACCTCGAGGTATTTTAAATGTTTATACCCTTTGTGCATTTGAAATTGTACCTTGTAACATTTCAAGTCATGTTTTGACACTTCCTAAGTCATACAAGTTTAAAGTCATTCCTTAATTAGGGCATCTCAAGTCTTCGTTCAAAATTTCAGTTCGTAACTCCAGGGGTTTTGAATGTTTATACCCTTGGTGCAATTTAAATTGTACCTAGTGAATGACATCCTAAGTCATGTCTTGACACTTCCAAAGTTATACCTTAGAGTTTCTCAAGTCCTTCCTTAGGGTATCTTAACTTGTTCCTTAGGCCATCTCAAATCGTTCGTTGGAAATTTCAGTTCGTATCTCGAAGGATACCCTTAGTGCATTTCAAATTGTAGCTAGTGACATTCCAAGCCATGTTTTGGTGCTTCTAAAGTCATACGTACCTTAGAGTTTCTTAAGTCGTTCATTAGTGCATCCCAAATCGTTCCTTGAGAATTTAATTCGTACATCGAGCTATTTTAAATGTTTATACTCTTGGTGAATTTCAAATTGTACCTAGTGATATTTCAAGTCATATTTTGACACTTCCCAATTTATACCTTAGGGTTTCTCAAGTCGTGCCTTAGGGCATCTTCAGTCATTATTTAGGACATTACAAGTCGTTCATTGAAAATTTCAGTTCGTAACTCGTAGGATTTTAAATGTTTATACCTTTGGTGTATTTCAAATTGTGCCCATTAACATTCTAAGTAAGGTTTTGATGCATCCCATGTCATATCTTAGAGTTTTCAAGTCGTACTTTTGGACATCTCAAGTGTTCTTTAAGACATCTCAACTCGTTTCTTGAAAATTTCAGTTTGTAGTTCGATGCATTTTAATTGTTTATACACTTGGAGTATTTCTAATTATATCCAGTGGCATCTCAAGTCATGTTTTGACGCTTCCTAATTCATACCCCTAGTGGTTCTTAAGTCGTGTTTTTGGGAATCTCAACTTCTTCCTTAGGGTATACCAAGTCATTCCTTACAAATTTTTGTTTGTAGTTCGAGGCATTTTAATTGTTTATATCCTTGATGCATTTTTGTATTTTACTTAGTGATATCTTAAGTCATGTCTTGACGCGTCCAAATCATAACTTAGAGTTTCTCAAGTCATGCCTTAGAGCATCATCTCAAGTGATCCTTAAGACATCTTAAATTGTTTCTTGAGAATTTCAGTTCGTTACTCGATGGATTTTAAATGTTTATACCCTTGGTGCATTTTAAATTGTACCCAGTGACATTTTAAATTATGTTTTGACACTGCCTAAGTCATACCCAGAGTTTCCTAAATCGTGCTTTTTGGTACTCAATTCGTTCCTTAGATCTTCATTAGTCGTTCCTTTAAAATTTCAGTTTGTAGCTCGTGATATTTTAATTGTTTATACTTTTTATGCATTTCAAATTGTACCTGGTAACATTTCAAATCATGTTTTAACGCTCTCCTATGTCATCACACAAAAAATCAGCTAAATTAACAGGCAAAGATGAGGTCTCTAGAATAATATTGAAGTTTCATAACTTATTAGCCATTAAAATATGGAGTATATGTTCCATGAGAACTTGTACAAGTTAAAGCATAACCTCACTTTCTTCTGCAAGTGACAATGTGTTACAAAACTGCAATCTTCTTACCAAATTGAACATGACCAAATTAAAATGTTGAAGATGTTTCCTGCAAAAGGATCTAGCATATGTTTTCTGGATGATCTAAAGCTAATTAAGAAGAGAATCAGAATACAATAAAAACATAAATCAGAAGAAAAATGTGACAAAAATTAATGGCTAGCTTTTTTCTCATGCTCAAAAGAAATGTATTCTTTAATTCAAGTATCAGAAATCTGCTTTCTGCATTGAGCTGCAGCGAGAAATAGGGCTCCGGTCCCTGAACCACGATGAGTGTTCAATAACAACATTGTTTGAAAGATCCTTCCCAAGCATTTCCCATGCACAACTATTGAGGTAATTTCTGTAGACTTGGTAGTGCTCGTGAAGCCCACCTTCCACAGTAACACAACTTCTCTTGTTTTCGATTCTCCCAAGCTTCTTCATTATCTCAACAATGCTAGCTGCATCAAGATGAGCCTTGTGCTTTACAACGATGTCACAAACCTCAGCAACAACTTTCCTCACCCTTGGAGTAGATTTAGTGATTTGCAAAATAAATAAACGCACGCAGAGCACTCAGCAAGGGGTATCGAGCACTCGGAACTGTGAAATCCTGCCTCCTAATTACAATGCGGGCTTATTTATCTATTTTAACCAAAAAAAAAATGGACATTTTAATCATTGCAACATTAATTAGGTGCATTAATTCATCATTAATGGTTGTAAAGTGGAATTTAAAATCATTTACTAAAAAAATGATACATGTTTTTCTAATTAAAATAGGCGGAGCATTCATCCAATCCAGTACCTTTTTTTTTTTTTTTTCTGAGAATAATCCAATCCAGTACCTTTGTGCAAAAACATTCTCATATTGGAGTGCAAGAAGTTAATGTATTTTTTATTTTTTGTCACATGGCCGTCACGTGTAAGGACACTTCAAACATTTTCGATTCTCAAAATTAATTTAGGTAAATTATTTGATGGTTAAAATAACGGTAATACCCTCACATCGGATACTCGCAGAAATAAAATAAAAAATTATTTATAAACCCAATTTTAGAAGGATTTTTAATTGAAAATTCAGCAAAATAAAAACTATGTTCAAGCCCAATATGTCCATGTACGCGGACACAGAACAGAAAAACTACACTACCAAGCGCTCGGCGGGGCGAGTGGTGCTTGCAAATGCATCTTTTTGCTTGTAGATGCATCTTTTTTATTTGCATATGCATCTTTTTTGTTTGCAGATGCAATTTTTTGCTTACAGATACATCTTTTTTGCTTGCAGATGCGGGTTGCATCTGCATGCGCCAAGCGCTCGATGAACAGTTTGAGTTTCTACTTAAGTTTTCGATCGGCTCGAGTTTCACTTAATTTTCTTTCTTATTTTGGGCTTCTAATATATTAAAGGACCCTAAATAAAAATAAATGGAATTGAATCCATTTAACATTTTGGACTATAGTTGGGAAACGAAAGTAAATTATAGGTATGGAAATAATGACAATAAAACAAATGGGCTTTCAACTAAAAATCCCATAAACTATACTTTACCTAATCAAAAGCCACCTTAATGAGAATTTTCATACTTAAGGAAAAATGTGCTTAGTGCTCGTATCACTTTTTTTGCATATTTTTGCAATGCAGCCACATGGCCCACACATATATATATCTTTTTAAAAAACTTAAATTTTAAATCTTAAAGGCTTACCTCATGAATTCCCTAACACTTACTAAATCATGCCTAAACACACTCAAATGAGATCCAAAAAGCCATAAAAAAAATTATGAAAAAAAATGTACAAAATAGTGGATTTTTTTTTTGTCATAGCAATAACGCTTGAAACTATTACTGTACTACAATAGCCGAGAGCTCAGTAAACAATGCCAATCCCTCAGCATTGGTTTGCTCAAGCACGGGCGCTCATCTGTCAACGTATATTTAGTGGCTTTTGAGTTTAAAAAAAAAAATATATATATATATATGCTCACTTTTAAGTCTTCTTAAAAGGTGGCTTTTTAATAGTTTTCTAAAAAAAATAGCATTGGGTGAAGATGCAAATGATGGCAAACTATTGGGATGGAAAATGTATTTTGGCCTAAAATATGTTCGTAATTTTTATATATTTATGTACATCTCCATTCTTATAAGAGTTAATTACACTTACACCTGTTAAAGTTTATCGTCTTTTCACATACACCCCCTGGGGTTTCAATAATTACATATACACCCATTGAGGTTTCAAAACTGTTGCATATAACCCCTACAAGAGAAAAAAATAAATAAATAAAAAAGAAAATATTTGTATTGAGGTTGGAGCTTACACTTTGAGTAATCTTATTAGGCCATTTAACCCCTTAGCATGTTTTTTTGTATAATTTCTCATAATTTTTCGTCTCACTATAAGGGGTTATATGCAACAATTTTAAAACCTCATGGGGTGTATGTGTAATTATTGAAATCCTAGGGGGTATATGTGAAAAGACGATAAAGCTCAGAGGGTGTAAGTGTAATTAACTCTTCTTATAAAGTCACAAGTCACTCTTTGGTGTTAAGGCTTCACCATAACACGAATTACCCTAAATACCTTGGATTAAGCAATTCTAAAGAAAAAAATAAATAATAAATATGTTAAAACATGACAAAATAGTAAAATCTAACATATTAGATAAAGAAAATAAAAGGTTTAGAAATATGAGACCTGAGACATTTATCAAACAATGAGACAGGAGATAAGCATAATGTGGGTATCTCACTTTCACTTAACATTAACAATCATGTTTGTAGTAATTGAATGTGTAATACATCTACATATTAGCAACAACCACACGCTCCACCATCTCCCCTTTTGCAAAGATATGCTCTTCAGATATATTGAGAGCATTCACAAAGGTACAAAGTCACTGCTAGCTAGTCAGTTACAATGTAAAACTATTCAACAGTTTCAGCAATTAAAAATGCACACTACACACACACACACATATATATATATATATACACATATATTTCATGGAATCATTTTTAACTTGATGAAGAATGAAATATTAAATGCAAGAAATTTTCACTTACTCAAAAAAAGAAAGAGAAGCTAGAATAGCAATCAAGGAAAAGATACTAGCAGCCTTATTAAGATATTGAGACCCCAAATTTATTTATTTATAATTATGAACATATGTGGCAAATTAAGACCCTGCAAAAATTTTCCGTACACCCCTTGCATGGTAATTGGTAAGTTGGTGAGGAAGGCTAATATATTGACTAGTTAATTGCTAATCACATGTATCTATATATTCGTATTATAATTAAACCAAATATATATATATAAATTAAGAATAAATATTGGACCTAGTGAGATCTCTCATGGCTGACTAACTTTTTCTTTCTTGTTTCTTATCTTTTACGGGCGCAATGAATGCTAAATTTATAGAGCATTTTTTAAGTAGTATGACTTGAAGATGAAGAAAAAAAATTTGATTTTTGTATTATTGCAATTGCCCCTAATCTGGAAATAGCCGGTAATAATGCTTCTTTTCTAATATGAACCATATATGCATCGCTATAAATCAAGCTAAAACCCTAATTTTCCAACCATCAATCTTCAGTTTTCGTAAACAAGAAAGAAGAAGATCGAAAAAGAAAAACCTTGAGATCTCATGGCTTCTAACATGAAGACAACTTTCTACTACAATTTTTTCCCAACCAAAGCAGAAGAGGAGGAGGCCGAGAGGACCGGCAATGCAGAGAAAGCAGTAGAACGTGTTCAGGTGCAAATCAGGGAGCTTTCACAGCCACCGGTAACATTGGAGTCTAGCGATCCAATGCACCAAAAAAAGGTGCCACAAACAAAGAAATTTTTTTAAGGAGCTAGTAGAAGTTTCTTTTAGAGTATGAGTTTTAATTTTATTTTAATTTAGTTGGAGAGGTTTTTTTTTTTTTACTGGATGGAGTCTAGTGGATTTGGATTTTTTACTTTGATATAATTTTCATTTTGATGGATATATTGCTTCAATAAAGATTTTTCTTTTATGTGAATGGAATCTGTCTTATTTTGTTTTATTTAATGAAACTTGTTGAGAATTAAGGATAAGAATTGAGGGGGTTAATTAAAGCTAGAGCTTAATTCGAGATGATGCGGGAGCTCTTATGGTAGCTGCCACCAAGAAAGTTTTGGGTGTTTTTTCACCATAGGTCTCAGAGCTTCTTGTTGTCAATCACTATATATGGATCTTTAATTGGCTCTTGTTTCTGGAATTTGATCTTTGATTGTTGAATCAGATGCTCTTGAGGTCATTCTTGACTTATCAAAGCCTGATAACTAGAGGGGGCTTTGGTAGAGGAAGTAAAGCTGTAAAGGCTTTGCTTAGGAGGTTAGAGTATTTGGAATGCCACTGTAGGCCTCATTCTTGTAACTCTTTTTTTTTTTTTTTTTGGCCAATCTCATTCATTAAGAAATCTTTTTTTTTTTTTAAAAAATAATAAATAAAATAAACAATAATTAACTTAAGAAAGAAAACCCATACATTTTTCCTAGTCTCTATTCTTGTGAGAAATGCCAGAACAAAAAAAAAAACGTTTTTGTAGGTAGTGGGAAGTGAGCTCCAGAACTTGGTTTTCCCACGTGGTATATCTCTTTTTTTTTTTTTTTTTTACCGTGTGCGCATTTGTCACTTCTCTCTCAAATTAAGAGTCTTGTGGGGACTAAACATTTCCAATTGTTTAAGCGATTAATTTGATAGTTTCTGTACTAAAGGTAAACCCATATTTCTCTTATTATATCGAAGAAAAAGATATAGTTTTTTAATTTAAATCTTTATATATCTCTTTGCAACCAAAAAAACATTCTTTATCTATGATCTGTTGGGAACTTTTGGCTGGGCGTTTTGATTGCTCTTTGCGTCATATCTCTCGAGAGCACAATGTCGTGGCTGATGTGCTTGCTTCTTTGAGTTTTGGCTTTAATATGGGTTTTCATGTGCTTTGCTTGGAGATTTAAGTGTCCTCTTAGGTATATAGGTCTATTGACTATTGTTATATAGTTTTGTTGTATTGTGAGTGTGATGCTCGCATAGTTACCAAAAAAAATATATTGACAGGATCATGGGACATGTATTTTGACAAATATTAAGACAATTTTTTGAGCCTATACATCTTAGGAGACCCAAAAGGCTGAATAGATTCACTCATTAAATAACATGGCAATAGAATTATAATAAATAAAAAGGAAAACTAAAAAAGAGGAATTGAAAAAAAAAAAAAAAAATCCCGATCAGTTTCAGTTCGAAGAAATAACATCACAGGGAGGGAGAGTGGTGATGCCGCGCAAGAGGGAGGGAGAAAGGCAACGCGACCAGTATACTTTGGCGTTGCCGCTTCCACTTTGCTGCTGATTGAGTCTTGGTATCTTTGGATAAACAAATTTTCCTCTTTAACTCTATTAGTATAACCATGATTCTTATCTAAGGAGGTGGAGCATCAATCCAATTTGATACGAGTAAATACATTCTCATATATTTTTTTCTTTTAATTACAGGGAAGGGGGAGAGTTCGAACCTAGGTTTGTAGGGAGGAGCTATATATTGTCCTCAGCCAATTAGGTCAACTGCATTTTGATAAGTGTAGAGAGTAGTTTTGTTCATTTTCTTTAACAAGGATACGTGCTCAACTTACTTCTCAAATCATGACATCTATTTAAAAAATTAATCATGAGTTAACAACTTAACATATTGTATATTTAATAATTTTTATTTTTTTACCCAAANCCTCTCTCTCTCTCTCTCTCTCTCTCTCTCTCTCTCTCTCTCTCTCTCTCTCTCTCTCTCTCTCTCTCTCTCTCCGACTCACCTCTTTCCTCTTTCCTCTCGCCTCTCTCATCTCTCTCGATCTCCTCTGCCGCCGCCACCCCCTAAAACCCAGCCCCTCAGCTTTCACCTCTCTGCATTTCTCTCTCTACCTCCAGCAACCACCACCCCCAAGAACCCCCAAAATCCCACCCCCAGCCTTCTCCCACCGAAACCCCAAACTAATGTTAGCTAGCCAAGAGTTTAATTAGTTCCAACTCCTAATTGAAATTTTGGGGCATGGTAAGCAAGTGCTTTGAGGAGATGGGTTTTAAACTTTTAATTAACAAAAGAAAGAGAGATCTGCTAGGCATATTCGCTAACATAACTATTTGGATTGAAGCTAACAGAAGCATGACGTAATATTTCCTCTGCTAATACAGAAAAAAGGAAAATAATTAAGTCATATATGGTAAAAGATAGGTATCACATGAAAATAATATTTACTTATATGATTTTAGTCGCTTCTATAAGTATCACAGGAGTACGGCATTCATGCTCTGGAACTGGAAAGGTATTGTCAAAGGTGAAATTCAATTATTTTAATTCTCAAGGAAAGTGATTAGAAACAAAAAGTTGGGAGATGCATCGATCTTGTAGCTAGTACGGCAACATGCATGTAGTTGATTTTGTCAGCCAAGAGTTTTAATCATGACATCAGTTTAGGGGGTTTCAGTGGGAGGAGGTTGGGAGTGGGATGTTGGGGATATTGGGGGTTGCTGGGGGAGGTGGTTGCTGGAGGCAAAGAGAGAAATGCATAGAGGTGAAAGGGGCTAGGTTTTGGGGGGTGGAGGCGGGAGGGGAGATCGAGAGAGATGAGAGAGGCGAGAGGAGAGAAAGCAGAGGAGAGAGAGAGAGAGAGAGAGAGAGAGAGAGAGAGAGAGTATTGTGTAAAAAAATAAAAATTAATTAAATATACAATATGTTAACTAAAGTTAATTTTTTAAACCATATATAATTTGAGAAAGGAGGTGAGCATACACCCTAGTTATACACTTAGTTAAAGGAAGAAAGCAAAACTGCTCTGATAAGTGTCATACGCTGACTCAATTCTCTTATTCTGAATAAGCTAGTTGACTAGGATGCACAGCTATCAATTTGTTAAGAATCAGTTCATTAGATTGTTAGCTTTGGTTATTTTGTTGGTTAGTTACTTAGTCGGTGCTCTCTGAGCTTAGTTTATTGCCTAAGTATAAAGGCTCATGATGTTCATTCTTTGTTAGTTAATCAAGATCCATATAGCAAATTCTCTATTTTCTCTCTCGATTCTCTTTGTTCTCTTATACTTTCTATTCTTCCAAACACTCTCTGTTTGCATAAACCATGAATCTTAGCAAGGTAACAGAGCCAATCATGGTGCTCAATCACGCTGCTGCAGTCTAAGCTTGGCAACCCAGGTTTCTCGATCCTCGATTCTCTTTTATGTTCGAATTACACCCATTTCTGTGAAAATCTAGGGTTCTTGCAATTGATTTCAGATTTTTGCATCTCCTCTCTTTTTTTTTTTTTCTCAAATTAAATTTTGACCATCTTGCTTCGATTCTACTTGTGTATGTTCTCTTATTCTGGTATCATTGATTTGTCTGAATAATGAGAAAATTTTCTATTACCTGTTTCCAAACACATAGCTTTGATTATGTTTGATCTTGCACTTTTTCTGTGAGATCCTAGTGCTCTTAGCCTTTCTTTCATTCTTGATTCATTTATTGCTGCTATTTTTATAATTACCATGACAACCCTAATTACTTTGCTTCCAAATATTTGCACTTTGGTCACTGTGCGTCTTGATGACACTAATTTTGTTACCTGGAACTTTCAACTGGAATCTATGCTCAAGGGGCATGATCTTTTTGGGTACATTGATGGATCTATTCCTTGTCCCCCACCATACAAAATCACTGAAGAGAGAGGTGTTACATCTGAAATTAATCCTGAATACAAAGAATGGAAGAAAAATGATAAAGCACTCATATCACTCATTACTGCTACACTATCCTCAGATGTTCAATGCAGCATCTTTGCCTTAGAAATTTTGGTTTTATGCTTGTGCCACTTCTATTTTTCTAATTAATTGACTGCCCTGTCCTAATCTTGATTTTAAATCACCTTTTGAATCTTTATTTAGCCACTTACCTTCTATTGATTTTCTGAGAACATTTGGATGTGCTTGTTATCCACTTCTCAGACCTTACAATACCAACAAACTACAGCCAAAGACACGTTAGTGTATGTTTCTTGGTTATGCATTTGGTTATAAAGGGTACGTCTGTTTTAAGCCTTCTCATGCCAAAATTTTGTATTTCTAGGCATGTTTTATTTGATGAGTATACTTTTCCCTATAAGTCTAACCAACTTGGTCCTGTTTCTTTGTAATCTCACCATCCACCATTTACACCAATTGTTGTCTGTACCTATTCTTACTTCTGTTGTTCCACAGGTTCCTTGTTCAGTCAATTCTCATAGCTTAGCTACTCACCCTCCCTCTTTAGATTCCCTGCAGCTTGATCCTGGCAATGGTACTTCAAGTTTATCCTCTCCTGAAGCTTCTCTTGCTCAGTCAGCCTCTTATGTGGCTCCCGGCACCCCACTCTCTTCTGCAATCGCTTCAATAACTTCCAATGCCTATGCAGAAGAACATTTACTGTCAACTATCTCTCCACTTTTGCTCTTTCAGCCAGATATCTCAGTCTCTACCTCTCTGCCACCTACGTACCGCTATACCTGTTAGTGCCATTCACATTGATCTACCAGTGCCACCACTTAGGACTACTACTAATAGTCACTCCATGAAAACAAGGTCCAAGAGTGGAATTTTTAAACCAAAAGCTTATCAAGCTTCCCATAAAGTTGATTTATTTGAAGTTGAGCCTTCTACCTTTTCTTATGCTGCAAAAATTTCTCAATGGCAGCGGGCCATGCAAGAGGAATATGATGCACTTCAACAACAAGGTGCTTGGACTCTTGTTCCTAGACCATCTCATAGAAATATTATTGCCTGTAAATGGGTGTATAGGATCAAGCGAAATCCCGATGGTTCTATCGCCAGGCATAAAGCTCGGCTTGTTGCTAAGGGCTTTAGTCAGGAGGCTGGTATAGATTATAAGGAAACATTTAGTCCTGTAGTAAAACATGCTACTGTGAGGGTCATTCTAGCTCTTGCTGCTCATTTTGGTTGGAAGCTTCAACAATTAGATGTTAAAAATGTTTTCTTAAATGGCATTTTACATGAGGAGGTTTATATGCAGCAACCTCAAGGTTTTATTCACTCTACTCATCCTGGCTATGTTTGCAAGCTTCAAAAGTCTCTCTATGGTCTCAAATAGGCTCCAAGAGCCTGGAATGAACGTTTTACTAGTCATTTACCAAGTTTAGGCTTTCAAGCCTCAGTTGCAGACTCTTCATTGTTCATTAGGATAAAAGGCAAAACTATCATCCTACTGCTTTTGTATGTTGATGATATAATTTTAACTGGGAATGATTTTGCTGCAGTTCAAGACATTATTAATCAGCTTTCTACTGAATTTGATATGAAAGACTTGGGAGAACTTAGTTATTTCTTGGGGCTTCAAGTCTCTACTACATCACAGGGTTTATTTGTGAATTAGTCCAAATATGCTAAGGATTTACTTCATAAGGCTGCTATGACTAACTGCAAGCCTTGTTCTTCCCCAACTTTGCCCACTACCAAACTCTCTAAGTATGAAGGCGTTCCTCTTGCATATCCAACTAAGTTCCGAAGTATAGTGGGGGGTTTGCAATATCTCACATTCACAAGGCCAAATATCGCTTTTGCAGTCAATACCATTTGTCAGTTTATGTAGAACCCTACTGATCTACATTATAAAGCTATGCAACGGATCCTTCGATATTTGCAGGGCACTTTAGATTATTGCCTTCATTATAAATCTAGTCCTTTGGAGCTTAATGCCTATAGTGATGCAGACTGGGGAGGGGAACCTGATGAGAGAAAATCCAGTTCAAGCTTTGTTATTTTCTTAGGTGATAATCCTGTGTCTTGGTGCTCACGCAAACAACCTATTGTTTCCAAGTCTTCCACAAAAGCATAATATCGTGCTATAGCCATTATTGCTACAGAACTTACTTGGCTCAGGCAATTGATTTGTGACTTGCATCTGTTCTTACCCTCAGCTCCAATTATCCATTGTGACAGCATTTCAGCTATAGCTCTCTCTTCTAATCCCGTCTTCCATTCTCGAGTCAAGCACATCGAAATCAACTATCACTTTGTTCGAAAGAGAGTTACCAGAGGGGATATTCAGCTTGATTACATTTTCACTTAAGAACAACTTGCTGATATTTTGACCAAAGGATTGTCTTCACCACAGCTTCGTTTTCTTAGAACCAATCTAATGCTCGGTCCACCCAAGCCTCATATTGAGGGGGGCTGATTAGTGTCATATGCTGACTCAATTCTATCATTCTGAATAAGCTAGCTGACTAGGATGCACAGCTGTCAATTTGTTAAGAATCAGTTCATTAGACTGTTAGCTTTGGTTATTCTATTGGTTAGTTACTTAGTCGGTGTTCTCTAAGCTTAGTGTATTGCCTAAGTATAAAGGCTCATGTTGTTCATTCTTTGTTAGTTAATCAAGATCCATATAGCAAATTCTCTATTTTCTCTCTCGATTATCTTATACTTTCTTTTTTTCGAAACACTCTCTTTTTTCATAAACCTTGAATCTTAGCACATTTCACATACATTCTCATATTAGAGTGCAAGAAGTAAATGCATGAAATTTCACTTACTAGAAAAACAATAAACAATAGAGAAGAATGGCAATCAAGGAAAAGATACTAGCAAGTAGCAACCGTTTTTTTCTTAATACCCAAAAGACCCATGCATGTCAAAATGTTTTGGTACATGCCTTGCATGGTAAGTTGGTGAGGAAGGCTAATATATTGGCTATTTTCAAATCACATGCAATTATATATTCCTATTATAATTAAACCAAAAGTTATATATAAATTCAGAATCAATATTTGACCTAGTGAGATCTCATGGTTGACTAACTTTTTCTTTTTTGTCTTACCTTTTAGGGGCGTAATTAATGCTAAATTTATAGAGCATTTTTTAAGTATTGCTTGACGATGAAGTTTTATTATTTCATACAAAAAAATTTCCTTTTTTTGTGTTATTGCAATTGCCCCTAATCTGGAAATAGCCAGTAATAATGCTTCTTTTCCTATATGAACCATATGCATAACTATAAATCAAGTCAAAACCCTAATTTTCCTACCATCAATCTTCAGTTCTCATAGATAAGAAAGTAAAAAAAAAAAAAAACTTGAAATCTCATGGCTACTAACATGAAGACAATTTTCTACTATAATTTTTTCCAAACCAAAGCCGAAGAAGAGGAGGCGGAGAGGATAGGTAATGCAAAGAAACTAGTAGAACTGGTGCAAATCAGGGACCTTAATTCACAGCCACCAGAGTCTAGCGATCTAATGCACCATAAAAAGGAGCCTCAAACAAAGAAATTTTTTTCAGGAGCTAGTAGAAGTCTCCTGAAGAGTATGAGTTTTACTTTTATTTTAATTTAGTTGGAGAGTTCCTTTTTTTTTTTTTTACTCGATGGAGGCATATGGATTTGGATTTTTTTTTTTTTTTTTTAAGTTTGATATAATTTTTAGTTTGATGGATATGACATTGCTTCAATAATAGTTTTCTTGAAATTATAGATTTGATCCATTTATTTTATATCTAGTTTAATTTTGATCTGCGATCTTTTTTAAGTTCTATTTTGATCTATTAATTATTCCACTTATTCACTAAAGGTCTACATTTGTTTTCTCAAATTTGTCTCGTCTTTTATCCTATCAAATCTCAATCAAATTCAGTAATTATATACTTGTTTTAAAGTTATACATCTCCTCTTTACAACCATATAAAGATCATTCAAATCGGAGTTCTAAAACTCAAGAGAATTGGTCCCAAAGTAGGGTACCCAAAACAACCAATTTTTATTATAAATTTTTTTGAATTTTCAAACTTCACAAAACTTCAATTTTCTTTGATTATAATACTTCAAATTTGCTCTAATGACTAAAATATGATGAAATATAACTTATACATAAATTATAATAGAAAAAAACACAACTGAAAGGATTTCAAATTTCGAGAAAATTTAGAGGGTTCAAAAATATAGAAATTTTGAAAGAATTTTTATTTCGTTGAAAATTTAAACAAAACAATTATAATTTCGTTTCGGTAATATTTCAAAACCTTAAAAACTGGAAATTTCAAAGAAATTTTGAGGAAATTTTTGAAATTTAATTTCATGGCTGCCACAAAGAAAGTTTCAAGCGTTTTTTTGTCAAAGGTCACGACACTTCGCGTTGTGTCAGTTAAACATGTTTATGTTGGGCCTATTTCTGCTTTCGTGCCGGCTTATACAGCTAATACTTAAAGTCCAAAACGGTCCATGGTCTAATCCATATTCGTATTTGTGCCATTCCTTAAACAGCGGTCCATGAACATTTTTTTCCTCTTATAATTTAATATTAAAATTCTTTTCTAGAAAATTGAATTTTTTGTATAGAACAATTCTTTAAAAAGGGGGAAAAAAATAATGTTAAATGAGTCGGACCTAATTTGGGCCTATTTTATGATTGTTCCCATGTTTTGCTCATGGCGAGGCTTGTTTTACACATTTAATTTTGGAGTAGATCAGGCTCATTATGGAATTTTTCCCAATTACAAATGAGAGTTTTATATTCATAGGTCATATTGGATAAATATAATGGTGAAAATACTTTATTGATTTATAGTTTAATGGAATTGTTAAACATTATATTTAAAATAAATCTCATTCTATCATTCTATCTATCAATTCCTTACCAAAAACTGATTTTACCAAAACGTAAACAAAATTGATTTTCTTTCAAAAACTACTTACCTAGGAACCAACGATTTGAATAAAGGGAGAGATAACGATTTGAATAAATTCTGGACTCTTTTTTTTTTTGGGCCGGGGGAGGGGGCGGAAAATCTGGACTGTTTAAATGGTAAAATACTAAAGGAAAATGGCCATTAACATAAGATCGAAGTCAAATCGATCAATTAATAGACCGAGTCATTGAAATCCATTAATATGTGAAGAAAAATAATTTTATGAAGATATATTATGGCTGAGTCATCAGATCAATTAAGGCAAAATAAGAAGTGGACAACTAAAGGACTGAAATTAAGAGAATCCATTTTAAGTATTACATTTATACAACCATTAATATCTAAATTCAAACTCTAAAAAATACTCTTAAGATTACACACTAAGTTCTCACACTGCTAGGTAATGTTCCGAACGCACAAAAGAATTTCCAATTGAGAGTATCAAAAAGTTTCAATCAAAAATTTAAACTCCAATTGATGGAGGATGAGAACTTTTTTGTTTCTAAGAATTGAGAACCTGAGGAGTGTATTCAATTTAGATTTTTATCAACTTTTGTAGACTATTTTGATGTGATAGACTTTTGCAGACTACATAAGATTAATGATAGGCTTTTATAGAATTCTATATTGAGTTTAACAGAGTTTGTGAGACTTTTGTCACATAATTTGACAGAGATTTATTGACTTTTAATATTAATTAAATCCTATGATCCAAAAACTTGATTAAGGGCCAGTTTAGTATTGATGTAAAAAAAAATAGCTGTGAAATAAAACAGTTGAGTGTTTGATAAATTATGTTTTCAAAAGTGCTGTGAGTGCAAAAAATAATATCAAAGTGTCAAAGTGTTTGGTAAATGTTAATGTAAAAGTGTTGTGACTGTGTATAATTACTAAAATGGACATGATACTGAAAGTGTCTTTCACTTATTTGTTTGGTAAAACTAAAATGGTTTTTTACTTATTTTTTAAATTTGTGGCTACAAATTTTTATTAGCATTAATTTTTTTAAGAACAACATTATTAAATAAGTATACCTATTATTTTTTAACTATATTATAATTTTAATCGTACAAATAAAATATCATAATTAATTATCACAATATAAAATATAACTAACAATAGACATATTTTTTAATTTAAAATAAAAAAATAAAAATTATAGAAATCAATAAGGGTATTATGGGTAAAATAAAATATTCATTGTTGTTGTGATTCATTACAGCTTTCAAAAACATCTAGAAACTTGTTTTTCTGTTTTTGTTGTGAGGAGTTGAGAATTGTGGGGGAAAACAATTTTTTATTTTTTTACCAAACACCAAAACTGTTATAGATGATTGAGAATTGTCATCCACAGCAACTTTTGGGTCTTCCACCACAATGTCAAACGAAGCCTAAGCAATTGAAGCATTCTCAAAATACCAATACATGATTTATTGAAAAAAAAAAAAAAAAACAATCAAATACTGAAAGTCCTAAACCAAATAGTTAATTAGAAAACCAAACTTCCTTTACAAAAATTTAAAAACAAACAATTTATTCTTTTTATAATCTTCAAAACCAAATAGTTAATTTTTTGCTTGAATTAACCATTGGTCTTAAGTAAGAAACTCATATGTTTCAATAAAATTCATACAAAAAATATATAGATTAACAAATAAGAATAAGGTTCGTTGACTTTAGGTACCAAATTTCAATATTATTTTATTTTAACTACTAAAATATTTATGTCATTTCTCTTTAAATACTAAATTTCAGTTTATGTACCAATTTTTAAAAAAATGGTTCTACCGAACTGTGACTGTTAACTTTTGGTTTATTTGTTTTTTTTATTTTTTTTTTTCAGTGTTTCCAAGGCTTAAACTTTAATGTTTAGTCTCTAAGTCATAGGTCTTCATTTCCGAAGTCTAAATCAAAAGTACTAAATTCTTATAAACTTTGAATTTTTATGAATTTTAAACCGTCACAACTGTATAGCAAACTGATTTATGACTTAATCCAAAATGTCTTGCTCTAGGTTAGTACCTAAACTAAACAAAAAAATTAGTGTGTTTACTGCTTTGCTGAAAAACTATTGATATTTGATATTTAATCATAATTTTATAATAAGAAAAAGATAGCAACAATTTTTTTTTCTTCCGTTTGGGTGAACAAAAACCCATTAATATAATCTACTAATATATATATGTATTATAATATGTATAATATTGGGGTTGCGAAGTCAAATGCCCAGCCATCAATAAGCTTGAATAATCTCTAACAATGAAGGCCTTAAATCCAAAATAAAAAAAATAAAAAAAAAACAAGAAAAAAGGTTATGCACCGCCCATGGAGGAAGGAAAGGGATCACTGCCCAAAATACCAAAAAAGGGTTGCAATGTTGTGCTGCACCGTAACAGATAGAGAGGTAGAGAGATAGAGAAAAAAAGAGTATAATCTGAAATTCATAGAAATCTCTAGGTTTGAGGGTAGAGAATGATAGACTTTGGGTTTATGTACTCCACACCATAAAGTTCACAAAACTCTATGATTTAGTGAATTCCTTGAAAGTTAATGATTTTTTCAATACCACAGATTTTCATAGACTTTAAAAAAATCTTAATTGAATATCCTATGACTTTTATGGAGTTTTGAAAGTCATTAAAAGTCTAATTGAATACCACTTAAATTTTGTAGATTCTTTAAAAATATGAATTGAATACAGCTAAACTTTTTAATTTCATAAAAGTCAATTAAACTCTACCAAAATCCATATCCAATACATCCCCTAAGACTATTTACCCTTACATCTAAAGTTCTCACTTTGAATCTCTCTTTTGCTATATATTTTTTTAAAAAATTGATTTTATCAATAAAAGAAGTAGATAATGACATATTTATGGGTAATTAACTTTAAAAAAGAAGACTCATTCCTTTTGTCCTAGTATCTCTATCTTATTGTAACACTTAATACTGATCTTATGAGAAGTTTATTTACGCATAAATGACAGGTACAGTTGTCTAATTTCTCTTATTTTCTTAGGGTGTAGTTACTAGTTACCCAAACGCCTCTTTGTAGTGCGAGGGATCACTCATGTATCATGATACGTATATTTCCACTCCCATCAGTCATCTCACTCCACTTTATCAAAAGCAAAAGTAAGAAGCATATACTCAAAAACCCAATACACTCTCTCCGTCCCTTTCCCTCCTTTCCAATCTTCAACCCCTTCTTTTCTTTATCCCCTTTTTCCAATTTTCCCATCATATCATGAATCATCTACATCACCCCCCAACTTGATCAACACCAACATTATCTTCCACTCAAACCCCAAATTTCTTCTATTTCTTTATTCCATCAACCTTATCTCAAATTCCCCAATTCCAATTCCAAATCCCACAACCCCATCAAATCCGGTTTTCAAATTTCAATTTTTCTTCATCCCAATATTTGATCCCCTAATCCCATAAATCTTGGTATTCTTTTAATTTTTCCATCCCCAACCAAAATGTTCTCACCTCCAATAATTCCCATATTGGCTCTACTCATCTCTCTACCTCTCCTTTTCTTCATCGCCCCAAGAATCCTCCTTCTAAAAGACATTGAATTCTCTTCATCATCCCCGGATGAACTGGACGACCTCTCCCTATTCCACAAAGCCATTGCTGCTTCCTCCTCCTCCTCTATTTCCCACTTGGGCCTCACCACAAACCAAAAGCCCAAAATCGCCTTCCTCTTCCTCACAAACTCCGACCTCTCCTTCGCTCCTTTATGGGAAAAATTCTTCTACGGTCACGACCACCTCTACAACATCTACATCCACGCCGATCCCCAATCCCCAATAACCCCTCCCGGCGGCGTATTCCAAAACCGCTTCATCCCCGCCAAGACCACCTCCCGCGGCTCCTCTTCACTCGTCTCCGCCGCGCGGAGACTCCTCGCCAACGCCATAGTAGACGATTCTCTCAATCTCTACTTCGCTCTCATCTCCCAACACTGCATCCCAATACACTCCTTCCGCTTTGTCTACACCACTCTCTTCGGCAACGACATGAGGACTTTTACAAGTTTCGCAGCGCAATCCAAGCGCCCGAGTTTTATCGAGATCTTATCCGACGATCCGAATCTCCCCGAGCGCTACGACGCTCGGGGAGAGAACGTCATGACCCCGGAAGTGCCGTTCAAGCACTTCCGGGTGGGGTCCCAATTCTACATTCTGACAAAACAACACTCCCTAGTTGTGATCAAAGACAAGAAGCTTTGGAGGAAATTTCGGCTGCCATGCTTGAACGAGTACTCTTGTTATCCCGAGGAGCACTACTTCCCAACACTTTTGTCCATGGAGGACCCCGAGGGTTGCAGCCATTACACACTGACGAGAGTGAACTGGACTGGGAGTACGGGCGGGCATCCGTACACGTACACGCGGGCTGAAATTTCAGCCGGCCTGCTGCGTACGTTGAGAAAGTCCAATTCCAGCTACGAGTACTTGTTTGCGAGGAAATTCTCGCCGGATTGCTTGAGACCGCTGATGAAATTGGCTGCTCCGGTGATCTTCCGCGACTGAAGCCAACTTAATTAAGTACGTAGGGTTACTAAAATTAGTGTGATTAATCAATCTGCAAATATCGCACAGGTAAAAGTTGTAATTACTACTTACTCTATGAAATGCCATATTGATTTGTATCTTGGTTTGGTAAAATTGTTATGGCTAATTAATTGTTAATATTACGCGTTTGAATTTGGCTAATTGATCTTGAGAATTTTTGGTTTGGTGAACTTTTGATGGCAAGTTATTTATAGGCAGGTAGTGGCTAATAGTTTTAGTGAGGTGCTATGTTTTTCTCTCGTTTTTTTTTTTTTGATCTATTGCACTTAGCCTCATTTATTCAATTGATTTTAACTAAGAAGATGCATCGTCATGGAGGGAGGAGGAAAGCCAAAGAGACTCCTCCATCCTCACATAAGATATATTGATCACTACCTAATTTATATCTAGCTAAATGATAAGTATGGACATTACAAATAAGAGGAACATATGAAAAAAGTTAGAGTAAATTTCACTTTATACCCTTGTGATTTGGTCAAATTGTCAAGTTGCTCCCTCAAGTTTTAAATTAATATTAAATACTTATGTGACACGTGTGACCCACAATTAATATATGTAATCATCATAAGTGCAATTTCAAAAACCTTCATATGCAAGAGCACAAAAAAAGTAAAAAATCATGTCATTGATCTTGTTGACTTCTAAGGTTGTTATGACAGTGCTGTTTTGTTGTATACTTGTTTGTTTTCTTTTTTAATTTTGCCATAATGTGCTCATAAATTTGGTGTTTTAAGATATTTTATTTATATCTTGTTTGATACTATTTTGTAACTTTTTGTAGTCTGATGTATGGTTCACACGTGCTAGTGGCACTTTGGTGACAGAATTAAAGACTTTTTTCACTTGTTTAACTATTGTTATTTATCCTTGGCCAAAAAAAAAAAAAAACTATTGTTATTTGTAAATACTAAATATAAGCTAGGTTGGCGCTTTTGTTTTTTGATTTTCATGCCTGAGTTGAAGATGGGCGGTTGACTTTTTGGTGTATAATTTTTTTATATTAATCAGGTACACGTACATCCACATCTAAAAAGGATGTATAGTTGACACAAATAAAAAGAAGTAAATAAAAAATTGATAAAAACAACAAGTAAAATTATCAAATAAGTTTGAAATTATAAGTTTAGATAAGATAAGTTACCAAATTAAATTTAAATTTGGAATGATTCCATACGACAAGAATACATTCAAACATAAAAGAGTTTGTCAATAATTATTTAGTTTAATAAATGATACTTAATTTTTTTTTGTTATTCTAAATTTAAATATTATGGAGAACAGTTGATTAATAAACAAACAAAAAAATTTATAATTTTAATAGAGTAAAATTATAAGTGTACTTTTGAAAACAACCGATGCATGACAGATTTTTCCATTGGATAAATGGATAGTGGCTGCTACAGTTAGGTAGCGTGACGTGAGTGATCACCAGCACTTTATATTTACACAAGTGATGTCGCCTTGGGTTCTGGGAAAGCGTTGGGCTACCAACAGGGCTGCCTTCGTGCATACATTTGATGCGTTTCTCGTTGTAAAGTAGCACACGTTATGTTTTAGGGTTTTCTAACCAATCATTTGTAGTACTTTGTATAATTAATAAGACATTTAACATAAAAGAATTCTTGGCTTTTGGGTGTACGTGTATCCGAAGAATTGGGCTGGGTTCCTTGTGCCGAATATAAAATGTAGAATATGAGTGAGTTGTTTAATGTTCGCTTACATTTCGCATGAATTTTGCAACATACATGTAAAAAAATTATTTGGATCTCATAAGGATGTATGTGAAATTCATTGGTAATTGCCTGTCTTTTTTTAAACCATGCTCGGGTGTTGCGTCAAAGGACAAATGGTTTTGTCACAAGCAACCTAAAGTTTTTTGACAAACCAAAGAGAAACTAAGAAGCTTAATGATGGATGGGATATCAATCTTTTTCTACGTGGTAACAACAGTAGGAATAAAACTTCGAGTATTAAGGGCCCTTTAGAATTTGGTTTTTTTTTTTTTTTTGTCAACTTGAGACTTCATTGGATAAGGTAAATTACAATGGAGAGGCACAAAGTGCTGATAAGAAATGGGCTTTACATAGTTCAACAAAGGGGGCTTGTATTGGTAACCCCACAATTTGTACCCCCAATTTTCTTTTGATACCTCCCATTCACAAAAATATTTTAAAATTCCTTTTTTACCCCAAGTTCGTGTAAAAAACGAGGCGAGCTGAGCCAATCTTGAGATTGGAAAAAATTGAACGAGCCAAGCCGAGTTTGAGCCTGAAAAAATCTTACGAGTTGAGCTTGACCACCTTGGCATTCTACTCAACTCGATTCATTGACACCCCTAAAGTCATGAGTGTAGATGCAATTAATTCCACCTCAAAAAAGTAACTTAACAATCAACAATATATAATTGAAGGAGATAAAAATCTTGCATGTGAATAGGTCCATTGGGCATGATCCTACTCGGAATCAAAATTAGACAATTCCTATTAACGTGTTTAATAATTGCAGGAATTGGAATAAAAATAAAGTTAATTTTCATAAAAGTGTTTACTAATTAGCAAGAAGCAGAATCAAAACAAATTTGATTACAAAAATACCCCTTATGTAAAACAAATTATGTTTTCTATCAACTACTTCTACTCATAATTTTTCAAAAGAAAATTTTATTTATATCTACAAAATACTTACTAAACCCTAACTTTTGTTTCCCAATCAAAAGTACTTTTTTTTTCAAAAAAAAAAAATCTAGTTTTTTTTATTTCCCACCCACCCACAAACATCGTCACCATGCTTATTGCATACTCCAGGCCCACGGAAACCCTTGAATTAATTTCTAAGAATGGCTGAAATCCCTCATGCATGGGATGTCATTTAGACTTGGCAACGGGTCGTGTTTTTGCGGGTTCGAATCAAACATGACACGACCCGTTAAGTTAACAGGTGAACACGAAACGACCCGTTAAGCCAACGGGTGAAAAAAAATGTCAACACGAACACGACATGACCTGTTTCACCCATTAAGAATAAAATATACATTTTTTCAACGAAAATTTAAATTATATATATTATATTACATAAGCAAATACATTTTATTACATAAATAAATACATTTTATTTCATAAATGTATAGTTTAAACATTATACAAAAGAAAAATCTAAAATGTGCAAATTAAATGCTTAATATCATGAGAAAAAATCAAATAAAATATATTTATTTCTTAATGGGTCCACACAATTTGAACACGACACCCGAACACTGAATTTTTTATGTTGTTTCGTGTCGTGTTAATGGGTCGGTTAAGATATTACCAGGTCTAATGTCATTAATGGAGTGTATAAGATGTCCAATTCGTTTGTTTGTTGTGCATATGTGATGTCATTAAAGGAGTGTTTGCCTCCTCTTCCCTCTTTGTAGAATCAATTACTCTTAAAAAAATTACTTTGATGTTAATGGAAAAAGAGGAGAGAGAAATGGAAGAAGAGAAAGAGAGAATGGGAGGAAGAGAAAGATTTTTGTTGTTGAAATTATTATCATTTAGTTAAAGAAGTGAGTGATGAGTAAAATGTTGAAGCATAAAATCACCACCTTATTGATTGACCTATATACCTTGCAAAAAAGACATAGGAAAACCCTTGGAGGTGAGTGGGCACCGGTGTGATGTCAGCCAAGGGCCTTCCAACGGTCAAGTCAGTAAGGTACTTTAATAAAATCCAAATAAATAAGTTAGGAGCCATGAATGATATTACCTTGATCTTGAGCATATGAGGGATTATATATAGAGGTTAGGAGTTGTTGGCGTGAGTCAACTATATATTACACTTAAGATAGATTGATTTTGTAATTAGTGGTGGATTTGTAATTAACTCAGGGTTGGTGGAGAGCTAACTTTGTATCTTTCCTTTTTTGTATATCATGTACATGTTATATATACCTACAATTGGAGATGAATACAAACTATCAGAAAATATATTTTTTTCCCTAAATACGTTCTTAGCAGGAGTATCCTCTTGGCCTTAGAACTGTAAGCTTGCTAAGCTTGAAGTCACCGGGAAGCGTACTCCTTGTAAGAGTGAACTTCTATGCTTGAATCCTTATTTGGGGAGGATTTAAGCTCATCTTGTGTTATGGAGGAACTCCAATCCCAATTGAATTCATCTTCCTTGCTTGTTGAAGAACATAGAGAGGTCTTTCATGCATTACCAACGTGAAGGTACTCGTCCTTTGTAAAGGTCTGTACCAGATAAAGTACTACTAGGGCTGCCCATCGGTCAGATCGAATCGGTAAATGGCCCTACCGATTCGATACCAAAAAAT
>QANW01000889.1:321326-338733 GCA_003254865.1 Dryas drummondii | reverse complement strand
ATTTCGGTATTTTCGAAATACCCACACACAGAGGACATCAAAACCCATACACAACAGAGACCAAAACCCAGATCAAAATCCACCGGCTTTTCATGCCCGGATCTCAGCAGCGTACCTCCCCCACGGTGGCGCTAGCTTTGGGTGGTGGCCTTGGAAGAGCCGGTGGAGTTGCTTTTGTTGCAGCCGCCGCGCGCGGGCGAGGCCTTGGGGTTCCACACGCAGTAGGTGCCAGGCGAGAGGTTCTCGAGGTCGTCGGCCTCGAAGGAGGACGAGCACGACGATGCCGTTTCGCGCTCCTCTTCGATTATCAGCATTCTCAGCGGTAGACGACGTTGTTTCTGATTCGGTGTAGGCGTCGTGTCGGAGGAGTTGAAGAGAGGGTAGACGGGCCTGATCTAGCCGTTGTAGAAAATCTCGTCGGCGGAGATGGGCGAGGTGTTTGGGTCTCTGGAGACAAGCAAATTCGAAGTCATCGTCGTCTTTGACGGCGTCGTTTTCCTCGGGAGTGACCCAGTCGGGGAGTGGTTGTTGGTGAGTGAACTCGTTGACGACTCGGGCGGCGATTTGAGCGAGTTTGTCGGAGGAGGAGTAGGTGTTGAAGCTGGGAGAGAGGGATAGCAAGGGACCTGGCTTTGGGTGGTGGCGCCCGGCGCAGAAGAGAGAAGATAGGGTGAGAGAATAAAGAAAAAGAGAGAGTGAGGGTGAGGGTGACGGCTGGGAGAGAAAAATGAGGGAAAAAGTCTGAAAATGAAGCTTTTATACTCATTAAACCCTAAGTCACAAAATTACAAAACTGCCCTTCACTTCAAACGCTCATAACTCTCAATCCGTAACTCCGATGAATGTACGGTTTGAGTCTACGGACTCGTGAGTTCGAGACCTATCCAACGAGTCTAAGTTCGAAACCAAAAGCCCAATATAACAAAAAGTCAATTTTGGGTCAAATCTAATTTAAAACAAAAATTAAAATTAATCCAAAATCTTTTTATTTTTCGAATAAATTTGCCAAAATAAAATATTGTAAAAATACGGGATCTCACATTTTACTGTTTTGTTTAATGGGGGTTTTGATTGGGGTTTGGGCAAATTGGGATTTGGTTGGGGTTTGGTTGGGCAAATTGGGGTTTGGGAAAATTAAAAAAAAAAACTAGTTTATATATAATTATACATACATAAATAATGATAGGTATTAAGATATTAACATAAATAATAGGGTTTAGATTGAGGTTTGGAAAAATAAAATAAAAACATTAGGATTAGGGTATTAACAATTTAAGCTTATAAGTTATAACTTTATATAACTACTAACTCTAGTTTCATGGAAAAAAAAAAAAAAAACTACTAACTAGTTTATAACTACTAAGACTATAATACTTTGTTATATGTTATATATGTTACATATATAATTATAGTATTATAAACTATATACTATAAATTATATAAACTATATACTATCAAATATATAAACTATAGTCTTATAGTATTATAAACTATATATTATAAATTATATAAAATATATACTATCAAATATATAAATTATAGTCTTATAGTATTATAAACTATATACTATTAAACTATAGTAACTACTAAGTACTAACTAATTTATTACTTTATAACTTTATATATAATTATATATATTATCAGGGCCCTTCCAATAAGGGATCCCTCATTTAGTATTAAATGAGGGATCACCCTGTGGGGCCCACAAGGGTCATTTTGTGTTGATCCGAACCGTCTATTTTTTACAACTCCATTGATAGATCATGCTTGCAAAAAATCAGCTAAATCGGAAATCGTTTACTAGTTTGATTAAACAGTCAAAGTTTAAAACAAATGAACGAACAACAAGTTCTTCTATGAACACCTAAACTTTGACCGCTTAATCAAACGAGTAAACGATTTCTGATTTGGCTGATTTTTTGCATACATTATCTATTAATGGAGATGTAAAAAATGGACAGTTCGAATCAACACAAAATGACTCGTGTGGGCCCCACAGGGTGATCCCTCATTTAACACTAAATGAGGGATCCCTTATTAGAAGGGCCCTGATATATTATATACATAAACAATGTTAGGTATATATAACATTATAGAGCAATTAATAAATAATAATAGACTTAGTGTATAGAGTTTAGTGTTTAGAAATTAGAATTGTATGCTTAATTGGGTTTTAAGTTTTAACTTTTAATTATAGTGTATAAGATATTTAATAGAGTTTAGTGTATTTTTTTGGCCAAGTTAGTGTATTTAACTTTTAAGTTTTAAGTTTATGATATAAGGTAAAGTGTATAGACTATAGAGAATAAAATATATAAAGTTAAGTGTCTAAAACTATAAGTTATAACTAAAAGTCTAAAACTATATACTAATTAGTAATTTTATTATATAGGGTATAAGTATAACTAAAATTATATATTAAAACATTATTATATAAGTAGTTTATACTTTATACTATATACTATATAAATATATAAAGGTAGTAAAGTTATAAACTATATATTTATATAAACTATATGGTATTATAAACTACATACTACATACTATATAAACTATAAACTATATATACTAACCATATTAAATTAAAAATGTAATAATATTACATATAAATATATATAACCATATACTAACCATATTAAATTATTAATGTAATAATATTACATATAAATATATATATAACTAAATTTCGGTAATTGTTTCGGATTTTTTGGTATATATTTTGATTTTTTCGGTAATAATCGATTCGGTTGCTTTCGGTCATAATTTTCGGTAATCGGTCAGTTTACAAACTTTTTTCGATTTTTACCAAAACCAAATCAACTTTTTCGGTAATTTTTTGGTTTCGGATTTTCGATTTTCGGCTTGTTAAAATCGATTTACCAAACTAAAAAATTTCGATCGGTAGTCGGTCGATTCGGTAAATACCAAACCAATGGACAGCCCTAGGTACTACTCATGTAAGATTCTACTTTGTTAGGTCCTTTCATGGGTTAAGTACCTTCTGATAAGGTACTTCCATTTTCCACAAGTAAGTGGAGGTCCTTATGGCACCTTAATAATAGGTGACTACCTTACAAGGTAGCTAGCTACCTGACTACTTTACTTGGTAACTACCTTACTAAGGTAGTTCCATCTTTCATTGGTCCTTTTCCTTAATTAAGGTGTAGGTCTTTTACCATTGCAAGTACATCTACCTATGGTAGGCACTACTTCACACTATAGGTACTACTAGATTCCACATGTTTTCCTTAATTGCCCTTGGGTCTTTATAAGAATTATCCATGGTCCCACGTACATAAAATTTTCACATAACGGATGTATACAGTTATTGTATTTATTTCTTTTATCACTATATCACATAATAAGTCACGTGATGAGAAATAAACACATTAAGTGCATACATTCGTAATAAACAAAAAATATTACTGAGTTAAACATAGTGTAACCAAAATAACTTTAAAAACGTAATTCAATGACTGACATGTGATGACTTTTAAACAAAAGTATCGACAAAAACGATAGTAGGAGTCTTTTGAACATAAGTTTGAAGTTCATGGGGCAATTTTTTAACCAAAAAAAAAATGTTCAAAGACGAAAGGAAAACATGAGTAAAAGTTTAAAAAATACTGGTAATTAAACCAAAAAAAAGTTAAAGAGGCATTGCTTTCCACCTAAATGGAAAAATGAATCAAGTTGACGTTTCATTTTTTATCTATAGAATATTGATGATCCAAAGGGACAAGCATGAATTATAGGACTTTGCGAGATAAAGAGACCGAGAGGGGTTCTAATGGATGGATACTTTGCACTGTTGGTCAGTTGCAAAAATGATTTGTTCTGATGAAATTCTTAACTTATCTTAATTCTAATTCATTTTTCGGTATTCCTTTATCATTCAGTCTAATTCATTTTTCCATCTTCTCTTATCATTCAGACTAATCTTAAGAGTTTGTGAATGAATTCTCATGGTCTAGTGGTTTCAACATGATTTAACTATCAATGCAAATGATTAGTGTCCAAAAAAAATTTCCTTAAGTATATATGAGAAACTGCTCCAATGGTTAGTGGAGGAAAATGGGATGGTTGGGTAAGAAAAAGATGAAGAAAAAGGTGAAGAAAAAAGAAAAGGAAAGGAAAAGAGACCGAAAAGTTAAAAAGAGGAAAGAATATAAAGCAAAAAGGAGAAAGAACAATGCCCAAGTTGGCAACTCATGAAAGTTAATCAATTTGAATAGGGAGGAGATTAAAGCGATGGGAAAATGAAAACTTTGTTTGCTAGCTACATGATTGACAATGAAAGAGAGAAGTCTAAGAAAATAAGGAAGGAGCAAAAATACTTGTAATTTACGTGTGTAAATTTTGTTTGCATTATTAGACAACTACTGAACCCAAAAATTGAAGTTAATTATTTATGTGTAAATTATTACGTAATGCAACAATGTATGTAAAACTAACATCCTTCATCTCACTCAGGTACAACTCTATCTTGCACATGGAGAGGCAGTCACATGTAATAGAAGAAAAGAGGAAATTGCATTATTGGTCCATTTATTTTTCAGTTAGTTCTATATTGGTCCACTAACTTTGCGATGTGTTACATTATAGTCCAAATCGTCAAATTAACACAAATGACCGTCTATTTTAGTTATGTGCCGCAGACGTAGGGCGTTGTTGTGGACCAATATGGAACTAAGTAAAGAATTAATGGACTACACTAGTGTCTCATACGCGTAGCACATTATTAAAATATATGGCCGTTTGTGCTAATTTGACTATTTAGATCACAATAGAAAATGTCACAGAGTTAGTAGACCAAATATGGAACAAAAAAATAGGCTCAATTACAAAATGCACTACCAACTATAGGGGGTATTTCAAATTGGTCTATTAACTATAAAACATTTCAAATACATCTACCAACTATCAAAAACCTACAAATTAGCACTTCTGTTAAAATTTTCATCCAAAAAACTGTTAAGTGTCACATGGACAATGCTGACGTGGCATTTGTTGTTGACATGACATACTAGTTGGGGTATTTTCAGGTAAAGGTGGACATTATCTTATTTAATAAAAAAAATTAAGGAAAGTGGCTACATTGAGTTTATTAACCACCAAGTTGAAACTCAAGCACTCCTTCACTTGAACTAACTTCACTTCTTGTTTATTTAGTGACATATCATATATTTATAAGGTTTTACTTACTTTATTCTAACAAATATAAATAATTTTCTACCTAACTCTTGTCAATTTATAAATGATTGGCCAAATATAAGTATAGATGATTGGCAAAAAAAAAATACTATAGATGAAACAAAATATAAAAAAAAATGAGGATGCAGAAACTGTGAAAGCATTGAGAGAAAGATGGCGGCTGGGAAAGCGTGAAACTAAAAAGCTAGTGACCAAGATTAAGTATAAAAATACTTATATTTGTTGGACTAAAGTAGGTAAAACCTTAAACATATATTATATGTTACAAAATGAATAAGAAGTGAAGTTAGTTCAGGTGGACGAGTGCTTGAGTTTCAACTTGGTAATCAGCAGTTTGAAACTCAATGTAGCTAAATTCCTTAATTTTTTTTATTGAATAAGATAATGTCCACTTTTACCCAAAAATACCTCTACCAGTATGTCATGTCAGCATTGTCTATGTGGCACTTAATAGTTTTTTGGATGGAAATTTTAACATAAGTGTTATTTTGTAAGTTTTTTATAGTTGATGGATGTATTTAAAATATTTTATAGTTAATGGACCAATTTAAAATATCTCATATAGTTGATAGGTGCATTTTGTAATTGAGCCAAAAAAATATCATGGACCAATATGAAACTTTCTAAAGAAAAAGTGGACCAATTTTCTCTAGAAGAAAGATATATATATAGGTGTGTCATCTCTCTCCACCTTACAAATCAAGAAAGTAATGAAGAAGTTTGGCAACCATAACTATGATAAAAACTGCTAAACTTCAAAAGTTTAAGCTATACAAGAATGGAATGAAGCTAACAATATAGAAAATATTAATTAGCAACTTAAAATCAAGGGCGAAAAAGAAGAAATAATTAGGGTTTAGGGATTCAGCGCGCTAATCTTGACTTTTAATCCAAATGGTCCATTAGACATCTAAGGGTTCTCTAATTTTCTGCAAGATTTAGTAATAATACTCAAAAACACATTTGGATTAAAAGTTAGGAATAACCAAGAGAACAAAAGTATCTAGATCCATAAAAAAAAAATTTAAAAAAAAAAAAAAAAACTAGAAGTTAGTTAATAATATGAACATTATTTCATAATAACTTGCTCTAATTGATGAAAAAGGGGCATAATCTTGTACTTAACGTCCATTGCACATTAGTGGCCAAAAAAAAAAACCGTCCATTGCACATTACACATAAATCGAAGCAGAGTTTCCATGTAGCCTAAACAAATTGATTGAAACCTGCTCTACATAGGAATAGCATTACATATATTCAAAACCAAGACTAGATCCCTCCAATTTCATGAGTGCAATTTGATCAAGGCGCTCAGACATCTCAGTTGTCAACACCTTTTTCCATCCCCCAACAATCCCAGTCCTGAAAAAGGCACTGTTTGGCATCCCAACCCAAGGATCAATCCCATTCTTGTTCACCTCCAAGTTCT
The DNA here is from genome assembly GCA_003254865.1 of Dryas drummondii. Classification (NCBI taxonomy): domain Eukaryota; kingdom Viridiplantae; phylum Streptophyta; class Magnoliopsida; order Rosales; family Rosaceae; genus Dryas; species Dryas drummondii. The sequence continues at coordinate 332,090 of QANW01000889.1, read as the reverse complement.
TGAGCCTCTCCAAGCTGCACTTTCCAATCAACTCCTCAACCTCTTCTTCATCCTTATCACCAAATGGCCTTCCAATGAATGAAGCCAGTCTCCTTACCTGTTTCTTGGGGTCCTTTTTCAGATCCTCATACTTCAAAAACAGAATTTTCTTAGGCCTCTTCAAGCTCTCATGCCAGTACTCCAACACATGGTCAAAGAATGGCCCAAAATGGCAAACCCCATTACTAAAACTCTCAAATGCTTGCTCTAATGGATATGGACCCTGCTCAGGTGTTCTCAGGTTGTTGAGGAAGTGCCACATTGACACAGCCGTGTCTTTCGGGTTCCGGGTTATGTACACAATCTTGCAATCTGATGAGCTGCTCTTGATGCATTCAGGCAAGGCCTTGTAAGGCAAGTGAGTGTGGAAGAGTCTTGGAGAGTGCATACCTGAAAGATCAGGAGGTGGGTTTGCTGTGTAGAGCTGGACTTCCAAGGTTTGAACATAATGGGCAGGATGGTTCTTTGCCAAAAGGTCCTCATCAGCTTCAGCTTCAGCTACGACTTCACAATGTTGTTGTTGTTGTTGTTGTTTCTGCCTCTGCATAATGCTGAAGCAGAGGGCTTTCATCCATGTGCTACCTGTTTTCATAGCTGATGCCAAAATGATGTCATCATTCTGAGCCTCAAATTGGGATTGACAGGCTATGGCTGCTTCAAGGTGTTGTGGTCTGTACCAGAAACCTTCCCATTGGTAGAGATCCAAGTTCTCAAAGAAGGTTTCTTTAGGCAGTTGATCTAGTGGAGGCATTGTGGTTGAGTTGGGTGATTTCATGGGAAGTGAGTTGGTAATGGGCATTGTAGGATTAGCTTCTAGTTTAAGAATTTATAAGCAGTTTGGGATTGAACAGTGAAGTACTAAAATGTAGTGGCTGAAGCTTGTTTGTAAGTGTGTGATATGTAGCAGCATTTTATATGTGTTTATATATAGGCAGAAATGTGTGGGACAGGTTTAAGCAACGGTGAGAGACAATAAATAATCACCGTCAGCTAATTAAATGAATAACTTATTGACTTGTCAGTTGATTAAATGAATAATTCATTGACTCGTTGTATTTGATCAAAATTCTAACTATTGAGTGCAATAAGTGCCGAAAGTTTCTCAATATTTGTCAATTAGAATGAGACTATATATATAGGTAACACTGCTCTACATTCAGAATAGATAATGCTCATATACTTTGGAATTAATTAATAAGGGACATGAATGTTTCAAAACGTTAATATGATAAAGGCTCATAGCATGTGAATAACATGTTTCCAACCATTTGAATTTACATCTTATTAATGACCACCAAAGGTGTAAATTAAGATAAAGGCTAAACCATTTGGAGACAACTACAAGAGACAGAATAGTCAACTCATATATAGTACAAGTAGCAAACCATCAAAAACTTGTAAATGAAGATGTATAGGGGCCAAAATCGTTAATTGAGACAGGAGGATTCTCTTGATTAATTCATCAAACATGAACCACAACCTTTTTCTGTGCTTTAATCCTCAGAAACGATTCTTGAACAAGAACTTTGAGACCCTCAATATCTACTTCTACATGGGATATTTGAGGAGTTTATCCAAGTGCATGTCTAACTTTAATTAAAATTTTGATTGGACAGACGAAACACCCCTTCAAGTCTATACTCAAATCCCCATTTTATAAGTAACCCTCTTCTAATGTGTACTCAAACCTCCTTCAAGTCTCAGTTCGATTCAACTTCTCGATCTACAAACCATTCCTATTTTGCAAAAAAGGTGGTTTTGTTAGTCAGTATTAAATTTTGGCAAAATTTAAGCATTATATATATAATATATAAAAAGATATCTATATTAACAGACTCCTTCTATTGAATATATCTTAATTTATTTATGTTGAGGTATATCTTATAGGGGGCCCACACGAGTCATTTTGTGTCGATCCGAACCGTTCAATTTTTACATCTCCATTGATAGATCATGCTTGCAAAAAATTAGCGAAATCGAAAATCATTTGTTTATCTAACTTTGATCAAATACATGGACGAACAAAATATTTTAGATGAAACCGTCTATTTGTTTTATCAAAGTTAGATAGGCAAATGATTTTCGATTTGACTAATTTTTTGTAAAGATGATATACTAATGAAAATGCAAAAAATGAACGGTTCAGATTGACACAAACGACTCGTGTGGGCCCCAACAAGATCATGCCTCAACATAAATAAGTTGGAGATATATTTCAATAGAAGAAGTATGTCTATATTAAAGATCCAAAATTTGGATCTCAAATAATCATGACGGAGCTTCATTGATTCATACCAAGTCCAAAATAAGTATGGCTATTTTTGCTAGAAATCCATCACTATTTTAAGGACCTTCTAGCCAAGTCCCTAATCTTTGGGTCGTTACTAGGCTACTAGCTAGTAATAAGCCTCATATATAGTTAAGTTGCCGGGTGTATGAATGCCTCTTCTATTAATCCTTAACGGCTCTGTTTTTGAAAATTGCAAAAGACATCATATATATACTAAGGCAGTTGAGTGTCACCAATAACCATTTGGTATATGGCATTAGTCTTTACTTCCTTGTTATTAGTTAATATCTCATGAATGAAATTTCGAGACTTATTTGATGATGTACTTGTTAAAAAAAAGACTATTTAAGTATTTATGATATTGCAAGGCAAATATTTGACTATGAAGAATGATAACCCACTTTTGAAAGATTTGTGTGTGTACAATACCATATGAGATATTTATACTGATATTTTTTTAAGTTTCTCGTCATACACCCTATAAGGTTTTAAAATTACACAAAACATACTAAGATTTCAAAATTGTTACACATGATTCCTTCTGTTAAATAATAGTAAGTAAAATTAGCTTTATAATATTGAAAAAAAAAACATTTTAAACTTATAAGATTAGCCTTATACAACAACCCTAATTAAGATTAAAATATCCCAAACAGCCAAATTCAATAAGATTAGTATAACCCAAACACCCAAACTCACCTATTTCTCAAACTAAATTAAAATTAGGATAACTCAAACACTCACCGTTAGATGACAGTTGGTAAAATGCTGATATCAACAAAAAAACATTTCAAACTAATAAGATTAACCTTATACAATAACCCTAATTAAGATTAAAATATCCTAAACAACCAAACTCAATAAGATTAGTATAACCCAAACACCCAAACTCACCTATCTCTCAAAATGAATTAAAATTAGGATAATCCAAACACTCACCTATCTCTCAATTTGAAATAGCAATCTCCATAAAGATGTTGTCCCCATCCCACGTGATAGAGAAACTGCTTGGAAGCAAAATTGTCAATCAAATTTGGTTTCCGTAAAATTTTTGTGGACAAACCAGCTTCAGAAGGCTTTGCTTGTCATTGTAATTTTGGTTGGGATCTCAAGGTGGAGCAGGTATTAAAGGACGAGAAGGACGACAGGGTTGAGAATCTACCTTTACCCCCTCCCTTTTTTGGTACATCTTTTTGAATTGTATTATTAAGTTTAGATGATTTCTATACCACATTGTAACTTACTACCAATCACATAAACTTGTAATGGAGTCAATCATAAAAATAAAAAAATTATAGATCTTATTATGAGCTCATGTAATTGGTGATGAGTACAAGATTAATATTTAAAATTGAGTACTTAAGCATTTTCCAATTCTTGTATTGAACCTATATTTTTGTACGGCAATTTGAACAATTTGAAGCAAAATTCAAGCAATTCAATGATGAAATTCAATAAGTACCAATAATACTATTATTCCCAAGAAAAAAATTAAAAAACAAAAAGACTCAAGAAAATAGAACATTTTGGGACTCAATGGATTTGGATATTTAGAGATCCCAAGATTGAAGATTTTCTTTTGAGATTAGGGATGCCAGCTAGTAAGAGTAAGGGGATGTTGAGGAGTTTTTTTATCCTTCGAGTTTAGAAAATAAAGTGAATAGTAGCTAAATAGTTTTTTAATATTATAAGAGCATGTTTGGTACAAGTTTTGGAAAGATGAGAATGAAAAAATAAGTTTATTCTCATATTTGGTAAGCAAAGACATGGGAAATAGTTTTGTGGCCTGTGAGAATTTGATGCACCCGAAGGGAAGGGGGGAAATAAATCTCTTCTCCCAACTTGAGTTTGTTTTCCCTTTCCTTATAAAACATTTATTACACTTTTTGTAGACAATTATACCCCTTTTAATATTTGATAATATCAATTTTATTCAAAACAAACTCTTCACATTATATATATATAATAGATGAGGATACAATTGAAAAACTGAATAAATTTTATTTCCTATTTATGCACAAACCAAACATAGAAATAAAAATAAAAATATAATTATTAGTTTATTTTTCCAACATTAGTGAATACATGAATGTAAATTTACATTCCATTTTCCTTAAAAAAAATGTATATCAATTTCGTAAATCAAACCAATTGGATATTATAGCATTTTTATTAGTTATTTTTATTAACTTGACGCCCTGTTTGTTTGGACGGAATCTAGAGCAGGAATAGGAATTCAATTCCCATTCCATCCAAATATGGTGTTTGGCTGGCTTGTAAGGGAAATGTACTAAGGAATTGACCTTAGTTGACCGTAATTCAATTCCTAATAAGAGGTGGAATAGAAATGCCGGAAGGGAGGTGGTATTTCTATTCCCACACTAGCTGGAATGTAAAATTACAATAGTTACCCTCTCATTGTATTACTACTAAAAAACTGAAAACATAGAAACTCACTCCTCTCGTCCTCCTCCATTCTTCTGTTCCATGGCAGATCTGCCATGCCTCCTACCACCCCACCTGATCCCTCCTCCATGGAAGAAGAAAAATTAATAAAAAAGAGTTTTTTTTTTTCTTTTTTCTAAATCACTTCCTCCTCTTCCACCACCATGGATGTTATTCTTTCTTTTCTGCACATAGCAGCACCACCGTAGGATATACACATATATATATCTATGTCAATCTTCAACCCCCATTAATCAATCTTCAACAACAAATTATATATCAATTAATTAAGTTGATAATAATTTTTTACCACTATGGATGTTCTTCTTTCTATTCTGCACATAGCAGCACCACAGTAGGATATATCTATGTCAATCTTCAACCCCACTAATCAATCTTCAACAATAAATTATATATCAATTAATTAAGTTGATTATAATTTCTCAACTTTCCTTATCCTCTGCGACTTGGAGAAAACTCATTGATGCCGATATTCGAAGCAATTGAAAGAGGGGGACGAGATTGATCCTTTTAATTATGGAAACAACCAATTGACAGAGGAACTTCTGGGTTCATTGTCAATATAAAGAGATTAAGAAAAAGATATAATTGTCCAAATTAAAAAATTATTGTTATCTTGAAATTCCTTGAACTGATCCGATAGGAAGTTTTTTTTTTTGTCGAATGATACAGCAGTTTCTCTCCCACTCTATCTCTCCTTCTTCTCTCTCTCTCCCTCTCTCAAATTTAATAAGTTAAAAGAAAAGGATAAAATTGGAAAAGTGCTATTATTTACTCCATTACAAATCATTCCATGTTTTCAATTACTAAATTGTTCCAAACATTAGAATGAAAAGGTAAAAGTCATTACATTACTACATAGTTAAGGAATGGAATACAATACCTATTCCAATTGTAGCATTACGGGCAAACAAACGGGCCTGAATGAATTGTTAACAATATTTTGACCAAAAAAAAAAAATTGTTAAAAACATGTTAACATGTCACGGAATCTTAACTCACGGGTGGTATGACATTAATGTACAATTGTTTGAATCGAAAAATAAGCTTGTATATTTTGAATTTGTGCCCTCATAATAATTCACCACCTTCCCAATATATTGATAAGAAATGTGACCAACAAAAGTCTGATGATACTTTTCAGTGATGACCGGAAGAAGGAAAAAACTTTTACAGACACCATATTGGAATTTGAACCCAGCCTAAAGTGTGGAACTGTCTCTGACCAAAAAAAAAAAAAAAGAAAGGACCTATGAAGCATCATCATCACATCATGGCAGGCTTGGCAGCACGCCTTAATTGATAGTGAGTTCGTTTAGTTGGCATTTTTGTTTTTTTGGTAAACAAACAAGTATATCAACCAAAGGAGGCAAAAGTCCAGAACTGTAAAGGCAACAAAATGAAACACACTGAGGAAAACACCCATAAAAATAAAGATGTATCGTTGCTGACATTAAAAGAAAAAAAAAAGAAAAAAGAAAAAGGCAAAAGGCCAAGAAAAATACGACTCAATCATAAAATGTGGCAGATGAGTGATGAGGATACTACGGATGTCTGCATGAGATACGTACAAAATTACAAATGAACCCCTCAAATTTAAAAATAAAAAACGTGTTCACATGTTATGTGTATCGGTGTGTCTGCGTGTTAGCTGTTTTCCAAAGAATTAGCAAGTACACACCCTTTTTAAAAGAATTAGTTTCTCTTTCTATTATTTAAAATAAATATTTATAAGTTGTTTTAAAAATAATAAAAGATAGAATAGGTAGGGGCTTTTGATTTGGGGCATAAATTAGTAGGGGTGAACACGGTACGGTATGGTACGAAATAAGCCCCATACCGATACCATATCGAAATTTTTATTCGGTACGGTATCGGTACGGTATGGACATTTTTAAAACTTGTACCATACCATACCAGTGTTTTATGAATTCGGTATGGTTCGGTATGGTTTCGGTATATACCAACATTTTAAACTTCTTTTTTTTTTTGTCAAAAAACAATATTTAACAACAAAAAAGAAATACTTTTTCCCAACCAAAAGATAAAACAAAACCCAACTTGTACGTTCCTTTCATTTCTGTTGTGAACTATGACCGATGGTATTGATCCTTAATTAACCATCAAACGACTAATTAAGCACATATATAATTCTAACCCAATTCATCATCAACTAGTGTAAACACAGAATTAGAAAAGAAAGCAACTTATCATAAATCACACACCATTCTATATATATATATATATATCAATGCCAAAGAAACTACAACAATGACAAAAGGAAGAGTAAAACAGTAAAACACAACAGCAACTCAGACCCAAGTATAAAAAGCATGATAATGCTTTCTATTATAGTCTATAGACTTGCCCAAATAGCCACTAATATGACAACACTTAATTAAAAAAATATTAAATAATTAAATTAAAAATATATCGGTACGGTACGGTATTTCACGGTATTGAAAGTTTCATACCTATACCATACCGATTTAGACTCGGTACGGTACGGTATCGGTACGGTATATAATCGGTATTATTTTTCGGTATAACATTGACACGGTACGGTATGGTACGGGTTCGGTTTCGGTATTTCGGTAATAAATGCCCACCCCTATAAATTAGCGCGTCAGTCTTCGACTTTGGTGTGTTGGATGCTTTTAGTTTTGAAACAATGCGTCGGCTTTCGTTTTTTTTTATTTTTGGTAATTGAAGTATTCTAGATCAATTTTTATGCACCAAACTAATTTCTTAAACCAGTCAAGTCAAAAATAGTTAATTCACGACTGGACGGACTTAAGGAATTCATCAAAAATTCTGCCTTACTCTAAAAGATTTTATTTGTTTTAAAAAGAGAGATCTTAACTTCAGACTAATAATTAATTGTTACTTGTAGGTTAGTAAAAAGCAAAGTCTAATTCTTTTTTTGCTAGATTTTGATTGATGGTTGATTAGGATGGTAACATAATTTATACAAGAAAATTTGTCTGACTTTTAGGTATGAATTTTTTTTTTTTGGAGAATGTTGATTGTTTTTGTTTTTTAATCTAGGCTTAGATTTGGTTGTCTTGTAGTTTTTGTCTGGTTGGGCTATCTCTTTCCTTGGGCCTACCTTTATGCTTTTTTACCCTGTATTGGTGAGCTTCAGTTCTTCTTGCTGGACAGCCTGGAGGCCCTGGACTGAACCCAGTTCTTTAGCGTTTTCAGCCTTATTTAAATTGTATTTTAAGAAGAAAAAAAAAACTGGACTTTAGCACACATTTGACCAAAAAAAAAAAACCTTTAGCCCACCAAAACCCAATTACTTCCTAGTTCCTACCGATATTGTAATTAGCAACAAACACATTCTCACACTTTTCACTTTTTGTTGTAAATATGATAAATTATGTGGTTGTTTATTTTAGTCAAGGTAATTTTCCCAATCTCTCTTATTTAATTATTTTAATCTTATTAATTTAATCAAGCATGATTGATTATTTAGAAAATTAAGCTTAGGCCCTTTTAGACAACAATTTTTATGCAAAAGCCGGAGGTGTTTGAAAATTCATAAAAAAATCTTTTTCATATAGATAAAGGTCATTTTTCTGATTACCATATCAGAAAATCTAATACACGTCAGCATTTGTGATTTAAATGATATATACACGTCAACATTTTTAATTTAAATGATATTTTTCATAAACCAAACAAATATTTAATTGTTATCTTTACTTAAATTTAAATTAAGAAACCAAATATCTTCTGGAGTTTGAATTTACAAACCAGATTGATGTAGGAGTTCAAGCCCACGTGGTTTTTTAAGCCCATTGATTTCATGTTTCAAGCGTTGCATATATGTTTAACGTCTTTTCTAATGGTATGTTCATTCAATCGACAACTTCCAGTTTCTCTATTTTCCTTATATAATTCAATTCCAAGGTTACACATGGTTTGTATTGCAGATTCTCTTTTTTGTTTCTCTCGTCATGTAATGCTTGTTTGATACAACTCTGGTACATAGTATAATTTACAAATAACTATATATGGACGGTGTTTATGTTCTTATTCACACATAAGAATTTTCTCTTTTTCATTTCTCTCACCATGAATTGTTTTTTGTGTTTATATTGTTTTGTACATATAACTTTGGATGGTGTTGTAATCGGAAAATTCACATATAATGGCAAATCATTGTTACACCCTATAACTGCCCATACAACCTTTATGGAACAATGTTCAGCAGTCGTTTCTCGATTTGATGAGCTAGTGATTGGATCGTATCATCTCCAATATTCTATTAATAACCACCCAGAATGTATGTTGTAGACAGACATGGATTTGAAGATGTTACACATGCATGTTTTGAGCGAAAGGAAACATTCCGTCGATATACAAATAATTCAGCAACATTGTCACCGAGTTTGCACCGTTAATAACAATAGTATAGATACGCAATCATTTGCTGCTGAAGGCCAAGTGCACACTAATGGGAATGATTTTTTGGGTAAGTATGCAACTCCTACCACAAAAATATACCTATCAGACCCTTGGAAAAGCTACATACAACATGGTGACCATAAATTCGAAGGTGGGGTCGTAGAATTCAGACAAAAATTGGTAAAGTATGCCATTGAAAAAGAGTTTGTATTCAAATACAATTAAGAATGATCGCAAAAGGGTCACTGCGGAATGCAGTAAGAATATTTCAAAAGGATGTCAATGGCGTGTGCATGTATTTGTATGCCTTACCAATGGTTACTTTTATATTAGAACGTTGGACAACGAGCACACTTGTCAAGGTCGGGTGCGTGACCAGAAGAGTACCATGATGACTTCAAAGATTATCTCTTTCATTTTGGTTGACCAAGTATGAACCAAACCATTGCTAAAACCCATTGAAATTGTCAAGGACTTTAAAAAAAATTATGATATGGATATTGTGTACCACCAAGTATGGTATGGTAACGAGTTAGCTAAGAATGTAGTTCTTGGTGACATGGATGAAGAAATATATTGCAAATTTAAGGGGGAAAAAAAAAGTGACATGGATGCTTACTAATTGATGACTAGGATTAAAAAGACTTCTATATATATTCTAAATCTCTAATAGTGTTACTCTAAGAAAGGTGCTAAAATTGGACCTATCTCTAAGTTTCTATTAGTTAATTACGTTGGATTTAAATTATTAATTATGCATGTTTAATTATTTGTTTTAATTGGAGATTATAATTAATTAATTAAAGATTTTTAGTAAAATAAGTGTAGCATTTTAATTAAAGAACTCAAGTTGGTTAATTCAAATTAGATTATTGAATTGCTACAAAATGTGACTTGAGTTATTTTTGTTCATTAATCAACTTAATTAAATATTGAGGCCATATCAATAAAGTATCCAAATGACGTGATGTCTAATGTCAGTCCGTGAGCATACGGGTATTGGACACTAGGGTTCAGCTCCCACAGTCTCCCATGTACATACATGGTCATATTGTAGGAACTTAATTAATCAAACTCCTCGACTTAAGTTAAAATTTGGACTTAAGTAAAAACCCTAAGAGGTACTCAAAAAGTACAGAGACTAGGTCTGTTTAAATTGGTTTTCAAATTTTTGGGAACATATGACCCAAAAAAAAAGGTCATATTGAAACTTTGCTGAAATTGACTTCTTACTTAAGTCGTCACTATTTTCGGATACTAGGAACACCCGTTATCAAAGAAAATCACTTTGGTGTGGAAAAAAGAAAGTTAGATTCATATTGGACAAGAATACACAGCAAGAATGTTGGACTCCAAGTAGTGAGACAAAAATCTTGACATATGTGCTATATTGTAAGTTTTTATTAGTTAATGTCAAGGAGTAAAATTTCGGTTTTAAAAAATTTTCGTTGAAAATTTCGACGGAATTTTCACAGAAATTTCGATTAAAATTTCAATTTCGACAAAATTAGAGAAAAACGACAAAAATTACTATCAACATAGTAATTTTGAATGAA
>QANW01000889.1:240568-313495 GCA_003254865.1 Dryas drummondii | reverse complement strand
GCGCACCCACCCATGCTTCCGCACCGCCGATACCAGCTCCCTCCGAGCTTCCGCCCCGCGCACCGCCCGCCCCGGTCCAAGCCCAGGCTTCCGCCCCGCGCACTACCCAGGCTTCCGCGCCCTTGACACCAGCTCTCTCCGAGCTTTCGCCCCATGCACCGCCAGCCCCGGCCCGAGCCCAGGCTTCTGCCCCGCGCACCCACTCAAGCTTCCTCGCCGTGCACCCACCCAGGCTTCCACCCCGCGCACCACCCAGGTTTCCGCGCCCTGACGCCAGCTCTCTCCGAGCTTCCGCCCAGTGCACCACCAGCCCCGGCCCGAGCCCAGGCTTCCGCCCCGCAGACCATCCAGGCTTCAGGGCCCCCGACACCAGCTCCCTCCGAGCTTATGTCCCGCGTACCACCAGCCCCGGCCCGAGCCCAGGCTTCCACCCCGCACCCCACCCAGGCTTCCGTGCCCCCGACACCAGCTCTCTCCGAGCTTCCGCCTCGTGCACTGCCAGCTCCGGCCCGTGCCCAGGCTTCCGCCCTGCGCACCACCCAAGCTTCCGTACCGCCGACACCAGCTCTCTCCAAGCTTCCGCCTCGTGCACCACCAGCCCCGAATCCGAGCCCAGGCTTCCGTGCTGTCGACACCAGCTCCCCCCGAGCCCGTCCCCGCGCACCACCGCTTCCCGGACTCGAGGCCCCTCAAATCTGATCCTCCCACCCTAGCTCTTCTGGGCCGCCACCAAGCCAGCCCAAGCCGAGCAGCTCCTCCACCCCGTGCAAAGCCTATAGCTCTGAGCTATACCTTCGCCTCCAACCCAAGCAGATCCGGGTTGTCCTCCACCTCCAACCCGAGCACGATTCAAGCGAGCTTGCCCACCAACTTTTCCCCATTGAATTCTCTACCCTCAGTAAAAAAAAAAAAAAGATCTTTCTTATGCCACCCCAAGCTTTCCTACAGTACAGCTTTTCTTGCTAAGGAACTTAGGGGACTTCTGGACATTATCTTAAGCAGAAACAAGTATGTGGTTACTTGTCGTTCTGCTCAGACTTTTTTGTGTACAAAGTTCCCAACCAAGAAGTATCTTTTGCTCGGAAACTTGGGGGACTTCTGTTCGTATGATTAATGGTCAAGCCTCCTAGGCCCCCGACCCGTGTCAACTCACTCGGATCCTCGAGACCGGTGACACGTGGCGCTCGTACAGTGCAAGTCACCACAAAGGACACGTGTCGTCACTGGATTGGTTGACACTCTTCCAAAGGTACTATAAAAGAGGTACCTTCTTGTCACAAAAGACAATTCAATCATTATTATACTATTCACTCACTCTGTTTTCAGATCTCTCTGAACAGTGACTTGAGCGTCGGAGGAGCTTTGGCCGGCACCACACCGGTGTCCTTCCCGCTCATTTTTGTGTACTTGCGCAGGGTGCTTTGGATATCATTCTCTCTCATTACTCACTAGTTAGACCCAGCTATTCGTTCCTGCCCCACTACGACGTGTCATCCACTCGGTGGTGGGTCAACGGGCCTACGTGGTTCGACTCGACGTTGACTGCTCTACCATTTTTCAGCATCAACAGAGGCAAATATTGTTTTTGTTTATATGCATTTATGAAGTGAACGACATTTTGAAAAATAGTCTAGATTTTTCTTGGTATTATGTACTCTAACCTTAACAAGAATATGAATGAATGTGACAAGCATATATCCCCTATTGTTATTACTGAAAGACACTTTCATACGAGCATCACCAAATTAAGGGCACTCTTCAGAAGATGCCATATGTGATATTATCATGGGACCAATATATCAAGGCGAGCATACAACAATTTTCTATACACAAGACATATGTGCGTTGTAATATTTTTCCTTCAACTAGGTTTTTGTCCCACAAAGTTTTTCTTAGCAAGATTTTAATGAGGCAACACTAAATGCATCCAACACTATATCAATGATCATGAAGATGGTTGTCCTCTTTTTCTCTCGCTTAGATTTTGTCCTATTGGGTTTAAGGTTTAAATAAGACAAATGTAATAATTGGAAAATTTATATTAGCATGAGAATGAGCGTGCCATCAATACATATTGCTTACATTGTACTCTTCTTTCCTTGGTCCAAGTTTTTGTCTCATTGGGTTTTCATAACAAGATTTTAATGAGATAGTGGCGCACATTCGCCATGATTATGAGAAATGTGTGAATATTGTACTTTTTTTGTAGCTAACTTTTCCTATGGGATTTTTGCCAACAATGTTTTTAATGAGACATAGATATGTAATAAAAGGGAGTATTATAAATAATATAAATAATATGGTTGTCTACAAATATATATTTATGATTTTTTTTTAAAGTCCATTTAAAAAATAGCCCTGATTACCCAGCCTACCTGGTAGACTAAAATCCTAGCTCAGTCCACTTTCATTTCCTCTCATCTCCTTTCTCTCCTTCTCCTTCCCTCTTCCTCTTGGCGTCTCTCTTTTCCCTATAAACCGGCCAGAACCCGCAACCCAGACCCAAGCCCGACTGACCCTTCTCCGTCATTGACTGCCCTCGACGAGCTGGTCACTCAAGTGTGTTTAGATTCCCCATCCAACCACCTGCAACGGTGAATCGAAGCTCCAAAGTTGGCGGCTTTCCCCACTAGTTTTCGGCAGCTCCGACAATGAAATCCATCGAGTGAGGTATAGATTTTGATCCTCTCTCACTACTCTATTTGTCTATATGCTTAATTAGATCTAATTATTGCTCAAAACGAAAAACTCTATCCGGAACCCATGGCACCGCGGGCTCCATCGCGGCTGGTGGCTAGGTTGTGTTTCCTTATTCAATTTTGGTCTTCTTTAAATCCAATTGAAGTATATGTGTTGAATTGGGCTTGAATTTTGTGATTTTTCTCTGTCTAGGTGTTCAACAATTGCCATTGTGCGCTCACAAATTGACACTATACGGCAGTAACTATTTGAATTATAAAAAACACTATTAATTGTCACTGTCAAGACAATGACAATTTGTTCTGTTTAAAAAAAAAAAGATTTCCATGGAAAAAAATAACGTTAACTTTATTTGTACAAAGTGAATCTATTTATCATTTCAACTTTTTATGTGAATTTAATTATCATTAAAAATTATAAAATAAATTATAAAATAATTTATTTATATATTTCAGGTTACCATGTAATTTATATTTATTTAAGTCCTTTCTTATGTAAAATTACAAAACTTTGGAGTAGTACCCAAGTAAACCCTAAGCCTATATATAGTTTATGTAATGACAAGGAATAAGACACGAATTCTTCTAAATCTCTGTTGTGCTCTTTCGTCTCTCCATTTTTTCTCTTGCGAAGAACTTGTTATTATTAACTCTTGGGTTCAAGATAGATTTATAACAAATGCCGGTCCATTGTTCATCTTGAATTTCGTATTTGTATTAAATAATTAACAAAAGTGAAAGCTGACATGACCAAACACCGACCCCACTATAGGGATGCTCGATCCTGCTGTAATCCAGCAAGTGGGAGTGGCCGAGTGGAGTGTGGAGTGTGTAGCGACTGACACTGACAGTCATAAAAACTCCACTATTTATTTCCTTTAATTTGAGAAGCGCACGTTGAACCCATTTTCAATTGCTACAGAAGAAACAAAGGGCTAAAGTTTAAGGTAAGCCTGAGTTTCCTTGGAGTTGTTGGCTATTTAACAAAATCTTTATGAACTATTTTATCTGTTCGGAAATTTTAGATATGGGTTTTTTCATTTGGAGTAATTTGAATGCAATATCATGCTTTTTTTTTTTTTTTTTTTTCCATAAATTTTGAACCTTGATCTTTTGGGTCTATTTTATTTATTATCTATATATGTACTTTCATTTTTTTTTCCTGGTAAAATTTTGGTTCTTACGGTTTGTGTCAGTGTTGCATTGTTTGTTTTCTTTCCAAGTTTGATTCTTTTGTTATTGCAGAATGCTGAATGTAGATTTTTTAGTCTTGTGGTCTATTATTATAAATTAAATTACCAATTAGACTCTTGGGATCTTGAACCTTTGACAGAAGTTATGTTCGGTATTCCTTACATCCTTAAATTACCAACCTTCTGTTTGGTTACTAAGAAAGTGAAACAGAAATTAAAATCTCAGTTTTGATTATATGTCAAGGTTTTGATGAGGGTGCAAGTAAAAAGAAGGAAAACCAAAATGCTTTTAATTAAGTTTTGGGTGTTAAAGATTTTTAAAAATACCTTTTGAATGTAATGAAGGTTTTGCAGAACTTTCTCTATATATTTCTTCTTTTAAGATTAGTAAGCCTATGGGGGACTTATGTGTATGCATCATGTAATGCTGAAAGAAAAGATTCAGAATTTATTTTCTAAAATTTTGTTTCTGAAGTTTAAAATATATAAAGCAACTGTCTTTTGTTCACCTTCGTGAAGGAATTTGATTTTTTTTTTTTTGCTGATTTTCCATTTCAAGTTTTCTTAGTTCTTATTCTTATTGTACAAGTTACTTCCGGTAAGGTGGGTTATTTGGCAGAAACATGGCATTAATCTTGGGTGGGCAATGTGTTTGCTCCTTTTAGTCATACAAGAAGGAGAAAGAAGCTTAGTTACTGGAATACTGTGAAAAGGTCCAAAAAAAAAAAAAAAAAAACCCCACCCTGTGGTGTTTCACCATGACAACAAGGCAACCTCACCTTCCTCCTCGCTGTCCAATTCAAAAGAAACCCAATTCTGGCCCAATTCATGAACCCAGCTCCCTGCCCCAGCACATCAATGAATCATACCCCCGACACCATAGGTCCTCCTCCCAATCCGTCATAGAGGAGCAGCCAGCATGGCTTGGTAACTTGTTAAATGAGCCAGAATCCGCTTCTAAAGGGATTGTTCTTCGTCGATCTGTGAGTGACCCAGTTACCCTTTTAGATGGCATTGCAGACTCATTGTCATGTCTGAGTCCCCAAAATGATGAACTTTCAGTTGATAATGGAACTTGTAGTGGATTGGAATCAGCTAGTGTATATGGTCCCAATTCCCCTCGGCGAAGAAGCAATTTATCATTTACAGAGAATGCCATAGTTTCAGCATTATCAGAATATGTTTCTCATGAGCCTATAGAATACATGGATGGGACACTTTGCATTTCTGGGATCACTCACACTAATTCGAAAGGAGATGGTATTTCTTCGATTGGCGAGCTCAATGAAGAGACCAAGGCTGTGAAAAGGTTAGAATCTCAATTTTCACTTTTTTATTTGTTAACTTGATTTTCTATTGATTCGTGTAACATCACTGCTCTTTCTATCCCTTCACCGAATTCATAACCATTTTTCTTCAGCATCACTTTTTAGGCATGTGGTTTACGAACTCGTGATGAGTGGGTGCTTTGCCATATTGCATTTGATTAATTTGTCATCGCAGATGCACAATCTGCTTTAGGAAGAGTATTGCTTTTGCTTATATCCATAATATAGTGGTGCTGATCATCACCTCTACTTGTGTTCATAGCTTATTTTATCTTCTAAAAATAGCTATTGACCCTGGTTGATATCTTGCGTTTGTTTAATCTTAGAAATGTGTCTGCTCCAGTGTTCCTTTAATTATAAGGTAGAAAGTGAAGATAAATGATAGACAACTTCCTTGTAGTTAGGTCTGATCTTATAATTCCTGGGCCTTTGACCACTGGTTGATGCTATGTCGAAATTGATTTTTTTTTTTTTTTTTTTTTGTTATCCATAATCTGTTGTGATGTGGATTTTTGCACTTACAATTAAAAGTAGAGGTTCTACTGACAAACTTTCACATATGTTCTGTAAGTTTTGAAAATAATTTGACAAATTATCCAACTATGCAAAAGATGGTTGGCAAGGTAACTTGCAAACTGGTTTGGAGAATTAGTGAACCCCTGGCCAGTCGATCACGAACTATAGGAGTACCAGGTTGGTGTTTATTGTAACTACAAATTCATTCCTAGGGGAAAGTAATACTTGAAGTTATAAATTATTAAATGGTCTATATTGGCAGTTGAATGGTGGTTCATTTATGGGAATAGTGCTCCAACCTCTAGAACGTTGGCAGTATTGTAAAAGAAAAAAAGGAATTGTATACTAGGCTAAAAAAGCTTGTTCTATTCTATTGTAATATGAAGCTTAGGTTACAAGGCATAGAGTCCGAACAAAATAGGGTTGTGGAGATTTAACTACCTTGATCTTCTTGACATTGTGGCAGAATCCAATGAGGAGGATTTTGATCCACAATATTAATGGGTTAGGCAAACGCACTTGGATGATGCATAGGGAAATCCTGACCCACAAGTAGTAGCTCATGCCAAAGAGTTGGGAATTGATGTTAATTGAGTCATGTTTAAGAAGTTCGAAGTGGATGTAGTGATTCAGCATTTATGAGGGAAATGTGAGGACTTCATCTTCATGATTCAACACATGATATATCAGATGCACCTACTGTTAGGAGAAATGCTCATGCCAGCCCTTCAGAATGACAGAAGAGATGATAGAGAGGGTGAACAAGGATCGTAAGGAGCGACTGTTGATCCCATGTATTGGCAAGGGTGGGTATACACATGGCACCCAAGTTGAAGACCCTGGGAGCAAAGGAGTAGGTGTAGACATTGCTCCTATTGCGAGGCAGTACACAAGGAGACGAAATTGTAATGACCAAGCTAGCAGTCCATGTGATGAAGAATCCATTGCCATTGATTTTGACTCCATGAGCATAGGAACTGAATGTCGTACGCACTCCTTATGCTCATGATCAATATGGTTGATCTATTTGATTATCACCCCCCTAGATGACTTATGGAGTTTCATATGTTCGAAAAGTGTATGCATTGAAGATTTGGGTGTATACAAACTTAATCTCATTCATGGGAAGACTATAGGAAGGGATAGAGAGACATATGTGTGCATGTTTACACATGCATTTCAAGCTATTCAAGTGACATGACTTGGCATAAGAATTGTATGGATCTAGATGGACTCTCTTCTAATTTCAAATCCCCTAGGATCTTTTTCTGGTATTAATGTAACAAAATGAGAAATGTACAATTGTTAAATGATCAATGAAGTAATGCAGAAATTATCCATTATAGTTCAACTTTTAATTTCATACTTGTCATCAACGGACATTATTTTCCTGTTACATATCATATACTTATCACAGACAGTACTTTATGAAATTTATTTTTTTTAATATCTGTAAAGAGGACTGATTTAACATTTTCTAAAATTTCATTTAAATTTTTTCTCACAGTTACCTATATCCATATTTGCGTAAATCCAGAATGCCCCAATTCCATTGACACCAATAATTTCATCATTGGTCTGGCCTCAATTGATATTAAGGCGTGAAAGTCTGCCAACCATCATTGCCCATATTTATTCAGTTCATGCACATGTATGCGCAATACGACACATACTTTCTGTTATTTAACATTTTGATAAACTCTACATGACTAATGCAAAAGCTCTGACATTTAAATGCAGCATATTTATACATATCTATTATGTGTCTCCTTTGTGAATTCAAGCTCAATATATGAATGTTTGGGTAAGTCATTGATGGCTTTTTGCAGGCATCCTGGACAACGTTCAAGGATTCGGAAGCTCCAGTACATTGCTGAACTAGAAAGAACTGTTGATGTTTTGCAGGTAAATCTTTTTGTAGATGGAATGAGATGGTTTTGTGGTGGGACTTACCGTTACTGCAGTAGCATGCAAAGGGTTGTATCCATGTCCTTGTTTTCTTCTTACTTACTGAGTAGTACAATATAACATGTGTTACCATGATGCTCTGAAATTTCTTGTGGCTCAACACATTTACGTGTAACCTCTATCCATGCCCTGCATTAAACTTGTAACAACTACATAGGTTGTCTGGACGTTTTTATTTTTCTGAAAATGTAGACCAGCTGAACTTTCTTATTTTATTATTTTTTATTTTTTATTTTTTTCATTTTGGCTGGTAACGCAGGTCTCTGATTGTATTATCATTATCATCCTTGCTTCTATCCTTTGCATTTTACATGAATTTTCATCTTTCCTTTATTCTTATATACTGAGCTACTGAATCTAAGTTTTCAAAGATCTGTTTGTATTACTTCATCCTCTGTAAGTTTGGGTCGGCCTCTGGAATTTCTGCCTTCTATTTTAACTAGTCTTCCTTTGTTTATGTGTATGTTTAGTGGTCTATGGTGTAACAAGTAAAAATGGTATACATTGTTCTAAACACAGGCCACTAGAAATATATATAATATATATATGTCTAGTGGCCTGGCCTTGCCTTGGTTTGAAGATTTAAGGATTGAGACAATCAGTGTTGGGGCCCATACTTAGAATTGATTGTTAGACAACCACTAGACCCCAATAACTTCTAGCTATTAGGGTATAAGCCAACAATGTATATCAAGCTTACACAGTCTCACATGCAACGCCTTCCTGCACATGGAGAGACAAAGAAATGCAGATAGAGAGAGAGACATATGTAGGTGCAACTCCACCCCATACCTTACAAACCAACAAGAATTGGGGAATGAGGATTGGAAGTTTTGAACTCATGACATCCTGCAAACAAGGCTGTGATACCATGTTATACAACCACTAGACTTTGAAATCTTAAGTTAGGGAGTGGGCCAACAATGTATATCAAGTTTATATGATATCATGTCTGCAAAGTCATTGTGTCCGTGCATTATGGCAACACAAGTGTCTGATAGCTTCAATCCTCAATCCCTTATGTTGATTCTGTTTTACTTTTGCTCAATCATCATGCTGGCTAGGTTTCTAATACTGTATTTTCTATTTAAGTCAACTTTAAACATTGAAGCTGATTGAAAATCTTGTCTCATCACAGACTTTGGAGTCAGAGTTGTCTATTAGAGTTGCTTCTTTGCATCGTCAGAGAACAGCTTTGTCCATGGAAAATAACAAATTAAAGCAGCAGATGGCGAGACTGCAACAGGAAAAAGTGATCATGGATGGTGAGTTTATAAATCTTTCTGCTGATACTTTCGGGTTTTCTCATAACTTGGGGATAGTTCCTTCACAACAGTTTTTTGATGATTGTTTTTTCTTTTGAGGCAAAATAGTTACTTCATATCTTATTTTTTCATTAACCCATATGAAGCACTTGCGCTACCTGCATTATTTGAACGTTTTTTTTTTCTCCACAAATTATTCAAGTAACTACCCGTTGGGTACATAACTTTTCTGGTATATGTCAGCACTTCCATAAAGTAGAGTGATGGGTGAGAGAAGTTTGGTAACTGAAGGTTTATCGTCATTAAGAAATTTGAATTCTGAGCATTGCATGGTTGTTTAGGTGGAACATTCCCCTAGGAAATGATGAGATCACATCTATATGCAGAACAAGTAGAAAAATAAACAGAATTGAGTAGTTTTCATGATGACCAAAGCAGTCTAAGAAATTTTAGAAGTGATATCATATAATTTAGTACTCATATCAGTATCATTGAGAACTTGATTAACTGGATATTTATCTTTATGGGAAGTGGGGTGATAAAAATATGAATTCTATTGTTTTGGGCCATTTGAAGTTCCTTGGGTACTTGTAAATTTGGGGTTCCCTCTAGTACTTCTCATAAGATGACAATAAGCATCAAACTTAAGGTTGCTTTGATCATCATTGGACTCTCATAAATCGTGGCCAAAATGGATGGCGAGTGCTTTCTCCATCCTCTTTTGGCATGTTTATTGTTTCTTTCTTTACTATCCACTGATTTTGCTGCAGGTCAGTATCAGTCTCTGAAGAAGGAAATCAAGAGATTGAAGATGGCCTTAACAAATTCCCGAAATAATAAGATTGAAGCATATTTTGGTTCAAGTCCCACCACTGAGGCAGCTAGAATTGATGCTATGCAGATTTTAGATCTAGGAAAACTTACTCTTAATTGAAACCAAAAGAATACTGTTTATTGAATCCCAAAAAAACAGTAAAACAGTACCTTATGATTTTTGGTGTTGCTGTGCCTTGAAAGAGGCAGCTCGTTTCTTCAAATGCATTATTGCTAGAGGAAGTCCAGCAAATGCAGCACCATTTGCTGGTTCGTTGGGAGTCTCCTCAGTTGGTCTCATGTAAATTTGCTATTGGACTTGGTCTTCTATGAACTAATGTTTAATATATGAAGAACTGGCATCACCGTGACCTATATTTTTGTGCCTATACAAATACTATTAGGGGATGCACTTGACCACTCAATGAAATTTTCTTATCATAAGGCAGTTTGCATTAATTAGTTATTGATCTGGTGATATTTTTTTCCAATTTGTTAGAAGTTTAAGTATGCTCACAAATTGCCCTCATGGGACAGCTCCATTCCAAAAGTTGATCTCCCTTGAATGGTTTGGTTATTATTGATTTATTGCTGCTATCTTGATGACCAGCCGAAGAGAATGACAAGCCTTACTTTGTTCTGGTGTTTTAGTACATGGTCATTAACTCGGAATGCATGAGCATTACTATAGTTAATCCCACTTTTCTTGATTGGATGATTAGGTGTGTTCAAATTTTGATGTGGAGGGTGCAAATGAAAGTTACAAATTATGCGTCACGTATTCAAGGTATATCAATTTGTGGCATGTAGGCTTTCAGCTGAATGAGAAAAGTGGAGGTTGAGATTTGGGATTAATCACATGTTTATCCTGGTTCTCAGCCATGCATGCTTTTGGTAAAACTTCAGAACCTTACATTTTGATTTTGGATTCTAATGCTCGCTTACAAGACATTTCTTTAATTGAACGAAATCTAACAATTGGTTGTTATCATCACTAGATCCCAGGTGACTTGAGATGTACAAATTCTCTCCTCTGTGGTTTAAACCCTTGTATCGTATACAAGAGGAATTTGGTTTTTTAGTAGAACAAACCCATGACTCGCCTAATCCCAACAATTTTCTCCATTTCCGCACCACCTCGGCTAGTCTTGCCGGGGCAAATTCCTATAGTTTTCAGAGGGCTTGTGTATCCCAAGTGCGTCACTAGGTCACAAGTCCAGTGACTGCTTTTCCAGATCATTGTGAAGGGCCTTTATCACCATAAGCCATACCTATAGGGTGCTACTGGACAACCTGAGCAAAATTTTCTGAGGCTATATTCAAAAGCCAAACCAGAAAAGTATGAAATAATGGCATACACAAGGCTACATTTAGGCAACTCTCCTTTATTCAACTAATGCATTGCCTGAATCCAGCACTCCTTTATGTTCGAAATTTACAGTTCTCAACATAGACACACAATCCCACCACTAAAACCAGCTACATTCTAATATTAGACAAGATGATGTAAACATTTGACCACCTATAATATTAAACCACATATTGCATGTACGGTAACACTAATTGTATCCAAAATTAAGCACCTAATCCCAACACCAATACCAACTGCCGGCCAAAAATTGGTATCCACCATGCAAACCCCTGCCTTCTAGAAATAAAGGGAAAAAAGGAAAAAGATACGAGGGGAAAAGTATTACTGAAACATGTGTGATTATCTTCTTAATCCTTGGATATTTTAACTCTTAAACCTCAGTATTAATGAACTCGTGTGATTTATAAAAGTAACATTTATTATGAATAGTTGAAAACCAAACTATTTCAACGATAATAGCCAATCACAATCAATGACTTTCAACACTAAATGAATAAAGATTCACTTCTGCACAATATTTTTACAAAGGGCTTGCTCCCCCATGCACTGATGCACAGGATACAGACAATGAATCCCTAATCACGAAGTGCATGTACGTTGCCCGAGGGACAGCTGGTAAACCCAACATCCTCAGCCTGCCAGCATTGGAGTTTAAAGAAGCATTAGCAAAAGATAAAGGTAACAATGATGTGTGGCATGTGCCCAATGCAGTAAGTTCTCTAAGAGACTTCCAAATGAGACAATGCAAGACAAAGCTGATACATATAAAAGATGTATACAACTGAGACAGAAGATGTGCTCCCCTGGATTCATACAAAAGAAATAGATGATAAAGACATATTATTACTTTAATTATAACACCCTTTTGCTAATATGTAGATTTTATCAGTAAGTGAATAAACAATAATGTCAATGAAAAAGGTGGCTACCATATGCATGACTGAAGATCGAGATGCTTCTTCTGTTTATCAATACACCTTTTTATACGTAAAGAAAATGCATAAGTCTGCATAAAAAATGAATGGAATTATACCTGGACATTGGATCTGCCAACGATTTGGGGATGGTCTAAGAAGGCAGCCCTTTGATTTCGGCTGCATAGAAGTACTTGGAGAGAAGATTTTGGGTCAACCCGGGCTTGGAGGTTTTTTTTTTTTTTTTTTCATCCATGTTCTAGGCTTTACTTTGGGAAAATTTCTTATATAGAAATGATACCATAATGTTTTTATTTAGTCTTTCTTGATTAATTTGGGCATGCTGAATTAGTGGACAGAAAAGAATGTTAATTGTTGGACAGAGAAGTATCTTTCTTAAAATTAGTTTGGCCATATGAATTTGCCATCACTAATTAATTAATATATGAATGTCATGATCTCATGATCTGTACTATGTTTTCTGTAAGCATTTCAAATTCTATGTTTATCAGCAGATTCGTGTGGTTCAAAGAGTGCATGTGTTGATTATAGACCCAAGTATTGCCCTTTCATGATACCAACCTTTAATTACTCTCTTATTAAGAACTTAAAAAGTTTTTAGGATATATCTCAATAACTACTGTATATGTTTTGTGGATGTTCTTGTTAGGATTCTTATTTTAGTTGGATGATCTTGTTGAATTTGATATGTTTATGTTGATTATATATTATGCAATATGCTTGAATGACTATTAATGCTATTTTTTTTTTAACTATTATATATTATATATAATATATATTTTTTTTTCTATTATAATAGTTTGATGCACGAAAGGCTTATGCCTCAACACGTCAAGGCTTACACATAGCTGGAAATTTACTACTGATGCAGCACAATCAATCAAAGGTTTACAATCGTAAACCTAAATGAACAAGAAGCCTGGAATCCACCAAGAAATTGAGAGAAAACCTTAACAATTAATTTGATTAAAATAATAATAGATAATTCGGCTAGCAATTGTAAAAATTACTTAAGTACGCTTAAAGAAACCCTGGGGCGCAAATAACTATATAATTTAGGCCCATGGGTAATTACAAACCCAAATAAAATTTAAACGAAAATAAATAAAATGTCTGAAACTTTAGAACGCAATTTTGAGGCTCAAAACAATCTCAGAAGGCCGAAAAATTAAGCCCATACATCATAGCTTATCTATGAGTTTGATTCGTCTCGCGATTCCCTTCGAAATAATGTGCATTAGTGCCACTTTCAGAGCCAAACCCTCCGACTAGTAGAAATCATTTTCCAAATTTCTTGGGTTTGCAATGATCAAGCTGTTGCATAAACTTCTCCGCCATCCATTCTGCATCAGATGAAGAATAGTTACGGGCAGTTGGATACTAAATATGATGCTCAACTTTCCAAACCTATCCCATTTATGATGAGAAATTGTTTTTTATGGATAAAACATTATTTGATTCACATACATTTCTTTATATTTTCTAGCCAATCACAGACACTTTTCTTTTGTAGGAAAATGGGAGATCCAGCTGTTCAACTCAAAGCTCTACTGCCTGGACTACCATATATAAATTAAATGGGTAATGCTGAAGGACCATGTCATTGTACCACATGATGTGACTTTCTAATCTAAAAAGAGAGAGGGAGGGAGGAGAAGAGATCAATGGTGGCTAGGAAGTCACATCATGTGGTACCACAAATGTGGCACAAGTACATGGTCCCCATAGTATTTTCCAAATTAAATAGAGGTAGTACACTAGTACGGTGCCTATCATGCCACTGAAAGGAGAGAATTATCTTATGTGGACGTCTCTCTTTGAGCCTATTATGATTGAGGTTACAAATTAATGTTAGGCATTGTCAATGCTGATTATGACCCGTCCATATTTAGCCTAAAACTATTAAGACAATCTTACATTGGATAAATAAAGCATTTCATAATGTTTTATAAGATGTTGAGTTTTTTCACTAATTAAGTGTCAGTTAATTTTTTTGGGTTAGTGCAACTTTTTCATGGTATCAGAGTCAGATTAACCCATGAATGAAAGTTTGAATAAACTTAGTCTTTTTGACATTTTGTCCTTGAGGAGCCATGATTTGGCTTAAAAAAAAAAAAAAAAACCCAATTAATTACCAGTTAGTGCCTCACATTGAATCTAGTTTAATTACAACTTGAAGATTTCTCAACTTACGTGTGATATTCACATCAAACCTAGTTTAAAAAGAAAAATAAAAAACTAAGAAAGAAGAAAAGTTTATCAAATAAATCAATACTACGTTGGTTCTTTTTTTCTTTTTTTTTTGAGAAATAATACCACGTAAGTTTAGAAAATAGAGTTAGTACATCAAGTATTATATAATTTTTTAGATAAAGTTTTCAAATACAGTTCACTACAAAAAATATTTATTTGGGTGACGAAACTTTGGGAGACGAACCAAAATTCGTCGCCCAAAGCAACTTTGAGCGACGAATCAGAAACGTTGTCGCCTAATCCCATCCAGGTTTGGGGGAACTTAAGTATTCGTCGCCCAACGTATGGATCAACTATCATTTTGGCGCGTGTTTTAGGTGACGAAATATTTTCGTCACCCAAAGTACCTTTAGGCGAGGAAAAATACATTCATCGCCCAAAGTCCTTTGGGCGACGAATAGAAACCTTCTTCGCCTAAAATGACTTTGAGCGACGAACTATTTCGTCACCTAAGATGATTTTAGGCGAGGAAGGTTTCTGTTCGTCGCCCAAAGTAACTTTGGGAGAGGAACTTATGTATTCGTTGCCCAATGTAAGGGCGAGGAACATGCAAATTCCTCGCCCAAAGTCTCATTGCCTTTTTTTTTTTTTGTACAATTTTATGTAGGTTATATTCATATAATGCGATCGTGTTTCCATTAATCAAAACCGTTTAATTTTTAATTCCTCACTCAATGATCATCATTGCAAAAAATTAGCTCAATCGGAGATGTAAAAGTTACGTAACGGTGCTCGAATTTATGAACGATTGTGAATTTTCTAATACTAATCGATCGAGTAGATCAATTCCGATTTGGCCGATTTTTTGCAGGGATGATCTTTTAGTATAAACGAATAAAATGAACGGCACCGATTGTTGAAATCACATTGTAGTCTTCACAATTGTTGAATCGACAAAGTTTCAACGAAAAAGCTAATAAAATTATACTCCTCTAGTGTATTTGTATGTAGAAGCTCACTTTTCTATTGTGTTTTTAACGATCCGAACCGATCATTTCTTAGTGCCCCACTCAAAGATCATCTATGCAAAAAATTATCTCAATCGAAGATGTAGAAGTTAGGTTTGGCATTTAGGGTGTATAAACGATCGTGATTCTTATAATAACAATTGAACGGGTATATGAACTATGATTTGACCGATTTTTTGCAAGGATGAACTTTGAGTATGAACATAGATAATGAACGGCTCTGATCGTTGTACTCTCGTTGTGCTCTTCATAATTATTGAAACGACAAGATTTCAATGAAAGAGTTGATAGAATTTTATTCTTTAAATGTATAAACCGTTCTTTTATATATATAATCTCAAATATCGATCGTATTTTCAATGATCCGAATCGTTCATTTATTAGTTTCCAACTCAAAGATTATCTATGCAAAAAATTAGCTTAAGTAGAGATGTAAAAGTTAAGTATCGAAATTCGAACGGCTAAACGATCATTGCCTACTAATAAAGGTTTGGGCAACGAACCATTTCTTCGCTCAAAGTTACTTTAGGCGAGAAATATAAAATTTCGTCTCTCAAAAAGGCTTTGGGCGACGAATATGTTCGTCGCTTAAGATAACTATGGGCGACGAAAATTTAATATTCCTCGCCTAAAATGACTTTAGGCGAGGAAATTGTTCGTCGCTGTAGGTTGCTTGAAGCGAGGAATATTAGTATGCGTCGCCCAAAGTGATTTTAGGCGACGAAATGTGCAGTTCGTCTCCTAAAATCTCATTGCCTTTTTTATGTATAATTTTATATATGTAATCGTATAAGATGTGATCGTATTTCCAACGATCCGAATTGTTCATTTTTTAGTTCCCCACTTTAAGATCATCCCTACAAAAAATTAACTAAATCGGAGATGTGTAAAAATTAGGTAACGGTGCTCGAATTTATGAACGATTGTGAATTTTCTAATACTAATCGAACGAGTGGATGAATTCTGATTTGACCGATTTTTAACAGAGATGATATTTGAGTATAAACGAATAAAATGAACGGCTCAGATCGTTGAAATCACATTGTAGTCTTCACAATTGTTGAATTGACAAAGTTTCAACAAAAAAACTAATAGAATTATACTCTTCAAGTGTATATGTATGTAGAAGCTCACTTTTCTATTATGGTTTGAACGATCCGAACCGATCATTTCTTAGTGTCCCACCCAAAAATCATCCATGCAAAAAATTATCTCAATCGAAGATGTAGAAGTTAGGTTTGGCGTTTTGGGTGTATGAATGATCGTGGTTCTTATAATAATAATCGAACGGGTAAATGAACTCCAATTGGACTGATTTTTTGCACGGATGATCTTTGAGTATGAACATAGATAATGAACAGCTCTAATCATTGTAATCACGTTATGGTCTTCACAATTATTAAATGACAAGATTTCAATGAAAGAGTTAATGAAATTTTATTCTTCAAATATATAAACCGTTCATTTATATATATAATCTCATATATTGATCGTGTTTTCAACGATCCGAACCATTCATTTATTAGGTTCCTACTCAAAGATCATTTATGCAAAAAATTAGCTCAATCAAAGTTTTAGAAATTAAGTATCGGAGATCGAACTTATGAACGATCATAATTTTAATAATGATAATCGAACGGCTAAATGAATTCTGATTTGACCGATTTTTTGTAGGAATGATATTTTAGTAAAGGACTAATAAATGAACGATTCGTATCGTTAAAATTAATAAATTGATTATATAAAATTAACAACATAATTGATTATGTAAAATTAACAACATATTTAGTTATTTAAAATTAATTATTCGGACAGTTTTTAGGCGATGAAGTGGGAAAGTCGTCGCCTAAGACTCTTTTGGGCGACGGAATTTCTTATTCGTCGTCCAAAAGTTGAAAAATTGGGCGGTTTTAAGCCCGCCATATATTTTAATGTTTGGGCGACGAACCTAAGTTGGTCTTAGGCGAGGCGATTCTTAGTTCGTCGCCTAAGAACGTTGTGGGCGACGAAAATACTTCGTCGCCTAAGGTTCTCGAAATTTTTAAACTCCTTTCTTTTATTCTTCTTCTTCTTCTTCTTTTCTTTTCTTCTTATGTTTTCTCTCATCTCTTTGATCTTCTCTCCTAGCCCCAGCCCCGCCCATCCCCGCCCATCCCCGCCCAGCCCCAACCTCAGGCCGCCCATCCCCTCCTAGCTCCAGCCCCAGGCCCGCCCATCCCTGCCGATCCCCATAGAAACCCCAATCCCCCCCGATCCCCGCCCAGCCCCAGCCCCAGCCCCGTCGTCGCTTTGCCGAAAACTCTCTCTCCCGATCTCTCACCCCCTCTTCTTTCTCTCTCCCCGGCTTCCTCTTTCTCTCTCTTTCCCCTCTCCTTGCCGCCTCCCTCGATTCCCATTCCTATCCCCACTAGCAACCCCCACCCCGACCAGCAACCCCACCTGAACCCAGCTGCAACAAACCCACCCGATTGTGGGTTTTTGTTTTTTTTTTATTTGGGTGTTTTTTGTGTTTCTGTTTTTTGTGTTTTCTGCTCATTAGCTTTGGCTTTTTTTTCAGAGGGATTAAGTGCAGGTGGCCAAGGGAATAGTAATACCCAGGGAAATTTTTCAAGTCAGACTTAATACTCAATCGCTGATTTAATGTTATTTGGCTGGTGTTTTTAATTTTTTGTTCTTAAATTTGTTTATTAGTGTTGAATAAGTTAGTTTAATCCTGATTATTGTTCTTAGGGAAATTAGTTTGCTGATATTTTCTTGTGCTAGATAACAAATTAGTTTTTATATAAAATTAGTTAGTTTTATATGTTTTTTAATTATAAAATTTATTAGGTAGTTTGTATGTAGATTAGTTAGTTAGTGTTCTTAAATATAAAATTTAGTTTAATTACAAAATGTAGATTAATTAGTTTGAGAAATATAATTTAGTTATAAGGTGGAAGGCGATGGAGTTGGCTCTCAATGATGTAGTTCAACCATCCTCGAGTACTGGGAGCCCCTCTATACCACAAAGGGCCCGTCGATCTCACCGCTCTAGTCAGGTCACCGCTTCCGCTTCCGCTTCATCTACTGTGACGTCATCCACTGCGACGAGGGGACCATGTAGTGGGTTGAAGTCCTCTCGGATCGTGCGCAATACTGGGGCACGGATTCCAGTCATGTGTGTGCAAAACGGCCGACAACCGTTAAATCCTAACGTTGACAGTTTGTTCTCGCACGATGTGGGGGCTATTATTCGCAACTACTAGGAAAAAATTGCCGGCAGAGATTCAACACAAAGTGATCCACTCCATTTCAGTGAGTACATAGCTCAATAATTAATTCAAAACAATAAATTTGATCATTCATAACAATCTAATATTTTTTTTAGGTTAACTTTGACATTCAGATGGATGATCCCCTCACCGTCACACCGTCACGTACATGACAGATTTACTTATCAAGTCCTACAGGCAATGGAAGCACGAACTACACGTGCATTTCAAGGGATTTTCGTCGGCAGTTGAGGCATTGGCGAACCCTCTTATGGAGTTGGTAGAGCGGTCTGACCAGTGACGTTTTTTGTGCGATCATTTCATGAGCCCATCGTTTTTGGTACGTTTTATCATTTTAAGACTTTAAAAAATCGATTATTGTTTTGTTATTCTATTATTGTATACATACACTAACGCATTTATAATTTGTTTAATATTTAATAGAAGAAGTCGGTCGCCAACGCTAGAAACTGAAAAGGGAACCCGTTTAACCATCATAGTGGTCTAACGCCCATCTCATATCGAGTGGAGTTGCGACGTCGAGTACGTCATTATTTAATTTAATACATATATATTCTTTAATATTGTTTGGGTCTTTGACAAAATTATTTTCTTTTTCAGCGTGGGTCTTAATTCCCGGAGATAAACACTTTCGGGGATATCTATGTTCATCCCGGTTGTGATGCGGGCAAGGCAAAACATATTAGTTTTTTATATTTTAATTTTTTTCACAATTTTTTATATTTATTTTTTTAATTAGTTACTTGTATATATAACATTTTGAAATCACGACCGAGTATGAACATAGAAAAT
The DNA here is from genome assembly GCA_003254865.1 of Dryas drummondii. Lineage (NCBI taxonomy): Eukaryota > Viridiplantae > Streptophyta > Magnoliopsida > Rosales > Rosaceae > Dryas > Dryas drummondii. The sequence continues at coordinate 294,121 of QANW01000889.1, read as the reverse complement.
GAACAACTCTGATTGTTGAAATCACGTTGTGGTCTTCACAATTATTGAAACGACAAGGTTTCAACGAAAGAGTTAATAAAATTATATTATTTAAGTGTTGAAACCGTTCATTTATATGTAGATGGGCATATCTTGATTGTGTTTTCAATGATCCGAACCGTTCATTTTTTAGTTCCCTACTCAAAGATTATCCGTGCAAAAATTTAGCTTAATCGGAGATGTAAAAATTAGGTAACGGTGAAATTATTTTATATTTGTATATATTTAAAATTATAAATATAATTTAGTAATTAAGTTAAAATTTAGAATCGTATTATATATTGTTAAGTATACAATCTTATTGTAATAATTTATTATATATATTTAAATACTAAAATATAAATTATCAATTAGCAAAAAAAGGGTATTAATTAGGGCCATACTTTGGGCGACGAAGCTATATATTCATCGCCCAAAGTGATTTTGGGAGACGAATCTATATATTCCTCGCCCAAAGTGACTTTGGGAGACGAATATATATTCCTCGCCCAAAGTCACTTTGGGAGACGAATGCATATATTCCTCGCCCAAATTCATTTTGGGAGACGAATCTATAGATTCCTCGCCCAAAGTCCAGTTCCTTTTATATGTGCATTTATATTTAGGTATAAGAATACGATGTAATCATATTTTCAACGATCTGAACCGTTCATTTTTTAGTTTCCTACTCAATGATCATCCTTATAAAAATTTAGCTCAATTGAAGATGTAGAAGTTAGGTAACGGTGCTCAAATTAATGAACGATCATCGGTTTAATAATGATAATTCAACAACTAGCTGAATTCCGATTTGGCTGATTTTTTGCAGGGATGATCTTTGAGTATGATCATAGAAAATGAACGGCTCTGATCATTGAAATCACATTGTGGTCTTCACAATTATTGAAACAATAAGGTTTCAACAAAAGAATTAATAGAATTATACTAATCAAGTGTTGAAACCGTTCATTTGTATGTAGATAGACATATCTTGATCGTGTTTACAACGATCAGAACCGTTCATTTTTTAGTTCTATACTCAAAGATTATCCCTGCAAAAATTTAGCTCAATTGAAGATGTAAGAATGAGGTAACAGTGGTCAAATTAAAGAACGATCGTGGGTTTTATAATGATAATTCAACGACTAGTTGAATTCCGATTTGGCTGATTTTTTGCAGGGATGATCTTTGAGTATGAACATAGAAAATGAACGGCTCTGATCGTTGAAATCACATTTTGGTCTTCACAATTATTGAAACGACAAAGTTTCAACGAAAGAATTAATAGAATTATACTCATCAAGTGTTGAAACTGTTCATTTATATGTAGATGGGCATATCTTGATCGTGTTTACAACGATCGTAACCGTTCATTTTTTAGTTCCCTACTCAAAGATCATCCATGCAAAAATTTAGCTCAATTGAAGATGTAGAAATTAGGTAACGGTGATCAAATAAAAGAACGATCGTGAGTTTTATAATGATAATTCAACGACTAGCTGAATTCCGATTTAGCTGATTTTTTGCAGAAATGATCTTTGAGTATGAACATAGAAAATGAACGGCTCTGATCGTTTTTCACAATTATTGAAATGACAAGGTTTCAATGAAAGAATTGATAAAATCGTGATTATATAACATCGTTAAGTTATTTTATATTTGTATATATTTAAAATTATAAATATAATTTAGTAATTAAGTTAAAATTTAGAATCTTATCATATATTATTATAATGATTTATTATATATATATTTTGGTAATATTAAATATAAATTATAAATTTGCAAAAAATGAAATAAGGGCTATAAAAAATAAATTGGACTTTGGGTGACGAATTTATAAATTCGTCACCCAAAAATACTTTAGGCGACAAACTTATTCCTCGCCTAAAGTCCCTTTGGACGACAAATATGTATATTCCTCGCCCAAAGTCTAATTTCTTTTTTACGTGCGAATTTTACTCAAAAAATTGGCGGGGCATTTTCGCGCACAAAATTTAACAGATTTAGGCGACGAATATGNGTGTTTTTAATTTTTTGTTCTTAAATTTGTTTATTAGTGTTGAATAAATTAGTTTAATCCTGATCATTGTTCTTAGGGAAATTAGTTTGCTGATATTTTCTTATGCTAGATAACAAATTAGTTTTCAAATTAGTTTTCTTATGCTTATATGTTTTTTAATTATAAAATTTATTAGGTAGTTTGTATGTAGATTAGTTAGTTTGTTAGTTTTTAAATATAAAAACTAGTTTAATTACAAAATGTAGATTAATTAGTTTGAGAAATATAATTTAGTTATAAGGTGGAAGACGATGGAGTCAGCTCCCAATGATGTAGTTCAGCCATCCTCGAGTACTGGGATCCCCTCTATGCCACGGAGGGCCCGTCGATCTCACAGCTCTAGTCAGGTCTCCGCTTCCGCTTCCGCTTCTGCTTCATTGATAGTCAGATCATTCATCTACTGCGACGTCATCCACTGCGACGAAGGGACCATGTAGTGGGTTGAAGTCCTCTCGGATCGTGCGCAGTACTGGGGCTCGGATTCCAGTTATGTGTGTGCAAAACGGCCGACGACCGTTAGATCCTAACGTTGACAGTTTGTTCTCGCACGATGTGGGGGCTATTATCCGTGCCGAGTGCGCCATGGTTGCAACCACTTGGAAAAAATTGCCGGCAGAGATTCAACACAAAGTGATCCGCTCAATCTCAATGAGTATATAGCTCAATAATTAATTCAGAACGATAAATTTGATCATTCATAACAATCTAATGTTTTTTCAGGTTAACTTTGACATTCAGATGGATGATCCGCTCACCGTCACGTACATGACAGATTTACTCATCAAGTCCTACAGGCAGTGGAAGCATGAACTACACGTGTATTTCAAGGGATTTTCGTCGGCAGTTGAGGCATTGGCGAACCCCCCTATGGAGTTGGTAGAGCGGTCTGACCAGTAGCATTTTTTGTGCGATCATTTCATGAGTCCGTCGTTTTTGGTACGTTTTATCATTTTTTGTGCGATCTTTAAAAAATCGATTATTGTTTTGTTATTTTATTATTGTATGCATACACTAACATATTTATAATTTGCTTAATATTTAACAGAAGAAGTCGGTCGCCAATGCCAGAAACCGGAAAGAGAAGTCGTTTAACCATCATAGTGGTCCGACGCCCATCTCATATCGAGTGGAGTCGCGACGTCGGGTACGTCATTATTTAATCTAATGCATATATATATTCTTTAATATTGGTTGGGTCTTTGACAAAATTATTTTCTTTTTCAGCGTGGGTCGCAATTCCCGGAGATAGATACTTTCGGAGATATCTATGTTCATCCCGGTTGTGATGCGGCCAAGGCAAAACATGTTAGTTTTTTATATTTTAATTTTTTTCACAATTTTTTATATTTATTTTTCTAATTGGTTACTTGTATATATAACATTTTGAAGGATGAGATGGTGGCCAACTCGAGAATATATTTGGAGAGCTTGGCCGAGCAGCACCCTCCGGGTACTCCGTTGGAGTCGATTCCAGTACCCGATCCCGATGTCGGACTTCGTATTATGATAGACTCACTGGGTGTTAGGCCCGGTAAGGAAATACGCGGCATGGGATATGGGCGGATTCGTGATGTTCGATTCTCGTCTTCGTCTTCATCTTCGTCTCAGCCATCTGCAGTCGTCGCAGGGTTGTCCGCTCAAGTGAAGAAGTTTCAGGAGGACTTACGAGCTGAGAGAACGGAGAAGGAGGCGTTGTATGCTGCATTGACCAAGGCGATACCTGGGTTTGTTCCGCCACCATCTTCTCATCAACCTCCGTCAGATATGAATGATGATGATGCTACTAGTTTAGAATAGATTGACTATATATATTAGGGTTAATTACTACTTTGTATGGATATTTTGATATATAAATTTATGAATTTTGTTTTATATAGTTTTTGAATAAAGAATTTTTTTTTAAATATTAAATTTAAATATATAATTTAAAATAAAAAAACAATTTAAAAAAAAAATGTTTGGGCGACGGAACATTCCGTCGCCTAAACCCTCTTGGTGCGACGAAAAATTTTGTCGCCCAAAGCACGTTCCAGCGAGGAAATTAGTTATTCCTCTCCCAAATCTTGTTTAGGCGACAGATAATTTCGTTGCCCAAACATGCTTTGAGCGAGGAATAAATGTATTCGTCGCCCAAACCCTCTTTGGGCGACGAAATTTGTCCGTCGCCTAAACATGCTTTGGGCGACGAATTTTATGTGTTAGGAGACGAAAAAAATCCGTTGCCCCAGGTGTCTTTGGGCGACGAAATTTAGAAGTTCGTCGCCCAAACTCTTGGGCGTCACATTTTGGGCGTCCAAACGCTCGACGAACGCATTTCGTCGCCCAAACGTTTGGGCGACGAAACTCTACTTTGGGCGACGAATTTCGTTCCTCTCCCAAACCCTTTTTTCTTGTAGTGATTCAGAATGTGGTTTATATGAATATAGCTAGCTAGTTAAAAGATCAAAATCAGAATTCCAATCTAATTAACACTAGAGTTTAATTAATGAAAATTAGATCCTACCCAAGTAATAAAATTTCAGATTTCGAGAAAATTTCGAAGGAAATTTCGGCGAAAATTTCGACGAAAATTTCAAAGATTTTAAATTTCGACAGAAATTAGACGGAAACAACGAAAATTGCGATCAAAATACGAAAATTTTAAATGAAACTTTACCATATGTTTATTTAACATATTATCTACTATATTGATAAAAAACATTGAAGAAACCAAAGTATATAGTAAATTTGATGTGATATAAGATGAATATAATGTGCGCTGAAGGCAAATACTGTTAAATAAAATTAGTATAATAAATAAATAAAATTAGTATATTATTTATATTTTATGATCTATACACTAAATCCTAATATTAAACCCTATATACTCTAATAATTTTTATTCTCTATAATCTATACATTTTATAATCTATACTCTATATTGTTTAGAATATGATATAGGATATTAGAGTTTAGACCTTTTAAAATATTTTTAATTATTTTTTAATATAAAAATATATTAAATTTAAAAACAACTAAACCGAAATCCTAAAATTTTTTTTTCTTTCCAATTAACCAAANTTTTATATAGATGAGGAAGTGAGAAGCTACAAAATTAATTACCAGTTAGTGCCTCATCACCAGCTCCCTGGCAATAGAATTGAATGAATTGTCAGAAGGGTAAAAGTTGTAGGAAGCAATATTGACAGAAGACCGCGTGAAGGTTTCTAAATGGTAGAACCAAAAGGCAGGTGACACTCAGTGATTAGGTGAGTCAGTATTAATGCTGCCACTTATGACGCTGTACGTAGTTTCTATATAATACAACATGTGGACGAGCAATCTCATGTGTGCTCCTCAAAACTGAGCTGCGCTTTAGTGTATAGAGAAGAAACAATGCAGACGATGATGATATTGGACCTGTTTATTCTGTTTTTGGGTCTTGTGTTTCTCCGACTCTGGTGGCGGTACTGGTCCACCGTCGGCGGTGGACCAAAAAACCTCCCACCAGGACCGCCAGGGTGGCCCGTGGTGGGAAACCTTGTCCAGGTCATCCTCCAACGTCGTCCCTTTATTTTTATAGTACGTGATTTACGTGCAAAATACGGTCCCATCTTCAGCATGCAAATGGGGCAGCGCACTCTCATCATCATCACCAGCTCCGAGCTCATCCACGAAGGCCTCGTCCAGCGAGGCTCCGACTTCGCCAGCCGCCCCGCCGATTCCCCCATCCGCCTTCTCTTTAGTGTGGGCAAGTGCGCCATCAACTCCGCCGAGTATGGCCCGCTCTGGCGGACCCTGCGCCGCAACTTCGTCACCGAGCTGATAAACCCGGCCAGGATCCGCCAGTGCAGCTGGATACGGAACTGGGCCCTCGAGTACCACATGAAGAGGCTGAGGGCTCAGTCCGTGGAGCAAGGGTTTGTCGAGGTGATGGCCAACTGCAGACTCACCGTCTGCAGCGTCCTCATATGCCTGTGCTTCGGAGCTAAAATCTCGGAGAAGAGAATCAAACACATCGAGAGCGTATTGAAAGACGTTATGATGATGACGACGCCGAAGCTCCCGGATTTCCTCCCGGTGCTGACTCCGCTGTTCCGGCGGCAGGTGAAGGAAGCGAAGGAGCTGAGGAAGAAGCAAATGGAGTGTTTGGTTCCGCTGATAAGAAACCGAAAGGCGTTTCTCAAAAGCGGTGGGAATGTGAATGAGGAGATGGTGAGTCCCAAGGGGGCTGCCTATATCGACTCGTTGTTCCAGCTCGACGTGCCCGGAAGACCAGGAAAGTTAGGAGAAGAAGAGCTCGTCACACTTGTCTCGGAAGTCATCAATGCCGGGACAGATACGAGCGCTACAACTGTGGAGTGGGCTCTGCTGCATTTGGTGACGAACCAAGAAATCCAAGAAAAGCTGTACCAAGAGATTGTTGGGTGTGTAGGGAAAGATGGGGTGGTGAATGAGAGTGACGTGGAGAAAATGAGCTATCTTTCTGCGGTGGTCAAGGAGACTTTCCGGCGCCACCCTCCGAGCCATTTCGTCTTGTCTCACGCGGCGGTGAAGGAGACGGAGCTCGGCGGGTACACCATTCCAGCGGATGCGAGTGTGGAGTTTTACACCGCCTGGGTGACGGAGGATCCGGATTTGTGGAAGGACCCGGGTGAGTTCCGACCCGAGAGGTTCTTGGAGGGTGATGGGGTCGACGTGGACGTGACCGGGACCAAGGGGGTGAAGATGGTGCCGTTCGGGGCGGGTCGGCGGATCTGCCCGGCATGGACTTTGGGGACTTTGCATATAAACTTGCTGCTTGCTAGGATGGTGCAGGCTTTCAAATGGTTGCCGGTTCCGGGTTCCCCACCTGACCCGACTGAGACATTTGCTTTTACTGTGGTGATGAAGAACCCTCTCAAGGCTGTTATATTGCCTAGGTAGTAGGTGTACGTAATGGTTGAAGCTTGCCTTGTCTGGGTTAATTATAGTTTATATGTTTTTTATTTTATTTTATATTATTATGATTATGGTATGGTTGTTTTTGTTATTAATAATTATAAATTATAGGGTTAAATACATAAATAGTCCACGAATTTTGATTTATGTCTCAATTTGGTTTACAAATTTTAAAATGTGACAATTTTACCCACGAACTTTATATGTTGTATCTAAACAGTACAAATCGTTAACTCCTTCCAAAAAATTAACGGAAGTCATCATGTGTTGTGCACGTAACTATTTTTTTTAAGGGTAATTTAGTCTAATGTGCCATTTAATCTGAAGAATTTGTGAAATTTATATGTACCTTAAAATTTGCTCAAAACATACTACCTATAATTTTTTCTTTAAAATACCATCTTTTCCATTAAATGAAAATAAAGAAACAAAAAAAAGGAAGGAGATGTAGCAGCCCCACAGCCACCTCCTTCTCCGGCGAACGCTCCCTTGCTAGCGGCGCACTTCCCCTCCCTCTTTCTTATTCTCTCTATTTCTCTTTCACTCTCTTCCCTTTCTCTTACCATCTTTCAAATCTCAAACAGAAAATAAGGAACCACCCCACCTGCTAGCCCCTGTGTCTTTTTCTTCTTCTACAAAAAACCAACTCCTAAATCAGAAATTGACCAATACTCATTTTTCAAAAAACCCCATTAGCACCAAATTCAAACCGCTAGGTCCAAACTCCAAACCCGATGTGTGTTTCTTCATGGCTGAAGTATAACCAAAAGCCATAACGTATTGAGTTGGAGTATAACCAAAACTTCAAATTCATCAACCTTGATCATCCAGCTATGAGAACCAATTTCACTAAGAACAATACTGAAAGTAAGATGGGGATCTGGGAAGAGAGAAAGCAGAAAAATGGAAGAGAAAAAAAGAGAAAGGGAAGAGAGGAAAGAGAGGGAAAAAGAAAGAAAGAATGGATGGGCCGTTTGCGGGGGAGGATCCGCTGGAGAAGGAGGTGGCTGCTATTAATTTGGTGCTTGGTTGTTGTTGTGTGGCAGCTGCATCTCTTTTTAGTACTTTCCAATTTTTTATTTTTTTTTGTCAAAATTTCATAAACCCTTAAGATTAAAGGCACATGAATTGACTAAAATGCCTTTAAAAAAAAGTTAATCTATTGTGCATTTCGTTAATTTTTTGATGGAGTTAATTATTTATACTATTTAGATACAATATGTGAAGTTCATGAGTAAAATTGTCACATTTTAAAATTTGTGAACTAAACTGAGACAGAGGTCAAAGTTCGTAGACTAATTCTGTATTTAACCCTAAATTATAATTAAAAGGTTGGACTTGTTTGTGTACGGCACATCTAGACGCATTAACTTGTTTTCTTTTCGAGTATATGTGCGAATTAATGTGCACAAAATCAATGAAAAATATGATAACTATAGTATAGCTTGCTAGGTTGCGTTCATAGAGTAATGCCTAGAGCCCTCAGGGAATGTGAGGACCTCAAAATGTGAAGAAAGTTTTTAATGTTACAGTATTTTTTTGGTCAAGTAATGTTTACGGTTACACCAGACAATTTGAGTGGTGTTACTGCACTAATCAATTAAGACATGTGGCCATGTCTTTAGAACTGCTTTAAAAAAAAAAAAATACATGTCTTTTTAAAGGATTAATGTTTCTATTTTTCAATTATTAACTAAGTTTCTAATATTTTTATTAAGATTTTTTTATCATTATACACAATACTGAGAAAAACTTATTTATCACGTATGTAAATATTCACTTATTGTATCTCTTGTTACATAATCAATTATAGGGATTAATATCATTTTGCTCTTTAGAGTACTATTACACATGTATCAGAGCACTCTGCAGACTTCTAATTTGAAAAATTAAAGATCCTGACTTTATCAATTTTGCCAATTAAAGTTATTCCGTCAATTTACACATTTTTCATCTAAAATGTTGGGATGATTAATCAAAATTTAGCGAGAAATAAAAGAGATAAAAATGATGCATAAGGAAAAAATAATAAGATCTAAATAGAAGGGACCATTTTGCTCTTAAGATTTAGATGAAAAATGTGTAAATTGACGGAAGAACCTCAATTGGCAAAATTAAAAAAGTCAGAATTCTTAATTTTTCAAATTAGAAGTCTGTGAAACAAATTGATACAAGTGTAATAATCTGGAGAATAAAATAGCATTAATCCCTATCTTTAAATATGTATTCTTGATTTTGGTGAGCTACTTTTGAAATTTTTATCCAAATTGGGTTTGGATTTTAAATAGAAATATTGTGTTTTTAATGCTTTTATTAGCTGAAATAGGATGTTGATTGGTGTTCTCAAGCTTAAATTTGTGGGTTTTGCTGTGGAGTTCGGTGTACTGTTGGGTGTGTTTGAGGGCTGTGAAATTAAATTTGTGGTGGGGCTTCTGCAACAACAAAAATCAAATGTATGTCACGACATTAAGCTTTGAATACCCAAAACAGGCACCCATATACAGCATGAATTAATTATGTACCAAAAACAAAAACGTATACCCAGCAGCACCATTCGTGCCACATGCACATATAACTCCCCGGTAATATGGTGGTGATTACTTGCACGTATTGTTTTCCTACATGTATTGCTAATCCGGCCACGTACTCTTCCACCAAGCGTAAATACATAACATGATGTTGAATTTCTTGAGTCCTTATCAAACATAAAGTCAGAAAAAGATATGAAAAATATATTGAGGATCGAGAAAGCTTCTAAGGGCTCTGAATTAATGACCCGAAATTCTAAGAAAGATAGTTTATTTGATCGCCTTTAATGGGTCTGTGAAATGGATAGGTGCTTTAATAATTTGTACCCCAGTTGTGTCTTAACAACATGACATTGCCACGTAAACTTCAAACAATACTATTTTGAACATTCTTAAAATCTTGGAAAATCTAAATGAACCTGAATCCCCATTTATTCCATCTTTGTTTCTATCCTCTTCTTTCAATCTTACCGCATAAGTTAATTAATTAAACAAGATCTAATTAACAATGCTTTTTTAAGAAAACTTTGCAGCCTCAAATTGATGTTTTGTAGCCGGAGTTCCAGTTGAACATATGTGAAGGAGGAATCTTTAGTCTTCTCAATGTGATCTCTGCCTTTCAATCTTAATTATTTCATAATAGAATTTTTTAGTATCATTTTCTTAATTATTTCACTGATATTTTGACAAGCGTAATAAATTTAATAAATAACAGAAAGTAAATTTAGAAAAATTAATTAAGGAGAGAGAGGCAATAAACCAATTCTCATGGGCGGTAAAGTAAATTTGAGAAATAGATAACCGATTATTGGATTTATACCGAAACGATCTCAGTCATTCAGACCCGGAGATAATTCAAAAATCGTAGTGTTTTATTATATAGACTAGCCTCTCCGAAAGCGAGTGTGAAGCGGCTCTTTCTATTATTCAAATACCGATATTTTAGCAAGCGTAATCCGTTTAATAGGCTTCTCCTATTTCTATTCTCAAATCACAAATACAAACAAACCCAAATGTTCAACTGAAATGAAAAACCCAAAAAAAATTGAATCCGTGAAATTAAGGAAAAATTAATTAAAAAGAAAGAGATGACAAATCAATTCTCATGGGAGGGAAAATACATTTGGGAAATAGATAACCGACCATTGAATTTAAGTCGAAACGATTTCAGTCATTCGAACCCGAAGATAAATTTTAGGATTCAAAAACTGTTCTGTTTTATTGTATAGATAGTCTATAGTGTTTGAATTTATATAATTCAATGAATGAGATCTGGTTGATTTCGGTCTCTCCTTTGCTTTGTAAGGATTTGATAGAATTAATTTTGATAGAAAAGTGAGGAGATATATATATAGGGGCAAAACGATCTCAGTCATTCAGACCCGAAGATGAATTTTAGGATTCAAAAAATGTTTTGTTTTATTGTATAGATAGTCTATTGTGTTTGAATTTATATAACAATAATGCTATTTGTCCCACATTTTTTCTCCTACATTTGTATCTCATCTGATATGTCATTACTTTACTAGAAGGGTATTTCCTTTGTCTTTTTTAGGTTTTATTTTTTAATTTTTAGTGTCCAATGTATGAATGTCATGTAAGATGGTATAAAATTGTGGTATAAAAATGTGGTAAGTGTAGCATTACTGTTTATATAATTGAGGGCCTGGTGCGGTCGAACCACATGCACCACTCTCGGGTTGGCCTTGGGGAGTCTTCAATGGTGGCGAACTCATTCACATAGAGCATAAACCTTTAGGAGATAGATGAATCCGTTGCAAATTGACAATCACTTTACATAATTTGTCTTGATATTAAAGGGAATACAATAGATGATTTTAATCGGGTTTAATGGCTGAATATAGTTGAACAAGAGGAGTATTCTAGTTTTTTTTTTTTTTAAAGTCCAAAACTAAAAATTAAGCCTATGATCGAATGACCCACCTGCAAAAATACGGTGACAAGCCGGTCCTTTTTAATGAACCGAGCGTTCGACACTGTTCATCGAGCACTTGATACTGTTCACCAAGCGCTAGGCATGTTCACCGAGTGCTCGATATTGTGCAACAGTGTACGTGTAGCATCCAAATTTTTGACTTATGGTAATTTTGTTACTTAAGTTTTTCAACTTTGTTCTTCAAGTTTGTTTAAAGAAATTAGAGATTTCCTTAGCTTTGTTTTAATTAACTAAGACCTATGATTATGATTCTAGAGTTTAGTTGTGCTTGCTAGGACTGTGCAAGCTTTCAAATGGTTGCCGGTTCCGGGTTCCCCACCCGACCCGATTGAGACATTTTGCTTTTACTGTGGTGATGAAGAACCCTCTCAAGGCTGTTATATTGCCTAGGTAGTAGGTGTGGTTTTTTTTTTTGGCCACTGGTAGTAGGTGTGGTTGAAGCTTGCCTTGTCTGGGTTAATTATAGTTTATATGTTTTTTATTTTATTTTATATTATTATGATTATGGTATGGTTGTTATTGTTATTAATAGTTATAAATTATAATTAAATGGTTGGACTTGTTTGTGTACGGCACATCTAGACGCATTAACTTGGTTTCTTTTCGAGTATATGTGCGAATTAATGTGCACATAATTAATGAAAAATATGATAACTATAGTATAGCTTGCTAGGTCGCTTTCATAGAGTAATGCCTAGAGCCCTCAGGGAATGATGAGGACCTCAAAATGTGAAGAAATTTTTTTATGTTACGGTATTTTTTTGGTCAAGTAATGTTTACAGTTACACCAGACAATTTGAGTGGTGTTACTGCACTAATCAATTAAGACATGTGGCCACGTCTTTAGAACTGCTTCAAAAAAAATACATGTCTTTTTAAAGGATTAATCTTTCTATTTTTCAATTATTAACTAAGTTTCTAATATTTTTATTAAGATTTTTTTATCAATATACACAATAATAAGAAAAATTTATTTATCACGAATGTAAATATTCACTCATTATATTTCTCGTTACATGATAAATTATAAAGATTAATGTCATTTAATTCTCAAATTATTACACATGTATCAATTTGTTCTCCAGACTTTTTTACACATGTATCATTTTTGTTGTGTTAAATTATTTTTATATCTTACCATCCAACTATTTTAATAGACATATAAATAATAATTAATCATAGTTGTTTATATATAGTTACCATGGTCCATGGATCGATGACACGTGACAGAAGCTTAATAGAGAAATTTGCTCTCCTTTTCAATTATTTGGTGTCCACGTGGCATGAAAAAGGTCTGCACATTATTTAAAAAGTCACATCAACTCCACATAATATTTAACAGTTTTTTGGACAAAAATTCTGATAAACATGTTTTAATTTGTAAGTTTCTATAAATTAATTAATGTATGAATTTGTAAATTTTTTTTTTTTTTTGAGAATTAATATGAAATAACCCTATAATTGATAAATGTATTTGTACTTGAGTCTTAGAAAAATCTTAGGGACTATGTAATGACCCCAAATTCTGAGAGAGAGAGAGAGAGAGTTTATTTGCTCCTTATATTACTTGACCCTTAATGGTGCGATGAAAATAGCACTTTTGCGGCTTTCTTTGTTTTCCATGTACTCCTTTTGTTGCTTGTGACGAAGTTGAATATTGATGGGAAATTTTGTAAAATAACCCATTTTAATACTTGAATTACTTTTTTAACTCTCAGTTCCAAAATTAATATTTTTTTTACTCTTTTAGGACCAAAACACCAAGTCGCCAGGTTTGTTGCCTGGACCATCGCCATGTCGACAATGTGGCGACGACTTGACGACCATATGTCGACAAAAAAAATCAATTTTAATAAAATAGTTGCAGCACCATTGTTAAATCTAGATCTGAATGAAAAAACTCATATTTTAAACGAAGAAAATTTGGCATTAATTGCCAAAACCGACTTCGAAATTCCCGAACTGCAACTTGATCTATTGTTGGTGAACAATCAATATCCCAAATCTTGCTTTATGGTGTTGAAAGCAAAAACTCATTTGAATTTCAAATTCAAAACATTCAAAATCTAATTAAGTTTTATATTTATTTTTTTTACCATGAATTAGTTTCATTGAAACCCAAAAAAGGGCAAACAAGATACAAAGAACACAAACCCATAACATACAAGTCATTATGTTACCCTAAAAAAATGTCACGGCCTAGAAATGGAAGGTCGTGAATCAAGTAGAGCTTTTCATCCTTTGGGTGCTTGCGGGCATTCCACTATTCTCGGCCAAAAAACCGTAATAGAAAAGATTAATGAAAATAAAATATTGCGCCAAAATAAATCTAAAGGACTTTAGTAGCATGAACAATCTTAATAAAAATCAAAAGTGATGGAAATTGATTGAGAATTAAACAAAATACTAGAATTATTATGAAATCAATACTAAGAAAGTCGTTCTTAGCAAAACTAAAAAACAAGGGAAATTGACTAAGAAGAATCCTAAGAACTAAGAAAATTGTTTGCTTGAAGAACTTGAGGAATTTGGTTGCAAGAGTTGCTTGATTAATTAATTTGTTTATTTTTGTGCTGTTAGAGAAAAGATTGTGTATGTCCTTTGTGCTTCTTGAAGAAATGTATTTATAGGAGTCTGACAACCTAGTGCCGAATGATGGTTTCACCGTCCCTAGCTCGTGAAACCATATTAATTTGGTATCACATCACAGTCTCTGACATATAAGTGCATCGTACTTTTGTAAGAAAATATATTAACCTTTAGGTTGAACAAAAAACTAACTATTAGTAAAAACAAGAAACAAGAAAATATAAACTACACAAAAGCTTCAAAAATAGAACAACCTAAAATGCAACCACAATTTCCTAAAACATCATAATCTATCAATCAACACAAACCTCAAAAACCAAATTAAAACATAAGGACATAGCTAGAAACTTCACAACTCAAACAAAAAATTTAACAAAAATATGATTTTAATATCACAAATTAACCACTTATTCAACTCTAAAAAAAAATTCAAAAACTTGTGGAAGGATAAATTATTTTATTTGATCATAACACCACGTGATAAGATGATATAGTATTATTAATTTACTTAACTTGTAATAAATGTACAATTATTAATATATATTCGTAAACTTTAAACAATACCTTTAAAAGTTATACAATATTATAATTTAATTTAAGTGAACTGATAATAACTACGTCAACATATCACATTGTGTTGTGCTACATTCACAGCTAAAAAAAATTTGAATGTGAAAGCCTATTTTGTGCTAGTCTCCCATTTTGCAATCTATCATCTAAAATCAATTGGCGTTAAAAATTAGTTTTCACAAATTTGACGTGAGTTCCACCTTTATCTAGGGACGGATCCACCAAGGGACAAGGGTGGTCTCCTGACCACCCGCTCGCCAGAAAAGTCTTGCCAAACTCGTCGGGTTGACCCCTTGGAATGACCACCTGCAACCTCGCCCACAACCTGTTCGACGAAATGTCTGAATGGTTGTGAGGCGTTTTTCACTCTTTTTTTTTTTTTTAAGCTTGAAATAGGAGCCCGATAGGTGTTCACCATTTATTCATAATTCACATTTTCTCAAACTCTAACCCCTTATCCAGCCCCATTTGTCGCCGCCCCACCTGCCTGCAAGTGATTGACGGCCAACCCCCACCCGTCTGCGACCTCCTGCCTCCCCTTGGGTTTTACACTATGACCTTGGGATAAAATTTTTAGATCCGTCACTGCCTTTAACCTTTCTTTTTTAGTGTGGGGTGTAAATAGAAGACGTACTGTACTGGAATATACCCCATTGTATGTTGCTGTTAAGTCAAAGCTAGGAACATAATACTTATCCATATAGCTTAGCTGGCTATCTGAATGCATGTAGCTGCCATGTTATGAACGTACTGTGGTGTAACTCAATTCCCAATTCCCATCCCTGTACATCCTAATTCCTAAGAAGTTCAGTCAATATTTAGCATTGATCGATTAGGTAGTATATAATTATATATACACTCCTAATTCCAAGCTCATGGTTTTATCTATTCTTCTTTTCGCCGTCGGGCATGTGGCTTTTCCATACAACCAAACAAGAACAAAACAGAAAAATAACATAGAAAATTTCAACATCGACCGACAACATTAGATACTGATCATCCTAGAAAAACATATAAATACCAACTTAATTCCTAATCTGAACCAGAACAAGTATTAAGTAGATATATCTCAACTAATTAATATTCCATTCCATTTATATGGCTATGAAATTCATGGACTTGGTAGTAGTGCTATTAGTACTTGCCATGGCCACCTCCAAAAGATCCCTAGCAAGTGACCCCAACATCATTTCAGACTTTATAGTCCCACCAAATTACAACACCACACAAGTCAATTCAACCTTTTTTACATACACAGGATTCCGTGGAATATTCGATCATGCTCCGGCCAAAACCTTCAAGGCAACAAAAGCAAGCGTGGTCGAATTCCCTGCTCTTAACGGCCAGAGTGTGTCATACGCAGTGCTTCAATTTCCTCCAAACTCACTCTTGCCACCTCACACTCGCCTCGACGCGTCGGGACTCATGTTCCTTCTTGATGGTTGCTTGGAAGTAGGCTTGATCGACACAAAAAACAATCTGTACACTCAAAAGCTTCAGGCTGGAGACATGTTTCTGTTTCCTAAGGGTTTGGTCCATTATCAGTATAACTCACATCCTCAATTGACAGCCACTGCCATTGCAGCCTTTGGAAGTGCAAGTGCTGGAGCAGTTGCTGTGCCAACCTCTGTTTTCGCCACTGGAATTGATGATGTGATTCTGGCCAAAGCGTTTAAGACTGATGTTGGTACTGTTAAGAAGATCAGGGCTGGCCTATCCACCGGTCCCTACTATATCACATAAATATTGTATCAGTACGTAACGGCCATGTATGCACCTACACCATCCAAACTTTAAGGAGTTGTCACATTGCCACCTAAGAAATAAGTAAAAATAATTGAAACACATTGCCACTTGATCGAATTTAAAATTTGTTGTAATGTGGGATCCAAACCTAACTTTGTTAGAATTTCCGATAAAAATATAACGTGTTTCGCACTTGATCCATTTCTAAAGGGTGTTTCTATCTTCTTAAGACACATTTTTCTGTTTGTTGCATCATTTGAGGCTTCTTAGAAGATGAGACAAATTTCTAATTTAGGTGGTAATATGGTTCAATTTTTTAATTTGTTGGTGACAAATTGACAATTGAGACGAACCCCAAAATTTAGGCCGTATAGGTTTAAAAAACATTATGATACGTGTCTTTTTTATTTATTTAAGTAACAATTGTTGTACATGATATTTGAACTTTTGACCTCCTTCTTTTCCCACAAAGGAGAGTCGAGTGCCACCAATGGACCAAATGGTCATTGACATGCCCTTGTGTCAGTAATACGTACCAGCATTTTTTTTGGATTAAAAGGGATAAGTTTCTCCTTATGACTAATCTGTTTCTTCTCATCATTCATTCAAGTTAAGAGTGCTAGGGTGCCTCAATAACATAGATTTTCCATGTCAATTACAGTATTTAAATTTGTTATTTACAGCTCATAATTGTTTGCTATGTAAGTCTTTTTAAAGACTTATCTATCCTTTTTTAACTCTTACAAAATTTAAATTAAATTACAAAACATTAAGATTTTAAAATCCAAAAATTAGAAAAACCTATGGCTAGATCTTTGAAAAAAAAACAAACGATTTTCATCACAGAAAAAAGTTGGCCTTTCCTTATTTAATAGAAGTAGATTCCAACAAAGAAGGCAACACTAGGAGGGATAATAGTGGAATGGGATCTTTGCTCTGATTGAATTTAACTCAACAAAGACGAAGAAGAAGGAGAATTTGATGAACTGCTTCCCAGAGAGTTTTGCATACTACTGCAACCAAAAGAGCGCGCCATTATTGTTAGGCTGCTTTAGTTGAAGAGGCTTCGACCAAAAAACTACCCCAACCCCAATTCACCAAATACTTGTGAAATAAAAGAGAAAAAATAAATTGATTGATAGAAGAAGCATGCTTTTTGGACTATTGAAGAGAAGAAACAGTGATTTAAGTTAGACTTGGATAGATAGAGCCTCCCCCTTTGGAGAAGAACTTCCCTATAACCATGTTACACTGACATGGCACCTCCCCTTTCTCATTGGCATCCCCTCCCCTCTCACATTGGTTCTCTCCCTTTCTCTCCCTCTCTTTCTCTCCTTTTCTCCCTCTCTCATTGGATTGTGACACTACCTGTCCCTATCACAGGGACAGGTAAAGTTTTTCTCCCCCTTCCATGTGTTGCAGTTTCTTTCTTTTTTTCTTTTTTGGTTTTGATGGAGATGAAGAACGTTCAATTCTTTAGACAACAATTTGATTGTATTGAGTAATTATAGATAATAAATTGATAATATAAAATTTTAATACAAGTAAAAATTACTGTCATTGGTTTTGTGATGGGTAAGATTGTCTTTTAATAAAAAATAATTTTAATTTGATATTGTAAATTAATAGTGATGTGTATAATCACATAAAATTAATTAGTGATGTATACCAATTAATTTTGCCACATAAGATTGAGGCACAAATTAAGACACAATCATTGAGGCCCCAAATGTTTTCCCTTTCATGAGAGGGTTAAATCCAAAAAGCGTTGTAACACCATTCCGGGTCTTTTTGATGATAATGATGTGTGGCATATGGATGGTGAAATCATAGGAGCTATGTTCTGTGATTTTTTTGGATTTCTCACCCAATTTCATATGGATGGTAAACTCATTTTCAGTTTCACACCCCCAATCTTAAAAGCTTGAAAGAAACTGAGATATTTGAGAGAAAAGATCTATGAATGTATTATATATTTTTGTGTATATTGCTGAATGAATGTCAACGTAGCAGTACAAGAAATGATTATATATCACAAGCAGACAAACTAACTCTAACAGCTTACACCAATTAAAACATAACACCTGGCAATCTAATAAACTAATACAACTAACTCATAAACCAGCTATTATTAACAAATCTCACCCCCAATCCCTACATTTCACTCCACGTTAGTTTCTATCTCTTTATTTGTGTCTCTGATAAATGCACAAAACCCACATTCCTTTGACCCATTTGGATACAGTTCAATCCTATATCCAAAAGAAACGCTTTTAAGAAATCTTCATAGATATATTACCAAATTGGGTCGTTCCATAATTGAACATTTCGTCTCAAAAAAAAAAAAAAAAAAAAAAACATTTCTAGATTTTTTTTTATTACAAGGAAAGGAAGAGGGTTCGAACCCGCGTGTGTGTAGGGAGGAGCTTTTGTCCCCGACCAACTAGCCTAACCCCAGTTCATACAACATTTCTAACTCTAAATTACTAAATTTTCATGTGCCTAACCCCTGTAGGCACATGAAATTTTGCCAGCTTAATTCTCTCCCTCTTCTCTCTTCTATCTCATCTCTCTCATTGTCTTTCCGTACCTCCATGATCAAATGAACTTGGGAAAATTTCTTCCTGTACAGTTGGGCTTCAGCCTTTAAATCCACATATTCATCGTTGTAAATTTCCCACAATTTTGCCACTAATAGTAAATTAGTGACTACTTATCAATGAGGTTAATTAATGAGTTTGAAACTTTGAATTAGGTACTTACAGTAGCACACTCGTGCACCACCTTTACTTTATCAAGCTACACGTTCTCTCGGTGGTGCTATAGTAGAATTAGGTTGTATACAAGAGGGGAGGATATGCAAGTAGACCGGGCAAACGGGTCGTGTTTTACGAATTTGGGTCAAACCCGACATGACCTGTTAGTAGTAAATGGTGAATCTGACACGACCCGTTAACTTTCGGGTGGCAAAACTCCCAACCCAAACACAATCCAAAAAATAACGGGTAAATACGACACGACCCGTTTTACCCGTTAAAAAAAAAAAAAAAAAAAACTAAAAACATGATTTGCAATCTCCCAAAGTCCAAACACAACCATCCTTTGTCCTATACCTTCTTCTTCTTTCTTTTTAATTATTCTTCCAGCAAATACCCAACCCCCTTACTATTTGCAATCTCCGAAACTCAGTAACCCACCCCCATCTTCCTTCATCTTATTTCTTTTTCTTCTTCTTAGTTCCTACAAATACATACAGAAAATTTAAAAAAAAAATAAAAAACCAAAACCAAAAGGGTTAATAATAATCCATGGTTTCCAAAACCAAGAGGACAGAAACCCAATCTCTCTACTTCTTCCACTGTAAAATTTAACACACAGAAACCACTCAAAACTTCCATTGACATATGAATTAAACATAAAAAGTAATAAACAAAAAGCATGGAATCAAAATCTCATATTCTCAAATAATAATTAACAATTTAACAGTGGAAACACTTGATCAAGAACCCATCTCCTTTGCTAGAGATTCAGATCCCAAAAAAATTTTAATACGCATAAAACAAAAAATTTATGGAGTGGGTTTTTGATGCAAGACTCAAACCCCAAAGGATCTCCTTTGCAAGATGAAGGAGGATCAAAGACTTGCATTATCGCAGGCTCGCAACAAAGGGAGTCGATCTCGTCGGCGAAGTCGCAGGAGAGAAGGAATAACCACAAGGAGAGAGAGAGAGAGAGAGAGAGAGAGAAGAGAGAGAGAGAGAGAGAGAGAGAGAGAGAGAGAGAGAGAGAGAGAGAGAGAGAGGAGAAGGAGGCGAGCTTGAGGGTGGTGGTCTCGCCATCATCGACCGCCAGACGACAGTGGATTAAGGAGAGAGAGAGAGCTCGGGAAGAGAGAGCTCGGGAAGAGAGAGAGAGAGAGAGAGAGAGAGAGAGAGAGAGAGAGAGGAAGAGGCATAGGTTGTGAGAGAAAATCAGAAAAGGTTGGGGATAGGTTAGGGCTTTTAGTTAAAATGACACAAATGCCCTTCTCTTAACAGGTCAAACGGGTCACCCGCTAAATGACCCGACCCAACCCGTTATCTTAACGGGTCACTAACGGGTGACACTGATATCAACCCAGCCCGAATAACCTCCAACCCAAACCCGTTAATTTGCGTGTCGTGTCGTGTTAACGGGTCGTGTGTATTTTTGCTAGGTCTATATGCAAGTCTCTTTTAATTAATATTTTGAGTTTAAATTTACTATTATACTCTTTTATGTTGCGTGCTTGTCACGACCATTTTCAACAAAAGAAAAATTAAACAGATTTGACTGCAAGGAATTTGCAGGCAGAGGAAGGAAACTAATACAGCATTTCAACATCCTTTAATAGAAGCAATATAACCAAACTGTAAGGAATTTGCCATTACCATCCATCATCCCATTTTTATTTTCTTTTTCTGTATTTTTCGTTTGGACAGTATCTATTCACCAAAGCTTCATATACAGCAGTTCACCAGTAAGTTTTCATATATTCGACTAATCTTTAGTTTAACCTCTTGTCTTATCTTCTTTCACAATATCTACCAAATTTTTCACAATATCTACCAAATTTGAAAACTAAAAATAGGCACCTTTCGCATTCAGGTTGAGTTAATCTATGTGTATTCATATAGAGCTTCTGAATATTTCTATGCTGCTTAACAATCAAAGTATTAAGACAAATTATAGGACATAAAACCTTACTTGTCTGTTTGTGACATGCCTCTACCGTGGTAAACTGCATCCAGAAAAATCGAACGGTAAGAAAACACATACATAATTGTATAGATAAGTCAAGCTCGGAAGCAAGTGTTTAAGCTACTGTGAATTTTTACCTTTCAATATGCCGACCAGGCGGACAAGTAGGAATTCCAAGTTCAAGTGTCTATTAAGATCTGACCTTACAACAGACATTTAGATATCACATAGGAGGTTGAGAATGCAAATAAGAACTTTCAACACATGCAGACAAATAGTCACTGAGAAAGAAAGAGGTTATTTTGCTGTTGAATCAATTAATAATAATCTCCCAACTGATTCCACTATTCTCAACTAATGCATCTTTTTCTTCACAAAAGACTTTCAAAGCATAACCTACACTGTCAAATTCACTTCACAATGTTCCTAATCAACTATGGGCTAAAAGCCTAACGCAGAACAAAAAACATATAGAACTTTACAAATTGGACTGTTCAGTGTAGGCAATTCCTCTATATACAGAGTATGTAGCATGTGATTGTAAAGCATCTTTAGATTTGATAGCCAAAATCTTGATACCCCAATGAACCGCCTTGGTCAGGCAAATGACTCTGTGGATTCAAATGTTCCAAAGTGGGAGACTGTTGAGCTTGAACACCAGGTGGAGGAATCCAATTGCAGTCAGCAGGCACAGATACCAAGTTACTTTCTACAGTGGTTATGTCGTGAATGCTTGATCTTTTCCTTTCCTTTTTCACTGAGCTTTGGCGAAGAAAATACTTCTGGGCATGGCTAGCCACTTGGGTTGGTGTTCTTGACACAACCACATTCCTTGAAATGCTCCTCCAATCACCCTTACCGTATCTTTTTAGTCCGATTAGAAATAACCTGATACAGAAATTAAATCAGATGCCAAAACCTTATGTCCAAGCTAGCAAGCAAAAGTGTAAATTGGTATTAGGATTTTTCCAACACTACTGCATCATCATTAAATCTATAGTAGTGCTGCATAGAACTATCCACGCAGGGAGGGGAAACTGTACAGAGAATATAAGCATGTAATTGCATCATAAACAACCAAAAAAAAATCAAAAAAAGATTTATCATGAGACTAAAGCTACATATCAATGAACTTCGTCAAAAAGATTCAATTATGAAAACTTAAACAATTACTTCATAAGTTTGCAATCAAATGCCATTAAATTGGAACTCTCTGTCTCTAAACAATGGCAGCTTTACAAGCATTTAATTTTCATTAGATTCTAGGACCTGTCACTAAAAAATAATGACATTTATATCAACTTTTGTGGGTTTGCAAGCAAACTTCTTTTTTATTTAAAATTAAAAGGTCTACAACAGTTTGAAAGCTTATACATTCTAAAGCTTGTATTAAGTGAGAAACACATGCCCCGTTTGTTATTCTTTCTGAAAACTAGTTTTTGTTTTCACTGTGGTATTTATTGATGAAATCAGGAATAAAATTTTTCAAAACAGTTTAAGATACCAAACTGCGATTTGACTTACTTCAACACCCCAAATCAAGAGATTCATTCGTTTGTCTTTTCATCTGTCATCTTAAAAGCCAAACATCAAATTGTTAAGAAATTTGGTTGTCTAAAATATATTTTCAGACACAATACAGAACAGCACTTTCACACATGATTTCAGCAACAGAATCACACTCTAATTTTAACAATACACAAGATCCAAACTCCTAAATAGGGACTTATCGACCCAATATAGGATTAATGAACTGTAGAATTCCCTGTTTCAGTTGCCAAGAAAAATTTCATGATATCCAACAAACTTAAATTAAAAAACAGCAAAATAGACTAGTGCATTTCAATAAGCATCGGTTGACAACAAAGAAAATGGAGGAAAACTAAGTGAACCAACATTTTGAATAAGCAAATAAATGCACTGATGTAAGCCAAATACACTTCTCTAAGTTATTTGACTTCAAATTTTGAATTACAATAAACACAAGTTCTTGATCCATTTTTCAACATCAAAGCAAAGAGGCCAGACAAAAGGGCAAAAAAAAGGTGTGGAGATTGGAATCAGACACCAAGAAATAAAAAAGAAAAATCTTTACAAAAGAGCCTTTTTTTTTTTTTTGTCTAACCATAGCGTTTCATTGTTGAGAATTCTACAACTCCTAGATACAAAAACAATAAACCCTACAAAACCCGAGTTACCATTTTCTTCGTTCATTTTATATAATCAAAGGATCCATATATATAGCCAAAATACTGTCTCTTTAAGTTGAATTTTTCGATTAAACAAAATTCAAAGTAAAACCCATAAGTTCAATTTCTTCCCAATTACTTCTTTTTCTCAGCAACCAAATAAATACTCAAAATTCAAACAAAAACAAAAATTAACACAAACAAATAGAAAGGAAAATTAAGAAATTACTTGTGTTCTTCCTCGGTCCAAGGAGTACCCTTCTTCCTCTCGGGTTCGCCACCATGCTTATTAAGCTTGGACCCAAAAGAGATCTCACTGGCGGTGTCCCACCCGGCCATCGAGTCATCAGCATAACTCGGCAACTCGACTCGGCCCGAGTCAATCTCCAGCAAATCGTGAACCAAAGTATCGTAGTGCTCCAAAACCTCTTGGTAACTCTTGCCCGGCACCTGCTCGGCTATCCTCTCCCACCGATCGGGCAAGTCCTCCGAGAACCGGACCAGCGCATCCTCAAACAGCTTGTCCTCAAGCCGAGTCCAGAGGGAAGCCGACTGAGTCAAACTCGGCCAAGACGGCGGCGTTTCCTGAAACATCTGTGCTGGGTTTTTTGTTTTGCTTATGAGTGAGGAGACTCGGTTTCTTGGAGATTTCGCAAATGGGTTTGGTGGGAGATTTGGAGAGGCTGTAGTTTTATACAGGGGTTTTTGTGAGAGACGATATTTTTATAATATTTTTGGGTGCTGAGAGAGTCTCTAAGACCAACTCAGACTTCTAAATCGACACGTTTTTGCTTTATTTGTGTTTTACACGTAGAGTGACAAATGTACGCGCCTATTTTCTGCTTAATTTCGAATAATCTTAAACCACATTAAGTAATTGAAATTTTTTTGGAGCTAAAATTCTTCTCTCCACGTCACATGTGATTAGGCGGTTAAATGAAGATTTTCAGAATCTTTTAAAAAATCATAAATTCTAGTGATTAATTGAGAGATTAATATTTAAATAATTATTTGAATTCAAGCCATTTATTGAAGATTTAACGAATGTTTAAAATTAAGTTCTTAAAGATTAATCTAATTGGTGAGGAAACATGGGTCATAGATTAGGATTATAAATAAGTTAATTATTTGTTTCCTCCAATGTAATAAGAAAAAAATTAAAAAAAAATTATAAATTATTGTATATTGAAAACCTAATATTTCAACGACTAAGAATGTACAAATAAATATAATAATTTGATTTTGTAACTGAGAAAGTGCAAAAGAATTGTAAGAATTGATCCTAAAAAATAAAAGTAATTCGATAGATATTTCATTGATGCCCTCTCGTGGAAATGTAGAATTAGGCTCAAATAAACCAACACTCATTAACAACGCACTAGTGCAATTCCAATAATTTTCCTATATATTTGTTAAATTTGAGTCAAAGTTAAACTTATAGTACTCCAATGCTAAGGTAAAAAAATTTCCCCAAATATCTTTTGAAATGCCCATTTTATCCCATGAATATCATTTATTTATTTATTCTCTTTATATTTACTTCCATTTATATTTTTTTCTCTTAAAAATCTGGCACAATATGATTTGGGAAATCTTATCCATCTAACTTGAATTGAGAAAAATTTTAGGAAAATCTCAAAATTTTGGGGAGAGTTTGGGAAAAGGTTGAATGTGAATTACAGTTTAGTTTGGAGAAGAATTACAGTTGCTTTTAGACACCATATTTTTGTTGTTTTTTACAATTTAGTTTTTTTTCAGCAACATGCTCTTAAACTTGTATTTTCAATGTTAATAAGTCGGTCACTTTATTTTAGTTCAATTTAGATTTTGCACACTTAATTCTATTTAATTTTTTATTAATTTTAATTCCCTTCATATTAAGGCACACAAAAAAAAACTAAACAAGTCGATTTCTCCTTCTTTTGCTTTGGCACACTCCCAATTTCCAAGTCAATTTATTTACACATCTTATATAATATACTTTGCCTTTTCAATTCGATTTTTTGTTCAAGCTACTAAATCTAGTAGTGACATGTTGGTGTACATAAAAGGGCATAAAAGGGAGATTCGAATGAAACTTTTCACAGGTAAATGGAAAAAAATATTATTGGACAAATAATAATAGATGAAGTTTTTTATTTTCATTTTTTTTTTTTTGCAAGGAAGTTCCACCTATCTTTAATTGAAGATATTATTCTACATAATTGTAATATCGTTACATACTATAACAAATTTATATATTATAATATAAAATGACATATATACTACGTGTAATATTACGGTTATATAAAATAATTTTTTTAATAAAAGTCTTGTTCCACCTAAGTTTACTATAGGCATGACCTTTTTTTATTTTTTAATAGAATTGGCTTAGATTCAATTCTAAAAAAAAAAATTAATAATAATAATAATAATAAAGAACAGTTCATTATCCATAATGAAACTCATGGAATATTGAAATTATGAAATATGATACTTTATTGTAGAGCATTATAGTATGTTAAACAGTTAAAGTCAGTTCCCACTTGCCAGTAATTGATTTCCATCATTGAAGCATGTGAATCCATATGTATGGGGAGGAGGGCCCACTACAAATCTCAATCCCACCTACACCTGCAATTGGACGGTCATTATTTGTATAAGTTATTTTGTATAATTAATATATTTACACGTAATATAAGTAAGTTTATGTGTTATAATATGAGTGAATATTATTAATATTATATTTTATTAATATAAATATATTATTTAATAATATTCTTACACGATAAATTAATTATATCACTTAATAATATATCGGTTATACTTTATAATTTTTTCATAACCTAATGTATGAAATGAAGTTAATGAACCCTCTTGTGTTAATTTTTGCATAAGCCCAACGGTTTTCTATTTAATTTGTAAAATGTTTTTTTATTTTCCTTTTCTAGTAAACCATTTATGTGATTTTTTTTTTTTTTTCTTTTCTATAGATCCATACTTCCGTAGTGTTATTGAGAGATGGAGACCTTTGTAAATTTTTCCAACCATTACCTTAAAACAATAAAGCTACAAAGGCCCCACATTTTCTCAAACTATTTGATTGAGTTGACTATGATTGAACTTGTTGCGACTTTTTCATAAGGAAAAATCAAATGTTGTAATTTCATTATTATAAAAAAAAAATGTTGTAATTTCATTTAACATATAATTTGCATTTATCATGTACATAATACATTCATGCATATCTCCAAATCAAGAATAACAGTTTTATAATTTTATTTGTTAAATAGGTTGCCGTGCATATATTGTGTTTATCTAGTACATGTGGGTGGGTGGGTTTTTTTTTTTTTTTTTTTTTTTTCCGGTGTAAAAGGGGAAATATCGGGGAAAAATATTTACATGGAGGTTATATTGAGTATTTAGTAGGGTACATATAAAATTTTCCTAATAGTTGTGTACTTTGTGTGCAAATTTGGGAGGTTTATAGGGCTAGTTAGTATCAAATACAACAGTTTTTTTTTTTTTTGATATAGTAGTAGTAGTACATAGGAAGTTTTAATGGCTTCTAAATAAATCAATGTGTTCTCAACTCGAATTTTAATGAATTATAATAAAATATAGGTGTCCTAAAAAAATTCATAGATTTCATTAAGTGATGAATTTTAATAGATTTGAATACACATAACAAATCTAATAAGAATTACAGCCAATTTTTTTGGATTTTGATTAATTTTATGGATTTTAAAATCCATTAAAATATGAGTTGGGAACACCCTTTTAGTTTTAAGTACTAAATAATTCGTTTGAAGCCAAAAACCTCGTGCAGCGATGAAATAGCCTTTGTACATTATTTTGAGCATTCATATGCTAAGCGTTCAGACGCTCACACAATATATTTCTTATGAATCAAACACGCACCCAATATCTTTTTTATAAATCGAATTATAATTTTAGTTCATTAATTATAAGGTACTAACAAAGCAAAATATTAACCAAAATTACTCAATCTATTTTTATTAACTTGCGGACACTATCTACCAGCCCAAAATATAACATGCGGACATATTCCCAAAGAAACGCATCACAACCAAACTAATTACACAAACAGCCCAAAACTGATCTTCTTCTTTTCTTTGCCAAATCGATTTATTTCTTCAACTTTACAAAATCGACAATTGTTCATCTTCACTCACAAGCATTGTTCTGCAACTGTAAGCCTGCGACTCCAAATAAACTACAGTTTCAGAAATTGCAGTTTTACTTGCAGTTAGTAATTGCAACTACAAGTCTACAGCTCCAATAAACTGCAGTTTTACTTACAGTTAGTAACTGAAACTGCAACTGCAAGTTTGCAACTCAAATAAACTGTAGTTTTAGTTCATTTGCAGTACAGTTTCACTTGTAGTTAGGAACTGCAACTGCAACTGCAAGCATGCAACTTCAATAAACTGTAGTTTCACTTACAGTTAGTAACTACAACTGCAAGCTTGCAACTCAAATAAACTGCAGTTTCAGTTCATTTGCAGTGCAATTTCACTTGCAGTTAGGAACTGCAACTGCAAGTCTGCAACTTCAATAAATTGCAGTTTCAGTTCACTTGCAATGTTCCAGAAATTGCAGTTTCAGAAACTGAGCTTTAAAAAAAAAAAATCAAGAACCTTCTACTGATAAGCACTTGGAGGTGGAGAGCCAAGGGAACCAGGTTCGGGCTCTCAAAGCTGCCTGCGCGACCAAGCTAGAAATTGAAACGCGCTGAAGCTTCAGAAGGAGAAGATCGAATGAACCTCACCATCTGCTGGATCTGCTTGGAGCTAGACATCATAGGTTGGGGAAGGGAGAGGGAAGAGAGAGGAAGGGGATGAGACCCACATCGCTGGCTACTCTTGCCGGACGGCGAGAGTCGGATCTTCAGAGACATCGCGGAAAGAGAGAAAGCAAAGAAAAGAGAAGAGAGAGACTCGAGGAGAAAGAGAGAAGAAAAATAAATACCAAAAATAAGAAATAAATGGTAATTGCAGCCCACTCAGGTGGAGTCAACGGAATAAGGTGGAGTTAAATTTACTTGATTGTTAATAAAACTAATCTGATTGTTATATATTAATAATTATGATATTAGAAGTTAAAAGCTATAGCAAAGATGTAGTATAGAGTAATTATTTTTTATAATTTTATAAAATTACACCATTTTGACTCAATGCCAATAATTCCATCATGATTGCATTAAAATCACACTTTAGCTCATTTGTTGTTTTTAATGCTTGAATTTTATTTAGGATTTATAATCTAGTCTCTAATATTTAAGACTTAAAATTTTAAACTCTGAATCATTTTAAATTTTAAATATTACACTTTAATGTGATCGCTGAATAGTCAACGACTGTAAACTAAATCAAACAAAAAAAAATTTTCGGACGTTACACCGTCTAAAAATATATTGTGCACTATTATTTTAATGAAAAAGAAGTTTTACTTAGTGTATACTATTTCTCGATACTAAGTATTTAACTGACAAAGAAGTTTCACTTGACATCTACTATTGATAAAAAAGAAGTGCCACAGTTCCACTTAGTATCTACTTAATAATTTACTTGTGAAAGTCGGTCGTTTGGGTGAGGACAGATAGGGAGGACAGCTGTCACAGCCCAACCCCACTTCATTGTCATCTCTTTTCTCCTAACCTGTAACTTTCTGTTGTCGACATTGTTTGATCTAAATTAATTAAATTGAAAGTCCTAATATTTAAGAATTTAAAATTCCACGTGATCGTGACAGAGAAAGCCAACTTAATGACCTGTATAAACCTGAGAAATAACCTTTTTTTCCAAAAGCTCCTTTTGATAGAAACACCCAAATCTTCCATCCTTTTCATGGCTGGCCTTTGGGTCATGCATGTTTTTCATTTGTTAACCTTATCTTCTTTGAAGCAGCGCAAGACTACAAAATACAAAGTAGTTCCTGTATCGGTTGCATGCAACTTGCAAGTTCAATGTTTGCTAGCCGACCTAAACAGGTGTCAAGGAGAAAGAGAGTGTTGGTCATTCGAAAATCTAAAGTGGTCAACAACAGAATTCAATTCCACATATTACCGAAAATCTTTTTATTTTTATTTTTTTTATTTTTACATTTACCATACGTAAATTAATGCAAACGGGATCTTTTGAATTAACTACCACCTCAGGTCCTCAGTACTGCTATATAAGTAGTGTACGTAGTAGCAATTCATACATGCATACATTCCACATGCTACAAGGGTTGATGGGGAGAAGGGTATAATAAAGAGTCCACAAATGACAAATCACAGAGAAAATGACATTACATATCAGGCTTACAATGCAATATTAGCAAGAAATTAACGTCCATTTAAATTTTGATATTATTGGCTTGTAGGTCTTTAATTCTTTATCAGGCTTACATTGTTCACTCTAATTTGTCGCTACATATCGATAAATTGCTAGGTTGTTGGCATAATATTTAATTAAAGCATTCATTATATATTTTATAATTAATATAGATCCTCAGCATGGATAAGCAAATTAAAAAATAAAAAAACATGTAAAATTCTAGGTTGAGTTAGGGCAAAATGGGAACAAATCTAATATCTACACGTTGATAAGGATGATCGATATGTAGTAGCAGGCTGAGTAAGAGTGAGACGAAAGCATCAATGCAAGCATATTTGACTGAGTGAGTTGCTGGTCGCCCCAATGATTGTGTATATGCTTGGGCTTGGCCATATCCTTGTTGAGGAACTCCATTACCAACTTCTTCAGTCCCTGGGCCTGACTTTCAGGCCCATGGGCCCGGCCCCTTTAATTGCTTTTGAGTTCATTAATTATTAGATACTGACAAATATTTTTATTACTCAAATACACACAAAGCCTCATAATTCCTTCACGGGCCACCTTCTACAAATCTAAGTATTCTTGTTCTCTATTTGTATCAAACCCTTTCTCTCTCCTCCTCACTTCTTCCCTCTCTCTCCCTTTATCTCTCTTTTCTCCTTTGTCTATCTCTCTGTTATTTCATCAAAGAAATTGGGTACTAGTTGTCCCTCTAATTAATTGAATTAGTTCATATATCTACAATTTTAGCTTTTTTTGTTGTTTGTCAACTTCTACAATTTTAGCTAAAAGGTCCAAATCCTAAACCAAAAAGCATTTATTTCAAGTTTTCTGAGCCACTTAACATAACTAGACCTAGAGTTTCAGAAAATACTCATATCAAGTGTTCTACACCACTGAAACTGTAATTGTAAAAATTGCAAATGAAACTACAAGTTGCACTTTCAGAAATTGAGCTAAAAAAAAAAAATCAAGAACTCATATCAAGTGTTCTACACCACTGAAACTACAGTTTTAGAAACTGCAAGTTGCAGTTTCAGAAACTAAACTAAAAAAAAAAATCAATAACCTGCTACTGATAAGGAAGACATGGGGGTGAAGTTGGCTTCCTTGATAACTTTTAGGGCATTGTTATTGTGAGGAACTTGACATGTTCTTCGACTTTGAAGGGTGGGAGAGAGTGGAGAGAAGCTAACTGACCTAAATGTTACAATAAAGTGACCTAATTATTAAATATTATAAATAGGTGTATTATATGTTACAAACAATAAGTGTAGCCCAATAATTAATTATAAAAACAATAACAACAGCACATTGTAAACCCTTCCCCTTGTAATACATAACATTGGCTTATGAAGCAAGTGACCCCTCCCCGACAAGTATGCACGTGAATAGGTAAAAGTTAAGAACGTACATATTGTTGTCTTATTACAGATAGTCTAAAAAGGTTAGTAGTAGTCCCTAATCAATTTTCAATTCGCAATAAAGAAATCTAAATCAAAAGAAACAAAGAGTTAATTATACAATTACTTATGAAATTTAATGTAATTACAAAATAAATTTGTCTTTCTATAAACTACACTAAAAAAATTATGTATATACCTTGTCAGTCGTGACTTATGCCGACTTCCAAATCAGATCTCTCTTTATCGGCTTCAACAATTGTTGCATAAGAAAGAGAGACAGAGAATGAGTGAACGAAAAAGAGAAAAAGAGGGAGGAAATAGGCAAAGAGTTGTTTGAGGGAGGAGAGGGGGAAAAGAGGTGGTCAAGAGAGGGGCCACGTGCAGTAGGAGGGAGAAAGATAGAAGGAGGAAAAGGTGCGAATTAGGATTTAGGGTTTATTTCTTTTACATTGTATGTTCAAAAGTTAAAACTAGAATTTAGTGTTTAGAAAAAAAAAATGGTAGATATTATGAGTATTTGGTAGGTTATGAATTGAATTCCCCTAAAATCAAACTAAGACAAATAGTATAGGCATGTGATGAATAAATTGGAGGTTGTGGATTAAGGTTTGGAAGATTTCATAAAATGATCCATTTTAGTGAAGACTACTCCTTTAACCATAAAACAAGAATCATTATTTATATGATTCATTTTAGATGAGAAATAACTAATTACGGGCCCGTTTGACACTGCTTTTAAAATTGTCAAAAAGTGCTTTCAAATTAGTAAAAGCGCTTTTACTAATTTGAAAGCACTTTTGATAGCGTTTGGCAAAAATAATTAGAAGTGTTTTTGAGTTATAAAAGCACTTTTAAGGGGTTTTTTGAGAAGCACCTGACAGGTGCTTTCTCAAGAAGCACTTTCAAGTGCTTTTGCATAAACAACTTATAAGTTTTATAAAAATTTATATGTGCTTCTTAACATAAGCGCTTATGATAAAAGCGCTACTAAATAAAAGTGCTTCTAAGAAGCAGTGCCAAACGAGCCCTACATTTGATTTGTGTCGTGTTGTCCAAACCCATTAAAGTTGAGTTCATTCGTGCTTCATGCCCTGCTTAGCTAATACCCAGGCCTAACAAAACTCACAGTCCGCAACCTATTTGTGCTTGTGCCATGCCTAACTGGTCCACCCACGTGCCTTTTTTTTTGTATCTTATGTTATTTTTCTTTCTTACAATCTAATATTAATATTGTTTTACTTAGAAAATTGAATTTTTTGTTGAAAATTTCATTAAACAAGTAAAAAATAATGTTATGCAAGTCATGCCTAGTTCGGACCAATTTCGTGCTCATGTTCATGTCATGCTTGAATGATGTCATGCTCATGTCATGCCTTGCACCCACACCTTGGCATCTTTGGCTTTAAAACTTAATAGTAGGCTACAAAGGTTAGTATAATCAATTTTCAATCAAAGTTAGTAACTTATTATTCACAATAAAGAAAACCAAATCAAACGAAACAAATAGTTAGTTATACAATCACTTTTGAAATTTAATCTAATTATAAAATAGATTTGTGTTTTGTAAATTATATATACATTGTCTATTATGATAAGATCGCCGATCTCTAAATCAAGTTTCCTTTTTTCGGCTCCAAATCATCTAATATTAAGAGCTTCCTAATCCAATGAATGTTGCATCGGGAAATGCTAGAATATTACTTTGAACGTGTCAGGATATGCTTTGGGATGTCATTATGTACAATTTGAAATGCATCAAGGGTATAAACAATTAAGGCTTATTTACTAGTTTGTCCCCTGAGAAAGTAACTTCAAATCTCACTTTACCCTCTAAGGTTTATTTTGTATCATATTATCCTATGAAACTAATTCTTGTGTATCACTTTGTCCACTTTTAATTTTTACAAATTTTTGAAATTAATTAAAAATAGCTTCAGACTCAGAAAAATACACAGAAAATTCCTACGAACTCATATTGACTAGTTTAAATTTACTCTGAAGTCAAATTACCATTTGCCATTTGAGAGTTTTTAGAAAATTTGGGAAGTCTCAAATTTATTTTTAGAAAATTAAAATAAATTTCACTCTATAAAAATTTTAAAATTTCCATAAAGTCTCAGATGAATTCTCAAAAATATTTTGGAAATTACCAAAAATCTATTTTAGAGAATTTCTCCGATACTTTATAGAAATTCTAAAATTTTTCTAGAATTTATTTTATAGAGGGAAATTTATTTTTCTGTAAGACCGAGAGGTCTTTTGGGTAGCAAGTGTTCACAAGAAAGGTAGTGTTATTGTTTAGAAAACCAACGGTGCAAATCTCGTATTTTTTGGAGTTCGAGAGATTATCTTATAAATTTTCAAAGAGTCTAGAGTATTTTATTTTTCTGGAAACACTCGGATAGAAAATTAGTAATTTGAGCCCATAGTAATTACTACGAGTCAATACGAGTTCGTAGAAAATTTCTTTGTATTTTTCTGAGTCTTGAGCTATTTTTAATTAATTTTTAAAATTTGTAAAAATAGAAAGTGAGCAAAGTGATATACAAAAATTAGTTTTCAAGGGTAATGTGATACAAAATAAACCTTAGCAGGTAAAGTGAGATTTAAAGTTATTTTTAGAGGGTGAAATAGTAAATAAGCTAACAATTAAAATGCATTTAGCTACGAACTGAAATTCTCAATGAATGACTTGGGATGCCCTAAGAAACGACTTGAGATGCTCTAAGGCACGACTTGAAATATTCTAATACACGACTTGAGAAGCGTCAAAATATGACTTGAGATGTTACTAGGTACAATATATAAAATTCATTAAGAGTATAAACATTTAAAATGCTTTAAGTTACAAATAAAATTCTTAAAAACGGTTTTGAAAGTCCTAAGAAACGACTTGAAATGCTTTAAGACAAGTCATGTCTCGTTGCTTCTTAAATCATATCCTAGAGTTTTTCAATTCGTGTTTTATTTTACTTGTTTACTCTTAAGTCATTATCCAATGGCTACTTATGTGCTATGGGGCGTATAACCGATTAACCAATTAACGACTTAATTTTCTGATTTGGGCGTTAATGATTTAAGAGTAAGAACTAAGAAGTAAGAGAATTAAAAAAAAAAGTATATAAACTAGTTTATATGTTTATAGATGATATTGAATCATTGATTATGTTTATATATAAAGAAATTAAGAATAAGCTAGTAAAAAGAAACTACAATTTTTTGCTCCAGGTGATTTTAACATAGAAACAAAGCCTAACATCAACTCACAGTTACCACTACACCATTCCATAGTTTTGTTACAAGAGTACATAGAAACTTTATTTAAAATCTTGAGAAAGTTAAAATTTGGTCAATTTATTTTATACCTAGTTCAATTTTGGTCTATGATTGTTTTTTAAAGTTCTGTTTTGGTACACTAATTGTTCCACTTGTTCAATAAAGGTCCAAATTTATTTTTTCAAATTTGTCCCGTCATTTACTCTATCAAAATTCAGCCAAATTAAGCAAACATATACTTGTTTTAAAGTTATGTATATCCTATTTACAACTATATAAAGATAATTCAAATCGGAGTTCTAAAACTCAAGATAATTGGCCCCAAAGTAATGTAACCGAAACTGCCAATTTTCCCTAGAAAATTTTTCAAATATTTCAAACTTCACCAAACTTCAATTTCCTTTAATTGTAATACTCCAAATTGATTCCTATGACTAAAAAATGATGAAATATAACTTATATTTCAATTATAATTGAAGAAAACACAACCAAAATGATTTAAAATCATAACTTAAAAAAGATCGTAAACTAAAACTGAACAAGACATAAAATAAGTAGATCAAAATTGTAATTTCCTCTAAAATCTTTTTAACTTATCTATTTAATATAAATAAATTTTAGAGGAAATTAAAAAGTTGGTTCACTTATTTTATACATAATTTAATTTTGGTTTACGATCTTTTTTAAGTCATATTTTGGTTCACTAATTGTTTCACTTATTCAATAAAGGTCTATATTTGTTTTTTCAAATTTGTTCAGCCTTTTACTCTATTAAATTTCAGTCAAATTCAACAAACATATACTTGTTTTAAAACCATCTCCTATTTACAACCATATAAAGATCATTCAAATCGGAATTCTAAAACTTAAAATAATTGATCTCAAAGTATATTCAAGGGTTTAAATTTCGAAAATTTCGCCGAAATTTTCGATTTGAGAAGGGATCGAAATCGAAACGGAGTTTTGGTAAATTTTCGGGATAATTTCGGCGAAATTTTCGAAAATTTCGAAATTTCGCCAAAATTCTCGAAATTTCGCCGAAGNAAAAAAAAAAGGAAAGAAATAATAAAAAAGAGAAAAAAATTAAAAGGTTTAGGGTTGATTGGGGTTTAAGGCATTTGGGCAATTGTAAAGAAAAAAAATGGTTTTGAATTTTTCTTGACCATTTTGAAATTTCGTTTAGTTATTTTTAAACCATAAATCAATAAACTTTAATATATTTTTATATAAAAAATAATTAAAAATACCATAAAGAACCTAAATCCTAATATTATATACCATATCCTAAACAATATAGAGGATAGATTATAAAATATATAGGGTTTAATGTATAGATTATAGAGTATAAATAATATACTAATTTCATTTATTCATTATACTAATTTTATTTAACAGTATTTGTCTTCAGCGCACATTATATTCATCTTATATCACATGAAACTTACTATATATATAATTAGTTTCTTCAATGTTTTTTATCAATTTAGTAGATAATAAGTTAAATAAACATATGGTAAAGTTTCATTCAAAATTTCTGTATTTTGATAGTAATTTTCATCGTTTCCATCTAATTTTTATCGAAATTTAAAAATCTTCGAAATTTCCATCGAAATTTCCTCGAAACCCAAAATTTTATTACTTGAGTATATTACCCGAAACTACTAATTTTTCTTTAAAAAATTTCAAATTTTTTAAACTTTACTAAACTTCAATTATCTTTAATTCTAATACTCCAAATTGGTTCATATGATTAAAAAATGATGAAATATAACTTATACTTCATTTATAATCGAAGAAAATACAACTAAAATGATTTAAAATTATAATTTAAAAAAAATCGTGTACTAAAATTAAACTTAAAAAAAATCATGAACTAAAATTGAATTAAATATGAAATAATTGAACCAAATTTGAAATATCATAAAATTTGAGTAAACCTTTCACTTATCTTATCTTCTTCTGTTTCTTCCCAGCCGCTGCAGCAGTTTCTTCTTCTTTTCTTCAGTTTTCCGCCGCCACAACAGAGCACTCTCTCTGTCTCGTCGCATCCATCTCGCTGCCGCCGCTGTCTCACCCATCGCCGACCGACAAAGCCGGTCAAGGGAGTGCCGGTTTACCGATATTCCGGTACCGGTCTCGGTATTCAAAATGGCCTACCTCGGGGGTCCGGTTGGGTACACCGGTTTATAATGTTGAGTGGCGGCGTCTCTCCGCAGCTTGGGCTTGGTTTTGTGTTAGGGTTAGGGTTTGGGTTTTGCAACACCAGAATGGCCGCCCAGCTACGATGCCCCTGGCCTCTCAATCTGAGACCCTTGCCTGCTCAGCGTCAGAGACTGCCTTTTTGCTCTATCATTCATTCTAAATCTCCCCCCGACATTCCCACACTCTCCCATTGTTTCAGGTACTGCCCTACTCCTCATCCTATCCCATTCCATTATTTTATTTTATTTTTAATGTATAATTATTCATTCAATTATGCAATTCACATGTTCCTTTAGTTTTGATTGTTTTTGTTTCATTTTTTATTCTTCACTTTCCTTAAATATTTTATCTTTCTGATTCTCATTATTATGGGTGCAAATTGCTTCCTTGTTTTTGTTGTACATATAAAAATTTCTTGTTATAAACTATAATTATTTTCTCTTGGAGCAAAGGTTAGGTGTAAAATCTGATAAGACCTTCAGAATTGAATGGGATGTCATACAATCAGGTGGAGTTGGGAATTACAATGTAGGAATTAGCATTGATCAATCAATTCAATTCTACCTAAGATGGTTTTAATATTGAAACCTTCAGATTCACACACAAGTATGTATATGTATGCATGTTTGTATGTGGTCAAAACTCTGATTGGTTTTCTTTTGCAAAGCCAAAGAGAAGACGAACGTGAACTTCCCTCCGAAGGATTGTCCTCAGTGGCAGGTTTCTTTCCACCTGTTTCCCCATTTTGCTTTTCACCAGTATTTCTTATCACATTATGTAAAGAAGCTTGTTACTTATTGTAATATTGTAAACTAGAACACTAATATCTCTGTAAGAATGTTTTTAGGAGTGTCATGTGGTGGAATTCCTTCTAGCTGCTTCTTTAAGTACCATCTCATCTTTATTGCTTGTTGTCTTTCTTTTACACTGTGTCTTTCAGTAGCTTGCTGACCCTATACCTTACAGATACCAATAATGGCTAGGAAAACAAACCTACTGAGCCAAGTCTAAAGTCAATTAAACCAAATGCTGAGCAAAAATGGGACAAAAAATATTTACAGAGTCAGAAAAGTACAAAGATTTCTTTCCCCAAGATATCTGCAAAACTTATCCTAAAAACAGTATCTTTTTTAGAGGGAATGCAACTCTTGTGGTTTATATACTTCCATATTTTCATTTGGGCCTCTCTCATAGATTTTGAACCTATATTTTGGTTGTACAATGCGTATCCCTTATATCCTCATGTATATAGACTTTCTAGTAAGTTTTCTTCTCCTTAAAGCCTTGTTTATATATTGATAATTACAATTTGTTTGATTCTTTGGTGCGTTGTCAGTGTATTCATCTGAAGACATGTAACTTATTGCTTTTTTGTTGTCATTCCTAGGAGGAATAGTTGCACTGGGAAAATTTGATGCCCTTCACATTGGTCATCGAGAACTTGCAATTCAAGCATCGAAGGTTGGACCTCCATTTCTTTTGTCATTTGTAGGAATGGCAGAAGTACTGGGTTGGGAACCTAGGTATTGTTGCTGTACACCCTCGTTCTTTGCTATTGTTTGTTTGAACTGCCTTCCTCTTTTTGTTTTGGGAAGCATTTTTCCGTTGCTTTTTTGTTTATTTCTGTAATAGACTCATGTAATTGATGTTATCAAAATCACTTTTTAATAATGGTGGAGGTTAAGAGGGTTGGTAAGACTCCTTCCCATATCTATCAAAATCACTTTTCTCATGCTGAGAATGTGAATTACACTCTGAACCTGAAACTATGAAGTGAGCTTAAAGCCAAAAATTTGGGGGCAGGAAACACAGTTTGCTTATTAATTGCACCCCTGTTATTCAGTTTTTGTGGCTGAATTTGGATTCAGAATACCTTTTACAAATTATGTCTGGCTAGCATCAAACCTGCAATTAGTATTTATTTGCTGTTCTAAAGGCTTTGATTGGAAACCACGCAATAAATTACCTATTTAATCAGTATATTTTTATTGTTAAAGAAGTTATCCCAATTTCATTAATCAAAGGGAAGTTTGAGTCTAAGTACTAAGAATATTCTGTAATTTCAGGATCCTTTTTTTTTTAATTCTTTCCTTTTTTTGTTTACTTAATTCGATTGGCTTCATTCTTGATGGCTTTCATTGAACCTGATTTACACATTGGAACTCTATTTCCTCATTTGTGTGGTTCTAGTTTTGAATAGAAATTCATTTTCAGTTTATTTAAATTGGGATCTTAATTAATTGAACAGGGCTCCCATAGTTGCCCAATGTGATCGAAAGCGGGTTCTTTCCTCTTGGGCCCCCTATTGTGGTAACATAGCCCCTGCAGAGTTTCAGATTGAATTTTCAAGCGTTCGACATCTCACTCCACGGAAATTTGTTGAGAAGTTATTGAAAGAGCTTGGAGTACGTGGGGTAGTGGCAGGTAAATTAATTTAAAGGAATCCATTGCAGATTATTCTACTCTTGTTCCTCTGTATGACTCAAACATGCTCTTTTGAAAAGGACTCAAACATACCCTTGATATGCATTGAAATAGATTTGCTATGGGTAACTGTGGCAGGTGAGAACTACCGATTTGGATATAAAGCTGCTGGTGATGCAGCAGAGCTGGTGAGGTTGTGTGAAGAATATGGTATGGGGGCTTATATCATAAATTCTGTTATGGACAAAAACCAATACTCCATAAATGTAAACTCGAGTGATTTGAAAGACAGAGGGCAAGTCTCATCAACTCGTGTTCGTCGTGCGCTTTCCGTAGGAGATATGAAGTATGTGTCACAACTTTTGGGTCGGCAACATCGTCTGATATTGATTGCAAAAGACGAAGAAGGATTTCCTTGCAGCAAACATAAATTGTCTGTTCCAAAGTCGTGTTTGTTAAATCTAGCTCCAAAGGAGGGCCTATATGAGAAGTGCTGTCTTCTAGTTGGTGAAGAAGACTTAGTGCCCTGTAGTGTAGTTATTGACACAGCATATATCCATATAGAAATGGATGAGGTAGGTATATGTAATATAGTTGGTACACAG
Source organism: Dryas drummondii (assembly GCA_003254865.1). Taxonomy (NCBI): domain Eukaryota; kingdom Viridiplantae; phylum Streptophyta; class Magnoliopsida; order Rosales; family Rosaceae; genus Dryas; species Dryas drummondii. Next base: position 254,587 of record QANW01000889.1, on the reverse strand, counting down.
GAGTTGAGGCTCTTACGTATTGAATTTGGTGATTGGAAATCTTGATGAGTATGTTTAATTCATTCCTTTTTCCTGAATCCTCATTTGATTTCTGAAAGGAAAAAGAGTGGGTACTCAAACTACTGGGGCCATGCTTAATTTTATAAATCATAAAAATAATATATATACAGAGATAGCTTTTACATCATTATATGATGAAAATAATTTGATTTGATTTTGTTATAATTTTACCAGTGCTCTGAATGCTGATGCAGATATTCTCATTTCTCAGACGTCTGTTAGTTATTCGTAAGAAACCGATAATATAACATATGAAAGAATTTTATATTATGGGCATCCATCCATCAACAATTCAATCACTATCGTTAACTTTCCTTTGTCCCAACAAAGGGAACTGCAGCGTCAAATTCATTACACGTGGCATTTGTGGATTTATCAAATTCTTCATCCTTTAAAAAGTCATCATGGCTGAGATTCTCAAAACCAACCTGGTGGTAAGATTGAAGAGCACATTGACTTGCTTATGAGCCATTTGGCTGATTGGTTACAAGAGGAACATGGAAAGAACCTGGTTTTTCATACTTTGAGCAACACTGGATGGTTGACGTGAGTTTTGAGTTTTTCTGTGTTTGATTTGGGTAGAAAGTTGACAAGTCAGTCTGTTGCTTGCGAATGTGAGAATCGGCCGGCCCATGCACTGCAGTAAAGTTGTTGCAGTGCAGAACTTAAGGGGAACACCTTTGACAAATCGATCACAACCTTTGTAATTGTGGATATGATGTTTGATATTCAGTTTATAAAATGCATGCCTCATCACCTCATATTTCATCTCAGCATTGACTTGGAAACTTAATTGATTAATTTAGTGAAACCTTAAACTACAAGAAAATATTCATGCATTCCAAATGCCAAGGCCAGCTTTCGATGACCTGACCTGCAGCATATATGGCATGTACGTAATGATTTGACTTTTTGTGTCTGTTGGAAATGGATATATATATGGATATGCCTCATCAATCATACATAGCCATCCAGCCTAGCTTGCCACATGATCATTGAACTGCTCCTTATTCCCCATAATATATCCCCACCCCATAGCTAGTCACACAATTTTCAAAGAAAAGAGAATTTTCTCATTCATTAATTAAGGACAAGAATTTTTACATCTTATTGAGCTAGCTCTTAAACAATTCCTAGCTTAATTTGCATAATAATTACAGAATTTACTCTACCTGCAATAACAAAGCCATCATCTCATTAATTACTTACACATTAATCCATTATATAATTAATGATTGGTTCAATGGTTTAAAAATTAAACCAAGGGAAGGAATTAATAACCTACTTTGTCTCAATTTTGAAGACTCGGTTTCAGGATCAGATGAAATATGATATTGAATAGCAGGAGGATCAGGTAGAAGTAGTGATCCCTTTGGTGATCTCTCAAACGTGTATTCTAATGCTGCTGAGTTGATTGGAATTCCAATAACTTGTCCTCTCTCAAGTGAAGTGCCCTTCATATTTGATGATGGATTGATTGATCAAGTAGCTAGCTAGCAAAGGTATTGATCACTTAATTGCTGTATTGATTGATTAGTATTGCTTAGTAATGATGAGGTTGATGATGATGATGATGAATTCTAATTGTATTCTACATATGGATTTAAATTTACATGACTAAAGATGTGTATTTTCAAAAGATCCGAAACTGGCAATCCAATTGAAAAAATTAATGCCCCTAGTATCTGATCCAAAAAGTAGAGATCCATTTTTGGGCATGGAAAAATTTAAATATTAATCAAATCCTCCCCAGAGCTTCAAAGAAAGGAGCAATGTTTACAATGAGGTAAAGTCGCACTGTTTTAAAGAAATAGGTCAACAGAAAAAAAAAATAAAAAATACTGAAGACTATCCCTACTATACAAACACTAGAACATGAGTTGATAAGGATGGGAAAGAACAAAAGATTCTGAATTTTTAATTGGTTCAGAACTTCAGATTCCAAAGGTCGTTTTATCTTTAAAAAAAAAAAATCTAGAGATCATTTTATTATCATGACAAGGGCATCAAAGAGAAACTTCTAAAAAAACACAGTGCATTTAATTAGCAACAAAATTTATTAAGAGCTCTAAGTATAAGTCATACAGGGAATTCAAATTTCTTTTATTGCTCTGAGAAGAAGTTCAAATGCATCAGTATCAGTCAACTCCACGAAGTCTTTCTCGGCCACATTCTGTTGATTGGACCCAGGGAGAGAGAGAGAGAGAGAGAGAGAGAGAGAGAGAGGAGAGAGAGAGAGAGAGAGAGAGAGAGAGAGAGAGAGAGAGAGAGAGAGAGAGAGAATCAGAGGAAACAATAATTATTGGAATTTTGGAAAGCGAGGCATTTAGCTAAATCATCACATAAGCGACCAATTCAAAAAACAACACATTTGAAGAGGATTTAATTCATAAGATAAAGGATTAAGGACAAGTTACACCAAGAGGATTTACTCAAAGATTCACACAAAAAGGTGTCCCAGATGCAGCGAAAATTTTGCTGATGATTGCAGGGACTCTACTCAATTTGCTATTGAATCATCTCAAAAGGAGACACTAACAGCATATACAGGAACAAGATAAACATGTCTCAGCCGGCAGTATATCCATGAAAACGGAAGATTTACCAAGAGGCACGTATACAAACTGCCCCACAAGCTACTTCATCTTTCTAAGCGTGTTCACGTAGGTATAACTTGAAAATGCTACAAAAAGTTTGCGGAACCTGCAGATATAAATGTAAATCTTTTAAAATGGAAGAAAAACTCAATGGACTATCTCTAGAAACATGTCCAATTTAGGGGTGGCCAGAAATTTATTACTTGGATTTTTTTTAGTTGATGAAAGTTAATAAGATTCACAAAAATGGGAGAACAATGATTGAGATCTCACAACAAAAACGGTTTCCAACTACTTTCAATTGATAACAAGTAAAACATACCAAACCCATTGGCTTGAATGTTGTGCCATCGCCAGGAAGCTCTTTCGGGGCTGCTCATTTAGCAAGCAATGCAGCACTTCATGTGAGCAATGCATGGGATACAAATCAGACAACCATATATCCACTGGTCCGCTATACTTACGTAATATATTGGTACTGACCTGGAAACAATAAATGGGACAGCAAATGAAAAAAATTTCACTGGTTGAACAATATATATGCTTAGTATATGCTACTTCTTTAACTAGAATCAGAGTAACAGAGTGCAAAAAAATAAAAAGTCATCAGCAACATGACATTATTATATAAGAACTTAGGTGAAATATAGTTTCATTATTTGAGAACAGATCAGAATTTCAGAATACTTAATGATTGTAGATGCTATTAATATTCGTGAATCTGTCAACCACTAGAATTGGCAGAGTTAACTAAAATCCACCGATTTGAAATAAAAGAAGAATAAAATATAAAGAAGAGAAAACATACAAGTTCCCAGGCTTCAATATTCCTTTGTGAAGATGCATCTAAGAGCTTCCTGCTTATAGCACGAATAAACATTAAAGAGACTTGAAGCACATTTTATCGAACAACAGTTAACAGATAATACACAAAATTGTCATCCAGGAAGTGCTACAGCCACCAAAATGGGAAATAACAATAGGCAACAAGCTGAATTCATTTAAGACAAGTACATCATTGTCCTGTTTTATGCAGTCACAACAGTTGTAAGAGGTTGCAGGAGTATTCTCATCAATTACTATTCTTTTAAATGTTGTGCGGAGACCTAAGTGGAAAACCTTTTTCATTGAGAAAACTTCAGTTTGGGCTGAGTGGTATACACCAGGCTAAGCAACAATACCTCACAGCCCAAACTAGAGGTTCACTCCTTTCATTTTATCACCTTCAGAAGTACAATTAAAAATCAAAAAGTGTTTAAGCTTTGTTTTTTTTTTTTTTGGTCAGAAGGAGTTTCACTCCTTTCATTTTGTTTCCTTAAATCTTAACAGCTAGCAATAAAAAAGCACCAAAGAAGTCCAATACATTGGTAGTAAATTCAAGACAACAGTAATATCAAAACAAAACGGCCAATTGAAGACAAACCATCCACATCTTCAGTAAACCAACTTGCTAAAACTTGGAAAATTTAATCACAACTTCTACCAATCAAACAATGATACAATGTTCAAGACAGCTACTTCTAACTCTCCCAATTCTTTTTAGGTGATGACATTACACGTTAAAGTTTGTCTGAAAGTGGTAAATATGTAAGGTTTGAAACTTTAAATGATAAATGGTAGAAAAACTGACCAGCAAAAGAATATATACACTTGACGTGAAGAGTAATTATCAATCTTAACTTTTTGTAACATTTATTTTAGTGTCATAAGATATCAAACATATATGGGTATTTATATAACTGGAAATTCCTTTCAGTTTTAACAAATATTAATCAAATGTTATAACAGAGTTTAACTAACCTTACCCCATAATGCACATCACGGTGATTACAGTGGCCCGAAACTCCGTGATTATCAAAAGTAATTATCTGATCAAGCCCGTGTGGAATGGATCTTAGAAATTAGAAATGTGATCGAAACATTAGCTATAAATTTTTACAAAAACCGCAGTCCACTAAATGCCTATAGCATCACCATGAAAAGACAAGAACTTCAGCAGAACCAAAAATTCACTAGCAGAAATGACAATAGACGGTAGAAAGATAAAGCACTAATTCTTTTTGAAGGATTATCTTACCAAGTCAATGCCATGACTCACAATTTCCTCTTCAATAATCTTTGCCAGTAAATTATGGTTCCAAATTTTGCCAAAACCATCCTAAGGATTGAAGAATATGCCGTTATAGACGCCTCAAGATAGTATTAGAAATTATACTAGTTAAATAGTCAAGCAGAACCTGAAGATCAGGGTGGTCAAGAATCTTCACATGTTGATGTGGAACCTGCATATCCAATTTCACATGTTATAAAATCTAAAATAATGCTCTGGTGAAAATACTTAACAATGATTCATAGGTTACAAAGGAAAAAAAAAAAAGTTCTGCAAGCAACAACCCTTAATAGGATTTTCAGAATTGGACGAAATGAAGTTAACAACACTAGAATAACTTTATTGCTGGCTGGAATGCATGTATAGAAGCTTAAGTTTTAGCTCACAACATTATACCAAGTGAATTTCAAAGCCTCAACTCTGTTGTTCCACATTGCATATTACCTTGAGGATTGCAGAAGCCTGGTAGAGCTCTTCTTTTCTGGTAATTCCTTTCCCATCTGCATCACCTACACAACAGATGAAACTAAGAATTAATTACTCTCTGGAAAGATACAAAACAATTAGTTACAATAAGAGGGTAAATCTATTGTAATGCAATAGAATGAAGCCACCAGAAAGATCTGGAGGGAAATTTTTATCCCATACCAAGGAATGGGCTTACCTTTAATCTAGATACATTTATGGATGGAAAACACAAATCTTGTATAAATTGCTACTCAAACTGCACTCCATGTGTAAGTTGTGACTATAATACACACAAATCTGATAAGTTTTGATTATAAAAGTTTTAATTCACATGGCGTTTCTCTTTAGAATAGGTTTTCTTGTTAAAGAAAAATAAGAGGGAGATAACCCACAAAACCTATAAGTTATTTTCACTTTTCCTGTTGGTTAAACCAATACTTCAAAACCGATTAAGTAGAGTTAAATAGTTTCAGTAACCAATGACGACCTCAGTTGGGCTGTATATATTCTACAACTCTGTCATGTAATCTGAAAGATCCCTAATAATAGTCTAGGGTTGTGTTTTTGTAAAATTGATCCACTTGATGTAATCAATGGAAAGTTACAAAACCCAGTACAAGGCAAGGGTTCAACCTTGTCTTTGTCCAGCGTGGGAATTCCAAAAAATAATATATAGACAATCCACAAACTTATTTAATGTGGAAGAGTTCCTACTTCAAAGGGCTATTAGGAGAAAAAGTCATTCCCCCACAATTTTAATTTGTGAGCAAGTTTATGGTTTAAGTTAAATGGAGATAGAAGTTTCATTAAAATACCAAAAAGAAAAATTTAGAATGTCTAACGAACCAGTACATGTATCTGAACTTGAAAAAATGCAAAGAAAAAGTTATATGCAGATGAAAGTGTGTTACAGATTTCAACAAAAATTAAGGTGAGTATTACCAATTGACAAGCATAAAATGTGAATATCATGCCCTCTCGAGGTGAGGTAGTTTATAGTTGGAGTAAAGAACCTGCAGAAATGCAACAAAAAGTTTTAGCACAACATAACTATAATCTCAATGCATCACGCTATACACTTTGGCCAAAAAAACAGACCTCATCTCTCAACATAAAAGCTTAACAGTTGGATAGGAAAAGAAAACCGATCAAACAAATGAAATTAGGCCATCAGCCAATCAGTAGAGTAGTGCCAACACCCATTTTTCCCTTTTTGGCCACTAAGTAGTGCTAATCATCATGGATAATATTTAACTTTGAAAGTATATTCATATATCAACATAGAAGGGCATTAGAGGCAAGCTGATGTTTATGCGATCAAGAGAAATTCTCCCTAGACCCCATTCCAACATTCAAGAAGCACCAACTCAAACTAAGAGCTAAAGAACTCAGCTGAAATCAGCAGTGATAATGCAATTTTGTATGGCTTGCTTACATGGACTCATCATCTGGGTGGGCAACAACCAGCAATACATTTCCCTTGTTAACACCACCACCTGATTTAATGAATACATTGTACTTAACCAATAACAACAAAAAGCACCTAGAAAAGAAAGAAAGCTCATGCAGACCTCCCACCTTTACTCGAATTATTCAGAAAAACACCCTTGGAAGGTGAATATGAACCAAGAAGAATTTTGCATAGAGAAGCTACCCACAGTACAATCACAGAAGAAATAATAAAGAACCATGCCATCTAGCATGCACCTGCAGACACAAAAAACATGTTTTCTGTGATACCCAATTCATAAAAACAAACAACCAGCACTCCAAAGTCAAGAATGGAACAAACAGAGTAAGCCCACAAAAAAGAAGATTGAATATCGTTTATTGTCCAGCAATTCTAAGTAGCATTTATCAAACTACCTGTACTGCATTTTTGTAAGCACTAAGCAATGAAAAGGGTGCTTTTAGGTTAATTTTGTTTGACATTACACCAATAATAATAAAACAGTCACTATCTAGAGAGTTTTTTTCTTTAGAACCTGGGGCAATGGGAATATAACTGAAGGCCTGCTGACATGCTGAAATTCTACAGATGCAGAGTTGTTATCAAATGAAAGCAGAATGCTGGGTTTCAAAATGGACATTGGATTTTGATTTTTAAATTCTTTTGGGTGACATGGCTTTAAAACAGAAGTTCTAATCTTGCCAATCAGCCAAAAGAATCTAAAATTAAAATCCAAAGTCCAATTGAAACCCATCATTCTGCACTCATTTCAGAACAACATTATGGCTCCCTGTTTTATCATTATTAGTTTATTGTCAAAGAAAGTTAACCTAAATACAACCTTGTCATGGCTTAGTGCTTACACAAATGTAGTGCAGGCACAACCCTTGCCAGAAAGACACAATTCAGAAACTGGTACACCCATATTTAGGTAATGCTGGACAAATCAAGCAAGAACCAGTACAGGCATATTACCCACAATAAATTCTACAACATCAGCACTTTCCCAGAAAAATACTTGTCCAAGCACCAAACAAAATTTATATATTTATGCGTTGACAGAAAAACAAACAGCATTTTAAGAGAGACAAGCAGATCAAACTTGAAAGACAGCTCATATGCAATTGAGCAGAGAGAACCCCCATAAAACACAGAGCCCAAATGCACCAGGGACCAGGTTCACAGATAGAGCTCCGGCATGAAGGACAACAACTTTAAAATGAGAGAGGCAAAGAGAAGTGAGCTATGTCTTAAAATGTTATGAACAGCATGTTGGGATAAAATGAGCTTCGCAACTTCAAATTTTCACCTCCCTGATTTAACTTTTCCTCCCATTCTCTTCAAAACATCAAAAACTCTATTATTGTGCTAAAAAATTGCCTTTCCATTCATCTCATTATTCTACAATAATTTTGACTTTTGTGCCAACAAACAACTGATGTCTTAATTATCTTGTACAGAAAGTTGACTTACCTCATATTATTAGGGAGGCCCAAAGATTAAGGGCTAATTTAAAAGAGAAAAGTTATAAACAAAATCAGAGGCTTAAACAAAAGAGAAAATATTTTGTTGAAAGAAGAATCGAGAAATAATTTCTTTATTTTACAGTGACTAGACACCCTTCAAGTCCTTGTAACAAAAATGTTTTTCATTCATACAGTAAAATCAAAATAAAATCATATCTCGTCATCAAATAGAGAAGATACAGAGTCCAAAAAATATGGAAAAAAGTTTCAGCCTTTTGGGTTCCAAATATGCAACTTATCTAGGACTATATGCAGTTCTTTAGCCACCTATTTCCATTCTAAAAAAAATATCAATATTATTTTGGAGAATCATTGGACATCTATAACAATTTTTAGTCTTTGGTTTCAAGAAAATGGAACAATGAGATCCAAGAATTTACAGAGTTAGCTCAATAATGAGTTATAGAACCACCAAAAAAAAAAACCCCATTAAAGTACAGAAGACATAGAAAGATCAAATATCAGACTCTTACAAGCATCAGGCGCTACTGATAAAGCCACCAAACAAACTGTAGACGTAAATAAGAGATGGCTTAAAATTTGAATAAATAGTGAAAAACACAAACAAATTTATTACACCAAAGCCATCAAAGTATCAAACTCATTACAAACTCATTATCAGTCAAAATTTATACGCAATTGGAATCCTATAAACCCAATTTTGCTTGTGTGGCGTTCAGAACTTAGTTCCTTTCAAATTTCCTTGGAAAAAAGAAAAAAGAAAACTAAAGTTTCTTTAAATCAAATTACTGAGATAGACTAACCCTCCTTACAGAGTTTGAAGCATACCTGTGGGAGGAGGAACCAAAGCTTGGAATTTGGTTTGCTTTGTGGAGAAGGAGAATACTGAAAATGATGATGATGATTGACTTTGGGTTGGTCTGAAATGGGTTTTACTCATTTCTCCACGAGTCCATTTTTGCTCACAACGATGATGAATGGGTGACACTTATCCAAATAGTGATAACGCTCACCATGGTGAGCAAAAATGAATCCTTTCTATATGGGTTTCAGAATTCATCCTTGTATTGGTAAAATTTGGGACTTTGGGTTTTTAAATTCTTCATAGTTTTATTAGTGTGCAAAAATTGCTCAATTTTCGTTGTGCCCAGAACCCCAATCACTTTTTCTTCACCATCTTCCTCAAAAACACATCAACAACCGAACCCATCCCAGCCCCGTTCTGTAGCCTCTGATGTGTCAGTTTTTTAGCCCTTAGATTTTATTAGAGTGATGTGGCAGCTTTGTATTAAAAGGCTAGCAGATCCTAGATTCCTAGCACACAAAAATAATAGCAGAGGAAATCAAACCCTAAAATTTATATCTTTTCTTCTTTGTTCGGCGCCACCCCTCAGACTTGTCATTTCCTCTGGAAGAAAAGGTGTGGTTCCTTCTCAAATCTCACAGCTCCTCCCACTCAAGGTCTTCTCTTCTTCTCTGTTCTTCACACCTCCCAGCCTTTGTTCATTATAAATTTGAGCTGATGATAGTGATATTGAATTGAACATTATTGCTTACAGTCAGGTGTCATTGTTTTCCCAAAATAGAAATCAATGGGCTTTCTTCAATTCAGTTTAACATGAATTATTGAAGATGATAGCTGCTATTGTGTGTGATTTTGTTTTATTTCATTTGTTGTTTTTTTTTAAATGTTGCAATTTTAAGCTACCCTGTAGTTCATTATGTTTTAACATTGCTGCTTATAGTCAGAAGTCCTTAGCTTGAGTTCATTTGAGAAATTATCATTTGGCTTGGAAATTGGTCATGTATCATGAACATGTTATGGGATTAACTGTTTATACTCTATAAATTAATGTACTGGTTGTGTTTCTTTTTTCCTACACAGTGTGAATGCCTGTTCTTCATTAGATTTATTAATGTGTTGATTCACTTTCTTCCAGATACTCAGATAATAGTTCAAACAAAACCAAATTCTGGATTGGATTTTGCCTTGGATATAAAGCAAATATGGCTGAACTAAACCTGGGTATACTTATAGATATTGTGGATGAAGAATGGATGAGAAGCACTCTTCCTGAAGATGGTATCTTTTTTGCTTCCCCTTTTGATATGTACTGCAAATGCATACACCAAAGGAGAAATATTTATCACATTATTACTTTTTAGTTCAATTGTTACAATATTCTTTTGCTATTGCAGATCTTCCCCTACCACCAGTGCTGGTTGTACGGACTGATGACACTGAGGATTCAAGTACGTATGTTTATTCTTTATCGCCATTTTGTATTTGATATATGATATCATACCATCTGGAGAAGCACATCTCAATCTTCTCTATATCTGCATGCTGGCCTTACATCCTTTGGAAGCTTGATTAGCTAAACTATTTTCCTATTTATCTATAATTTCACAACTGTGGGTTTTCTCAGATGTTGACGAACTATTTGGGCAGTTAGTTTTTTGTTCGTTTGTTTGAAATATTCGGGAGGGAAAAGAATTTATAAGGATACTTTGAAATCGTTATTTTCCATGGTCAATGCAATTCAGTTGGTGTATCTCCCACTATATGAAGGAATTGTCTGGGGTAAATCCTATGGAAGGGGATGAGTTTTTGGGGTTGGAGCATTACCATTGTTTAGTCTATTATTCGTATTTTCTTGGAAAAAAAAATTCCTTCGTACTCATTTCTTTCTCCGATTTTTCTCTATTGATCAGACCAGGAGACTCAACAAGTTGATGGAGATAGATGGCATGATCTTGCATTAGGTTCTCAATGAATTTTGTGGCATAAGAATGTGTAAGGTGGTGCTTTCTTTAAATGTAGTTGAACCGTTGTCTTATGGATTTGTTGAATCTAAGGTGTTGGAGGCTATCTTCTTAACCTGAGCAGGTTCTGCATATTATTATATTTCCATCAAAACAAGTTTCGGCTTGGACTGTATATTATGGGTTGTTTATTAGAAGTTACTTATCAATGTTTTGAGCATTTCAATTCCCCTAGATATAGCACGGTCTCCTTCAAATAGTTAAAATTGTATAAAGTGTGTTAGGAACTTTGTATTAGTAAAATAAGATGTGCCTTTAATTTGGGCTACAACGAAATTGAGAGACTATCCATGATATATAACATCGAGCATTTGCATGGAGGAATGTTTTAAATAATTAAATGTTGACAAAAAAGAAGGGAGATAATATTTGCACGAATTGGCCCATTTATAACGGGCCGACCCACTGGACATCTCTACCTCCCTCTCTCCCATCCGCCACCCACAAGTCAACAAACGCAGTTGACTGGAATACCACGCGCACCCACCTACACGCTCACTACCCTAATGAGTTAGGGTGGTTTGACAAAGGAATGGCTTTTGCAGATTTGTTCACTACAATTAAATGGACTAATCAATTGATTTTCTTTTCAGATCTACATATTTCATTATTCTTATTTTGTTTTTATTTAAGTGTTTTTATCAACTATAAACCCTATAACGGAAGTGTGGAACTAAATATGCATTTTCTTTTTAAGAAAACACATAATTGGTTGGAACTCACTTGGCTTTAACTTTGATTGGAGGCATTCGACTGTCGATCCGGAGGCCGGCAAGGTTGTCAACCTCCTTTTAGTTATTTTCGACAAATGGCAAACAAAGAGTGAGAGAAAGAGAGGGAGAGAGTAAAAGAAAGAGAGAAAGAGAGAGAGAGAGAGGAAACGAGGTTAGGGAAGAAGAAAGGGTTGGTCAGGGGAGGGGTTGTCGGTGGTCGGTGGGAAGGAATTTTGAGGTGGGGGTGGGACTTGTATTTTTCCTTTTTTTTTTTTAAATTACTCATTTAAACGGGGTCAATGAACAAAAACCGATAAATTTAATAGATTGTTTGAAAAATTTAAAGGTAGGAGGCACATTAGAAAAAATTAAATGTCCAAGAGGATTGAAAGTTAAATTACTTGTTTAGGTTCTTTAGGAGGCAAATGTGAACTCGAGTAATAGTTTGGGAGGTGCTGGTAAAATGTTGAGTTCTTTATTAATAAGCCACAACATACAATCTTTTTAGTCGTAAACTTAAACTTCTAATTTATTTATTGTTAAACCATAAAATATATTTTTAAGCCATAAAAAATATTTCTAAGTCACAATTTGATGAAAAATTAAGCATGGAGCATTCAATTCTATTCAAACTGAAGCATACCCAGTTTTCTTTGAATTAATTTTTTAAATTCTTTTGAAAGCTTAGGGTTTTTAGTATAGTTTTTAGAATTTAAGACTAAAGCCCTAAAATATTAAATATGAAGTTATAAAACATAAATTCTAAATGCTTAAATCTTAAAATAATACTATATCATTTAATAAAGTATAATTTTATGAAATTATAAAATGTACCTTTACAAGAGTTACATACTGCATCATAACAAAATAAAGTATAACTATTTATATATTAAATTATAATAAAATAAAATATAACTTTGTAAGAGTTAGATACGGCTTTAGAAAAAAAGTTTAATTTTAAACTATTCATTGTGACTTAAAAATAAATATATATTTTTCATGGGTTTATGAGTAAAATTTATTATTTTTTGTGGTTTTTGCTGATTTACTTCCCAAAAGAAAAATATAAAAGAAACGAGATTGATTCTTTTGATTGGCGTTCGAAACGACGGCGTTCCTAGATTTCAGTTCACATTAAGGAAAGAAAAAGAAAGAATAAAAATGAAAAAAGTGAAAAAAAAGGTCGAATCTATCTGACCAGAAGATAATGTCGGCGTGTTCAGATTGTCTTCAACTACCGCCCTTCTCCCGACACTTTTAGCTTCACGCCCGTCGGTCTTTTGATCCCGACGACGTCGTTTCAGACTCATCTCTTCGCCGGATCAGAGAGCTCCATAATCGCATAAAGTTGTCAAAAACTCTGTTTTTCGTTTTTCAGTTCTCACATATTCCAAGGTAATTAGTATTTCAATATTCAAATCCTGTTCATGCATTTATACGTTATTTATTTATTTTTATAAAATTAGGGTTTGTGTTGCTTGTTTCAGATTTGTTGTATAATCAAATACGTCTAACCGCTGAAAGAAAGAAAGAAAGGGTTGATTGATCACCAAAGGGGTACTTTCTATCCATCAGATTCCTTTGTTAAGTGGTTAGTGTTTTTTTTTTTTCCTTAGATTTGATTTTTATTTAATTTGGATTATTTTGGGGATTTTATTTCAGTATGGTAGTTTTGAGTACAAGAAGAATTTCGGTTTTCTGGTGACCTGCACAGTTCAGAAGGATGGCCTACACTATATGGCCTTTAACTACAGCATACGGTACCGTTTTGTGTGCTGATTTATACTATGTTACTTTTTAAGATGAAGGAATAGCTATACTTGTGGTGATTTGGTTATTGATGTTTTCAAACCTCAAAGATTGAATCTTTCATGGAGGCATGCTCTTACCCCTTGGACTAAGTTTTCTCCAGGGAAATGGATGACTATGATTCATGTAGTTCATCCCTAATAGTTGAGACAAGGCTTTGTTGATGTTGTTGTTGTTTAGTATTATATGTGCTTGTTTCGGTTAAGAGCTCTGATTCTGAAGTTTTAGCTCAATCAGAATTTTGACCTTCTTATTTATGCATATAAAATGTGTATTTTACCAATATGAATGAAAAATTGAGTTTGCTTGATGTTAAAGGCCTCCTGTTTTGCCTGTTTCTTTGAATCAATGCCACTGGTGAGAATATACAATCATCTTTATGTTCTTGAACAGATATAGTGCATCTATTGTCAGAGGTTTCGGAATAGAGGTAGATTATGTGGGGTGAGAGTTATACCAATGGAGAGAGTGAGAGGAGGGGAGGGGGGGGGGGGGGGGG
>QANW01000889.1:229639-240548 GCA_003254865.1 Dryas drummondii | reverse complement strand
GGGGGGGGGAACGTACATCCTATAGACCTTTGTATATACTCTTTTTCAGGGATCAGAGTTGCTTTTTCTTTGTGATTATCTGTCGTAGTGGATTTCTTGTCCGCAGTTTGTATATACTGTCACATAATAAAATTATGTTTTTCCTTAAGAATAAAAATGTCAATAGGGAGAGAGGGTTCCAATTTTTTTTTAGTGGCATTATAGTGCAATGAATTTAATAGCATAACCCTAATTTGGTTCAATTATTTTTTTTACCAGAAAATCAATTAATGATTTTGTGGCATTATGGACCTTAACTTTTATTATTAGATGATATATGATTGAGCTCACTGGTCATTACTCTTGCAGATCGAATGTAACTTATTTTTGGTGTAGAAATTTCTTTCTTGTAGTATTTTTGTACCTTCTGCTAGATGATTTTGAATTAAGGTATAAGGCATACTACTTATCTAAAGATGCTAAAAAGTTTATCTTCTATGCAGGGTTTGCAAACTTTTGTACATGGAATGGTTTTTCCAGTCTCAAATCCCCAGAAATGACTTGTACATTACTCTTACAGTATTTAGGATCTAGTTTGTAAATAGATATTTCCTTGTAAAAATGGAAACAAACTGGGCTAAGGTCTTGGATGATGGCCACAATATAGTTGTCAATTTGAAGGGAAAAAAGGCAACGAAATGTGCAGCGCATGTAGTTGGAGCTAGCCACTCAGTGTTGTCTCGACAGTCCTGCTTACCTTCATCATTGAACAAGCTTGGCATGCGCAAGCGATCAGATGGATGTAAAACCAAGTCTAGATTAAACTATAGAAGATCCGTGCTTAGAAACTATACAAATTTCAGTAAAAGTGGTCTTCCTCAACGATTTCTATATCAAGAAGCTGGGGAGTGGATTGATTATCCGCAAGAAATTGTTGACTTGGTTAGGGAGCATTTTCGACTGAAAAATGCGGCAGTGGAGGTGAATTTCAATGGGTGTCATTTCTTGCTGGATATTCTATATATGATTCAGGTGGAATTGAAAACAGGTTTGCTGAAGCAAATTGCTTGGATTGATGAAGCAGGTTGCTGCTTTTTTCCAGAGATTCATTCTGGTTATTTAGAAATGCAGAAATACTGTCAACCTGAGTTAGAGAATGACTCACCTGTTGTGTTACCAGAGCCAAATGAGACCCGTGAGATCAAATTGCATCTTGAGATTGGAATAACTGGATTAAAAAGTTCTAATACAGAGGAATGCGTTGAGGAGTCAAATAGTCATGCTAAGAGGGCCAAAATTGAACAAAATCCTCCTGGTAATGGCGATGACCTTGAAGTCAGTGACTACTGCGACCAAAAATCAGATGCCAAAATCCAGGAGGCAAATGGGAAAATTCAAGGGTTCGGTGAAAATATGATGACTGAGTCTCAAGTTGTGTCAGAAACACTGGATTCTGATTTAGTGCGAGACATGTTTGATAAGGGCATTGGTTCATTCATGACTGCAGATATATTAGAGATTAAGCACTGCTCTAATCATTTGATGCAAGCTAGACTTGAGCTCTTCCAAAAGCAGGTTGAAATAATGAACAAGTGTCGCGGGAATCCAAATGTCCAATATTGTTGGATGGCTGCTACTAAAGATGCAGTATCTAGCATCATGCTATATGGGCTTGGCCATGGTGATGCTAGAATTTTGCCCTCATATGGCATTGGAGTTCACTTGACACCTGCAAATTATGCCCACATCAGGTTTGCATTTATTTTCGGTCTATCAATTTATATGTTAAAGGAATTTTCAGGGAACTATGAAGCAGAATATAACTACAGGCTACATCTAGTCTGATATCTGTTGTGTTAACTTTGTTTTATTAGATGTAAAGTACTGGACATTTGTATAGTTCTTGCTTTGCTTTTTCCTTTTCCCATCCTATCTCTCATTTTATTTTTAGGTCCAAATTTTGGTGCTGTAGCAAGTACTTTTGCTTATTTTTTGGGTTCTGCTGTGTAGTCTGATTTTATCAGATGGTTTACTACTTTTTTTCTTTACAGTGCCAATTATTGTGATGATGACGAAAATGGGGTAAGATACATAGTGTTATGCCGTGTTATATTGGGAAATGTTGAAATTGTCAATGCTGGATCTGGACAGTGTCATCCCAGTTCTGGACATTTTGATAGTGGAGTTGATAACCTTCAAGATCCACGCCATTTTATAGTTTGGAATATGAATATGAAAAGCCATATTTTTCCGGAGTATGTTGTCAGTTTCAAGACCTCGTCCAAGGATGAAGGTGGTACATCTCTCCTCATATGCTATTTACTTGTTTAATTTTTAGTGCTTAATGTCTTTGGAACATAATAAAATGATTGTGAAGCCCTATGGAGTGTATGCACGGTTCATTATGGTATTTAAGTATTTTTGACAAAACACTTTTAAAATGGTTTAAACCAAGTGAGCTATCCTTTTTCGGTCATGCTGTCTATACTTGTGAATCGATGGTCCTAGTCTCTTTGGCTGGTTTATGAAGACCTTTTGGTTCATGGAGACCGTTTCTTTAGATTGATTTTGGTAAAAAATTATAAGTATTGGACCACTAGAACTTTTTGTTGCTACTACAGGGGCTGTTGTTACAGAGAGCAGAGCTCATCTGTGTGATGGGTGTCCAGGCCAGTTGCAGTTCAACTGCTTGCCAATTGAATGGGTAAGCCTTACATCACTTTAGAATTTTAATTCACTGTTGGCTATTTTGACTTCTCATCATAGCATTGAACTCTTGCTTGCAATCATCATAAAATTCATTTTCTTTGCCTTGGTATGTTGATGTGCAAGTAATTTTTTATGCACACCCAAATAAAATTAGAAGGGGGAACTTGGTGTGATTTTGGTACTGTAGATAGCCCCAAGCTTGCTCTTAAACTCATAGACTTAACCCAACTTCTTGTGGCCAAAAAAAAAAATTTCTTTTTCAAGTACTTCGTCCAGTTCACAAGTTTACAATATGGCTTGCCAAAAACCAGGTTTTGTTTAGTCGTGGACTCATTGTTGGTCTGATTTCTAGGTGCCATCAAGTTCTTTTAACCCATAGTTATGTTATTCTGTTAAATTTAGTAGGCCTTATTACAGCAAAACTGGACTTGCTTACAATTTCTGTTAATGTGACAGATTTGCCTTTACAAAACGTTGGTGCATTCTCTTAGTGGAATTTAGGGTTGTTTTTAGCTTGATAATAGAGGCTTGAACTGGTGCAAGATTAAAGGCTCTTTCAACGCCAAAAAATGTTATTGGTGATGTTCCAGATGAGTTGGATGTGTTAGGTACAATGACTTGTGGAATGTACTAGTTCTGAGTCAAAGGATGCAGTTGCTGGTGGAACTCCTTTGTTCTATTCTTTTATGTATAATTAGTTTGCCCATTGATCACTTAAGGAGAGTTGTAGTCTCCGGGTGTTGATCCTGAGCAATTCATTTTGTTGGTACTTTTCTGACTCTTTTGTAACACCTTGATACCTGTCATTTCTTTTCCTGTAGGGGAGACAATCTCAGCCAGGTTTAGAATTTAATAAGAGATGTCAGGAAAAGCCTGTGAGCCCTGGTTCAAGCTCTTCGACAACTCCAAAATCCCCATGGATGCCATTTGCAGTGCTATTTGAAGCTATTTCAAAAGAAGTTGCTCCGAAAGATATGAAATTGGTTAATCTTCACTATGACCTACTCAGGGTATGTAATTTTGCTTTTTCAATTTGTAGATGTTTGTAACAATTCCACATGTAATTCTAAATCTTGTTGGCTATTTTATTAGAGCAAGAAGATCAGTCGAGATGATTTCATTAAGAAGTTACGAGCAATTTGTGGAGATGACCTGTTGAGGTCAAGCATAATGAGTCTTCAGTGCAAGGTACAGTCCTTATATTTCTGATCCATTTGCGACTCATTGCATGATTTTGGTTGTAGTTTGTGGATCTATGAAGCATGGATACTTCAATTTTCTGGTCTGTGGAGTATCCGATACAGATTTTGAAGTATCCTTTGACTTTTTGCAAGTTTGACTTTTGGATACGGCAGGGATACTTGGTGGATACAGTCAAGATACGTTTTGGGCTGTTTTTTAATTTTTTTTTCAAGAGATCGACTTCTGCAGCTCTTTTGCTTGTTTTATTCTGTTTTTTTTGCAGCTTTCTTTTGGTTGGATAAGTTTTTGCATCCATAAATGGTGAAACAATTAAAACAACTTTAATGTTTCTTTATATATAGATCTCCCGTGTCCTTGCCTCCTTAGTTTTGTATGAAATAGTTATTAATCTCTGGTCAAAATCAAACCCATGTATACTTGCAGTACGTTGATTAAATTAACATTGCATATTTGCATCAGACAATGGTAATTTGGTAAAAGCAAATTAATTAATTATGTATATATGGCATAATAGATATATTATATATATGTGTGTTTTTACCATATGTATGTGTAAAAATATCAATTAGGATATGTTCTATGTTTTGTGTTTTATTTGGGTCATGAATTATGTTTTGTGAGATATTTGAGACATGTTCTATGTTTATTTGGTTATGTTTAGCATAAGACATTATAACTTATTTCTCTTTTGATATTTGGATTATGTTTTGTTGAAAATGGTGCTATTTGATGATTAAGTTTTGGTTATTTCTCTTTTATTTGTTATTTAAATTAATTTTAGTATATATAAATATAAATATATATTATTTTAATTGCTGTATCTTTGCCGTATCCCTTATCCTAGTTTTTGGAGACTTGCCATATCCCTATATCGTATCGTATCCCCGTATCCGTATCCGTGCAATATAGTTGTGGATATGAGGATTTCCTGGTAATAGATACATGAATAGTCATGTGGATCAATGTGTACGTGAGCATGGCAGACGTTTGTGGTTGGCCAGTGGAGGTTTGTTGCTTCGCCAACTTGATTTTCTAGTGCACTCGGATGCTATATGTCCGGCCAATCACCTTTTGCTTTTTCCTGGTTTTTTTAACCCTCTCATACTTTTTGTAAATTGACTTATAATTGGTTTTAATGCTTCCTTTTGAAAAAAAATTCTTGTGTTCACTGATTTTTTGTTCCAAGACTATGAAATGTCGAATGAGGCATTTCATGATGAATATTTTTGCATTTATTTGGAAATTATAGTTATAACCCTTGCTGGTCAATTTCACAGATCCCACCCAGATCTGCATGCCCGTTGAAAGTGCCAAAGCAGAAACAAGAATTTGATGCTATTTGATGAGGTTACGGTGGTTGGATCTCTCACTTTCATTGGGGTCATTTGATGTTTGGTAACGTTGCTGCTTTGCCCCTAAATGTGTCAACATGATGTGAACCATATAACTTTGGACATATGAATTGTTCTACCGTTCTTTAAGTTGGTTTTCTTCATAAAATTTTGTGTTGATGTCTTTGAACTGAAATTGTTGTTTCAGCTGTGGAGTTTAAGCTGAATTGGGTTGAGAAATGGCAGTAAAACTCAATGTTCAGCTAAGTTTTTCAGCAAATTAAGGGGCCTTGAAATTTCAAATCTGGTAAATCTATTTGTTTAAAATTTTTGGGATTACGTACCCTTTCAATTCAATTAACTATGGCTGGATGTGTTGGCAAAGTATGTTTGAGAATCAGTTAAATTGTGAGCTGAGCTGAAATTTAAGCGATATAGTACCTGCCGTTTGAATAGCTACAAATTAGAAGCTTTATGTCAAGCTTTTGTTCTTCTGGAGTAGGCTGAGGAGCATTTGGTATAATGATTTGGTGACTGAAATTCTACGAGTGCCTGCCTATAGACTATTTCTATGAGTTTGGAAATTGATTTTTTTTTCTTTAAAAGAAATTGTGGCTTGTTCTAAAATAGGAGGTTAAAGAAAAATAAAAGAGATGGTATGCTTTCTCTAGTTTTAAGAAGATTATAGGTGAAGCATATATACCGATCTATATGATTTACATATATTAAAGTCAGTAATTGAGCATTTTGTATTATGAGATGGCACCTCCAATGTCCAATCTTAATAAAAAACAAAAACAAAAAATAGTACCATTAGCCTCCCATCTTAATGATACAGTATCAAGACCTGCAATATCAGTTTTCCAAGGATTTTATGGTCATGTTTGACTCGTCATATGTTTGGCATTGTTTGGAGAAAGTCTAACCAAAGAATAAAATTTGTGTGGCAGCCCGGAAGGGTTCTTTAAGGATGGTATAGGGCATCTAGTTAAGTAGACATGATAAAATCTTACACGAATTTTTAACAGAAAGTTTGGTGTTCAAGGTTAGTTTATTTGGAAGGAAAAAATAATGCCTATTGTAGAAGATTATAGGAGTGTCTCCAACTTAGATTTAGATTTTAAAAGTTCAATGAAATCTATATGTCCCCAATTTAGATTTTAATAAATTCTAAAGAAATCAAGGTGTCCCCAATTCAGATTTTAATAGATTCCAATAAAATTCAAGTGTCCTAAAAGAATCATGAATTTTATTAAGTGAAGGATTTTAATGCATTTTAATGCATTTTTTACACATAACAAATTTCATGAAAATTTTACTAAATTCTCTTGGATTTTGATAGATTATATGGATTTTAAAATCCATTAAAATCTGAATTAGGGACACATCTTTAATGTTTAGAAGGAAAACACAGAATACAGTGGAGGAAAAATAATTCTCATTACTCGATTAATTTGATGGGAAATTTTGTGAAATAATCCCTTTTAATGCTAGACTTACTTTTTTGACCCTCAACCCTCAAACTATTTTTTTTAAGAGCTGTTATTTGCATTTTTCTTTTTTCTTTTTGCACACTTCTTTCTCACTTTTTCTTGCTTCACACTCTCATACTTCTCATACACCCATTCCAATTACCATAATATTCCTATTTTATCTATTTCACAAAATCTCTCACCACAACACATTCTATCAACTCAAGATCAAAAAAAAAAAAACACACCCAGCCTCTCCTAGAGGTGTACAACGGGCCGGCCCGGCCTATTTAAAGTCGGCTCATTCCTGCTTCATGCTGTGTTTGGGCTGGCCCATTTAATAATCGGGCAGGGCCAATTATTTTAAACCTTAAGCCCAGCCTGGCCCATGGCCCACCCAATAATGAGTCGTGCCGGGGCCGGGCCGACCTGATTAATTATTTTAAGTTTTTATTACTTAAAAAACAAAGTTGCAATTGGTTCGATAGACTAGTGCCGAAACTGGTTGTTTTGTTCGGTAAGTACCCGTTGAACAGTCATGTTCTATTCGGCGGGTACTTGCCGAACGAAACTAACATTTTCAGCAGTTATCCACCTCTTGGGGGTTTGGGTTTCAAAGAGAGAGAAAGATGAGGGGTTGAGGTTGGGTTTCGGGGAGAGAGAAAGAGGATGGGATGAAGGTTTGGTGGGGAGAGGGGAGATCGAGGGAGGCGGCGGAGAGGTCGTTGGTCATGATGGGGCAGGGCAGGAAAGAGATAGAAAGGGAGAAGAGAGAGAGAGAGAGATAGAGAGAGAGAGAGAGAGAGAGAGAGAGAGAGAGAGAGAGAGAGAGAGGGGCGGGCCGAGGTGGTCGCCAGTCTTGACGGGGCTAGGTGGGGCTGGGGTGGTCGCCGTCGGCGGGGTGGCTCTTGTCGAGCTTGGGTCTGGGGTGGGGGGTGTTGTGATGGGGAGAGAGAATGAAGGAGAGATGGAATGAGAGATAAAGGGATGTAGGTTTTGGGTAATTTTGTTTTGGGTGTTTTTTTTCATTTCAAAAATTAAGTTTTTTGGGTGTGCCAAAAAAAAAAAAGGGTGTGCAAATACCAGCACTTAAAAAAAAAAAAAAACCCTTTTTAGCATGTTCCTTGTCTATTATACCCATGATATAAATATCTTCGCATTATAGGTCATTTTCTTCATTCTACTATGTCTCTCTTCCTTCTCTCTCTCTCTCTCTCTCTCTCCACTACCAGATCTGAAAATCTCTATCGAAACCCATCATTATCATCTGACTCTTCTCGCTTAGCTATAATCTTCTCTTTAGATGATGATGATGATAATAACTTATATTATCACACACCGACCCATCTCTCTTTCTTCTCTTGATCTTTTATCTCTTATCTCTCTTTTCTATTTTTATCTTTTCTCTTTGCAAATTTGGAGTTGCACCATTATCGATTTTAGCGGAGCCAAAGATTTGGGATCCATTAATTGTGGGGTCAGGGCCGGTCCAAGAAACTAGGAGGCCTTAGGCGAAAAACAAAGTTGAGGCCTTTTGAATAAACAAAAAAAATTAATAATAAAAAATTGTTGGACAAAAATTTACCACCCAAAGTTCCAAACAATCTTTTACTAATATCTCTAACAAATTTTGTTATAAATAAAAACTAATTGAACAAAAAAAGTAAGAGCAAAAAAGAGAAAGAGAAAGAAGACATGGAAAGAGATAAGAGAGTAAGAGAAAAACTAGTGAAAAAAAGTTAGATGTTACTTTATTATAATAAGTCTTATTTTAAAGAAAAATACTCATTTGTAACAAAAAAGATTGGATTGTTTTATTTTAAAAAGAGAGGTAATCTATTTGAAGGAAGGAGGAGGAGTCCAAATATGGGCTTAAAAACAAAAAATAAAAAACAAGTGAAGATTAAATTCACACAAGAAAACAAATAAAGAAGACATTTTATTTTTTAGTGGGCTTAACAACTAGTAGACCAAAATGAGACCCTATACTTGCTAGGGCCCTGGGCGATCGCCCAACCCGCCTACCCTTCAGGCCGAGCCTAGGTGGGGTCTTGGTGGGTTTTTTTGGAAAAAATAAAGAAATAAATGTGTGTTGGTGACATGGTGTTGCTGATCCCTTGGTGCGAGGCTGTAAGCGCTCAAAAGACAAATTTGAACTGGTGGGCATGTTCTCTTCCATAGATCCTTGACCAAATCTTTATTTTCATACAGAGAAAGACCTATTCAGCCTTTCAATTAAAGGCAATACAACTCTAAACTCAAGAGAACCTAACCCCCGTCAACTGGCTTATAAATTCTATAGACTCGTGCATATCCATATCTAAAATTTCAATCTAAGTTCTTTGTTTGCAAATGTGAAATTTCCATGGTCAACAATCAACATTGATATTATGGTCTACACATGGTCGACCTATAGTTGAGAGATGGTGCTACAACTACTTTAGATGGTGTTAGAACCAGTTCATCATATTCATCTTTTTTTACTTTTTTTTTTTTTTCATTTTTGTTAAAATCAATTTTGTAGTCGACAGAGTGTTGCCATGTCAACCAATTAGCGATTTAAAAAGGTATTTTTGTCCAAAAAGTGTTAAAATAAAACAATAATAATAATTTTGAAGCTTAGAGTCAAAAAAGTAATTTTAGTATTAAAGAAAAATACACCATTGATCCACGAACTTTATCATTTTTCCTAAATAAGTCTACAAATTAATTTTCGTAACACATTGGTTCATTATTTTAATTTTGCAGCCCAACTTGTTCCAAAAACAATTTGGATGTTAACTTATATATATAAAGTTCTTCTTTGCCTTCTGGGTGATTGTTCACCTCTATCCTTTCCTCAAGGGTCTGCTTGGTAGGCAGAACAGAACTCCTACAATCATTATTGTGTGGTCAATCTTGCTGGCTTCCGTCGGATTGATCCGTACGTTCTTGGCCATCGGAAGTAGATCTCGATTTTTTATTGGGGGCTGAATTGTTGGGGGCCATCGATCGATGGGGTTTAGATCAAGGTTGGGGCATGAAATGTTCTTTATTATTATTTTTCTTTTAATTTTATTATTTTTTATTAAAAGTAGTACCTCATTTTATTTGGATAATAAAAATGTATGCTTGAATTTTATTTAAAGATAAGTAAGGGTAAAAATATTTTATTTATTTATTAATCTAGTTAAATATGTTTAATGCATATGATCCATGTCAAACATATAATGAGGTGATGTTTTTTGTTAATAAGAAAAAACTAACTTAAAAAGACTAAAATACCTTCATTTTTAACAGAAATATTAATAGATTTTTACGAAAATTTTTGAGTGATAAAGTGCAAACAAAATTATAATCCAAGTAAGTAATTTATTAAAAAGTCAAGTAATAATCAATAATTGTAATTTTTTACAAATATAAATGTGGGAGAAAAATTACATACAAAAAGTTGGATTAAGAATAAAGAACAAAATAATTGGGTTCAAATAAACCTAATTTTTCTTAAATAAAAAAAAAAAGTGCAGTATGATCAATTAAGTACAAAAAATAATAATAAACTCATATTATCAATAACCATAAAAATTAAATATCCAAATGATGCGGTAAGGTTTGAGTTACGTGGAATTTGATTTAACTGTAATGTTCATGAAAATTATAGAACAAAAAAATGTATTTACAAACAATATGTTGATATTCTACAATTTATATTGAATTGAATTGTTTTTTTTTTTTCTCAAAAATTTGCAGGGGCCATAGCTTCTCTTAGTCCCTTTTACGTTGCACCTCTGTCTAGACTATCTGCACACCCATCCCAACCAAGTCAGAGACACCATCACCATCAACTTCTTCTTCTTCTTCTTCTTCTTCCTCATCATCATCAATATCATCATCCATAAAAACATACTCTTCTGGGACATCATCATCTTCAATATCATCATCATCGACATAAACAACATCAACATTATCATCCATAAGAACATACTTTTCTAGGACATCATCATCATCAACATCCACATCATCATCCATAAAAACAGACTCTTCTGGGACATCATCGTCATCAAAATCATCATCATCAACATCATCAGCAACATCATCTTCAATGTGAGCTGTTTGTGGGAAAACCCACACCGATCCAAACAACCAATCACAACTCGACACGTGGCTGGTCAACGCCCACCTCGGAGTTGACTCTCAGTGGTCAAACTTTGACCTCCACATCATCATGATCGGCAC
>QANW01000889.1:205993-229313 GCA_003254865.1 Dryas drummondii | reverse complement strand
CTGGGACGAACCGCCACACTTAAATGCACCTGACACAAATCTTCTGACAGATAGAATATCCAGTCTGCATTCATGACTATTGGGGCAGTTTGCCTGAACATTCCAACCTTGCATTTAATAGGGCATTCAATGCAGCATTGAATGCAGAGGAGGTAAGCAGCTGTGCATACAACTAGCTCTGACCAGGTGCGTGGGTCTCTGGCAACCATTCATTTACATGCAGGTAACTTATTCATTAAGTCTTCCTTTGCCTATATAAGGCACCATATATACACAAAATGGGGGATCTATCAATCTATCCAAAATAACACTTAACACAAAAATTCCTACTCACCCAAGAGCATACCCAACTTGCTGAGAATAACCCAGAGCATTTTGCCTTGTTCTTCCTATTCTCCCAAGTTCATCCTTTTTCTTCCTCACCCACCATCAAACACCATCACTGACTTCATCATCGGAGCGTGTTTGGCTGGTACCACACCGGTCCATCTCCTTTGATCTTGTTTCTCTTGCAGGGAGATCTCAATCAACACCCACTTCATCATCCAGCAAAACATTTGATTAGCCAGATCAGCTCTTCTAGATTGTTGCATCTACCTTACGAGAATTTGCATCAACAGATTGGCGCCGTCTGTGGGAAGATCGACTTCAGCCGTTGTGTTCATCACTGCAGGTGCTAAGCTCTTCCTTCAAGCAAGCCTTCATGGCTACCGTCTATCAGGACAGCGGTTCTTCTTCGGGAGCTTCTCAGAATGATGAACAGCATCAGCCTGAGACGCCCGAGAAGACGAGGGGAACACAACACCCCAGGACATCAAAGTCCAAAGGTCCCTCGAAAATCCGAGCTGCTCACAAACTCCTTAAGGAGAGCCAGCGACACCTAGCCGCTGAGAATGCACTCCTGAAGCAAAATAATGAGCTGCTCGCAAAACAGGCCGAGCTGGCCGGAGAACTTGCACGCCATCGTGCTCAGCTCGAGAACAGTGGGGGATCGGGTTTCCGATCGCGCCGGACCCGAACCGAGCAGGAGGTCCTTTCACCATCTCCTTCTCGGCAGAGTACTCCCGCCGAGCCGAGCGACCAGACCAATCGGCAAGATGCGGATTACGTCTTCCCGGGCTTCGAGGATATGCCCCCGGCCGAACAGGCCGAATTCCTAAACGCCCACCGTCTTCTTCAGCAAAAACAGGCGGCTTTCAGGAAGCGTGTCCCTAGGAATTCGAGCGGAGACCATGCCGATCCGAATCCAAATCGGCAACCACCAGCCCAATCCAGGCTGGGGGCCAACGGTCCAACCGATTCGGTCGAAACCAGGATCCCGATTAAGGATAGGCTCGGCCCTATCGCTAGTCAAGATCCTTCCCCATCAGGAGCTCATTCGGGGAGACGATCGGTGAGCGACCGACTGGGCTCTACTATGATCATGTCAGATCGGCAACCGGTGAGCGAGAGGATCACTCGTCAGCCGGCGAGTGAGAGACTCGGCAACCAGGCTGAATGCTCAGGGGAAAATGCAGCCGAACCGACCCCGCCCAATGTGGAAAATCTTGTCCGGACTTTGGTCCAAAACCAAATCCGGAGCGTCCATGATCGGCTCGGCCAGGTCGAGATCTCCAGGGGGTATACTGGTAGAGCCGACCACGGAGAGGAACTCCCCCTTCCATACACCATCAGAATCTTGGAGGCCGAGGTCTCCCGTGACACCAAGCCCCCCAAGATGGACCAGTATGATGGGACCAAGGATCCCTACGACCATCTTGACAGCTTCAGATACGCCATGGAGGCCCGCCAGGCATCTGAAGCCACGAAATGCCGAATCTTCCCTTCGACCTTGAAGGGATCGGCTCGGGGTTGGTTCCGGACCCTCCAGCCCAACTCCATCGACTCCTTCTCCGACCTCCGTAGGGCCTTTCTGGCAAGATATCGGGTTGTATCCGAACGACTCTACAACTTGAACGATATGTCACTCATTAAACAACAGGAAGGGGAGAGCCTCAAGGCCTATCTGATCCGCTTCAACATCGAATATACGAAGTGCGACGATTGCGACGACAGATCAGCTAAGAATGCTCTTATGCAGGGTCTGCTCGCCGGAGGACTCCGCTCCCACCTGATGAGGAATCCCCCCCTCTACTTACGATGAGCTTTCTGCTGAAGCCACTAAATGGGCACGAGCTGAGGAGTGGGATGCTCAGGTGGAGGCCCTGAATCCCAGGCCAATCCCAGCCAAGAGGAAGGAGGGAGAGGTTACGAGTCCCAAACCCCAGGTCCAATCCAAGAAAACCAGGACCGAAGAACCGCGCCAACTTCTGGGTAAGGGGCCCAAGTTCATTCAGTACACAGAGTACACTCCCCTCAACGCCGGCCTGGAGATGATCTTCTCCAAAGTCAAAGACCAACTCCCAGCTGCGAGGGAGATCAAGGGACCTCCCCCAGACAAAATCAGGGAGGGCGTCTTCTGCAAGTACCATTCCAATCACGGCCACGTCACGGGTGATTGCTACGCCCTCCGCGACGGGATTGAGACTCTTGCCCGGGCGGGCAAGATCAATCAATTCCTGGCCGGTGGGCCTAGGGTACCCAAGGCCACACTGAAGAAGCCCACCAATACCATCGACGTCCAGGACGCTGCAATCGGATCGATCGGTGGGGGGCCAACCTTCGTGGGAAGTTCGAACCGATCCCAGAAGGAGTACATCAGACAGGCAGCTCAAGCTCATGAGTCCCTGTCAATCCAAGCAGGTCAGCCCAGCACTTCCAAAAGACAACGGAAAGACTGGGCACCGGTCACCTTTGAGCCTAACGAGGCAAGTGAGATCATCTTCCCCCACTATGACCCGGTCGTCATAGTGGCTGAGGTGGCCGGGACTACCATCGCACGCTCCTTCGTCGATGGAGGGAGCTCAGTGAACATCCTCTACCACTCTGCGTTCGCGCAGATGGGCATCGGCGAGGATAAACTGGAGACCGACACTCCAGCCTTGGTCGGGTTCGGGGGAGAAGTGGTTCAGCCCCTCGGACACATCTACCTTCCCCTTTCGCTCGGAAAGGGACCGGTCAAAAAGACTTGCATGACGTACTTCATCGTCGTCAGGCGGCCATCGGCCTACAACATCATCCTGGGCAGACCAGCTCTGGTCGACCTCGACTGTATCGTCCACTACGCCAACCTCCTTATCAAGTGTCCGGTGGGCGACGACTGCATTGTCATTCAGGGCGACCAGTGCTCGGCTCGGTCCTGCTACGCCGCTTCGATCAAGCAGAAGGGTCAGCTGCCGAACTCGCAAGAACTTGACTCCATTGCCGATTCGGGCAGATGGCCAAGGGCGGAAACTTTCGACTTCACTTCCGAACCAAACCCAGACACTCGGCCCCTTCCCGCTGAGGCCTGGGAGGAAGTACCGATCTCAGACGATACGCCGGATCGGCTCGTCCGAGTGGGGACTCAGGTCAGTCCCGAACAGCGTTCTGCCATAATCAACTTCCTCTGTGCCAACGCGGAAGTGTTCGCCTGGTCTTACGATGACATGCCAGGCATATCGTCTGACGTGATCACCCACAGGCTGAACACCGACCCGGGATGCAAACCGGTACGCCAAAAGAGGAGGTCATACGATCCGGTCCGATATGCCGCCATGGCCGAGGAGGTAACCAAGCTGCAAAACAACGGGTTCATCCGGGAAGTCAACTATCCCGACTGGCTTGCCAACGTGGTCATGGTAAAAAAGAACAACGGGAAGTGGAGGATGTGCGTAGACTTCACCGATCTGAACAAGGCTTGTCCCAAGAACAGCTTTCCCTTGCCCAGGATAGATCAGCTCGTCGATGCAACAGCAGGACATCAGCTCCTCAGCTTCATGGACGCCTATTCTGGGTATAATCAGATCCTCATGCACAAATCCGACCAGGAGGGCACATCTTTCATAACGGATCGTGGCATGTACTGCTACAAGGTTATGCCCTTCGGCCTCAAGAACGCCGGAGCCACCTATCAGAGGCTGGTCAACCACATGTTCAGATCCTCCATAGGCAAATCCGTAGAGGTCTACGTGGATGACATGCTGGTTAAAAGCAAAAGGGCGAACGATCACGTCAATGACCTCTCAGACATGTTCGGAGTCCTGAAAGAGTATCAGATGCGGCTGAACCCAGCCAAATGTGTCTTTGGAGTTCGGTCAGGCAAGTTCCTTGGCTATCTGGTCAGCCAACGGGGGATTGAAGCCAATCCGGAGAAAATCCAAGCTTTGATCAACATGAAGTCTCCAAGGACACGCAAAGAAATCCAGAGCCTGACCGGAAGAGTCGCCGCCCTGAACCGGTTCATCTCGAAGTCCATTGACCGGTGCCTCCCTTTCTTCAAAGCCTTGAGGGGAGCAGGGAAGGGCATAGAATGGACCCCCCAATGCGAGCAGGCCTTTCAAGATCTAAAAAGGCACATGGGGGAACCTCCCATCTTATCCAAACCAGAGGAAGGTGAAGAACTTTTTCTCTACCTCTCTGTTTTTGATTCGGCTCTCAGCTCAGTTCTGGTGAGAGAGGTCGGCGGTATACAACACCCCGTCTTCTACACGAGCCGAGCCCTATCCGATGCCGAGACCAGATATCCAAAATTTGAGAAGATGGCTCTCGCCCTGGTTAGCTCGGCTCGGAAACTAAGACCCTATTTCCAGGCTCATTCAATCGTCGTCTTGACGGACCAACCACTCAGACAAATCCTGGCCAAACCTGAGACTTCGGATTGGCTCATCAAGTGGTCAATCGAGCTTGGCGAGTTCGACATCATCTACCGTCCTAGGACGGCAACCAAAGGTCAGGCCATGTCGGACTTCATCTGCGAGTCGACCACCTCGACGGAAGACCCACCAAGCGCCGGCGCTACGCCAACGGCGTCCGATCCGAACACGAACGGCGATCGCAGCCAGGTTGATCTCCTCACCTGGACACTCTACGTGGACGGGTCTTCCAACGCAATGGGAAGCGGGGCCGGGCTTGTTTTGATCTCCCCAGAACAAGTTGTGATGGAGTATGCTCTTCGCTTCAAATTTCAAGCATCCAACAATGAAGCAGAGTATGAGGCACTCATCGCCGGACTCAGATTGGCAAAAGAGCTCGGCGCGACCAAACTGAACATCTTCAGCGACTCCCAACTCATCGTCAATCAGATATTGGGAGAGTATGAAACTCGAGAACCTAGCATGACTGCCTATCTCGAGAAGACTCGTCTGTTGCTTGGGAACTTTCATGAATACAAAATATCTCAAATCCCGAGGGCGGAGAACTGCAGAGCCGACGCCCTGGCATGCCTAGCTTCGGCCACGGACACCGGATCCGCCAGGCACGTTCCAGTTGAAATCCTGGACAGACCTAGCACCGCCGAAAACGAAGTCACCGTCATACAGACCGAGGCCGAGCCGAACTGGATGACGCCGATCATCAGCTACTTGGTCTCCGGGATCCTCCCCCCAGAGAGGGACAAGGCACGTCTCATCAAGACGAGGTCGGCTCGGTTCAGCATGATCGACGGTCAGCTCTACAAAAGGAGTTTCTCCCTGCCCTACTTGCGGTGTGTCACTCCCCAGGAAGGTCAGGATGTGCTGAGAGAAATTCACGAGGGGATATGCGGAAACCACTCTGGAGGAAGAGCCCTCGCCTACAAGACGATCAGACAGGGTTACTTCTGGCCGACGCTGAACAAGGACGCAGATCATCTGTCTCGCGCTTGTATCAAATGCCAGCAATATGCCGCGGTTCCCCATCAACCTCCCCAGTTGCTGACCTCCATATCCAGTCCCTGGCCGTTCGCACAATGGGGACTCGATCTGATCGGCCCTATGCCGAAGGCGAAGGGGCAAGTCACAATGGCCGTGGTAGCAGTCGACTACTTCACCAAGTGGGCCGAAGCCGAGCCCCTAGCCACTACCACAGCCGAACGGATGGAGACCTTCGTCTGGAAGAACATCATATGCCGGTTCGGCATGCCGCACACCATCATTGCGGACAATGGCAAACAGTTCGACTGCAAGAAATTCAGGAGTTTTTGTTCATGTCTGAACATCAACTTGTGCTTCACCGCTCCTTACCATCCGCAGTCGAACAGACAGGTCGAGGCCATCAACAAGATCATCAAGAAGACCCTAAAAACTAAGCTCGACAATGCTAAAGGAAATTGGCCTGAACTCTTGCCAGAGGTGCTTTGGTCCTACCGAACTTCCTATCGCAACTCCACGAAGGAAACACCCTATGCATTGGCGTTCGGAACTGACGCTGTCGTCCCGGTCGAAATGGGGACTCCTTCATTTCGGACCGGCACGTACAATCCCGAGACCAATGACAACGGACTTCGGCTCGGCCTAGACATGATCGAGGAGAGGCGGACCGACGCTAACCTCTGCCGAGCTGCTTATCAAAAGAGGGTAGCCAAATACTACAATCAAAGGGTCAAGCCCTGGAGCTTCGGATTGGGCAGCCTCGTCATGAAAAAGAATCCCCTTGCCATCAAGGAAAGCTCGTTCGATCCGAACTGGACCGGACCATATAGAATCACGGGCATAATCAAGCCTGGCACTTACAACTTGGCCACTCTGGCTGGGAAGCCTCTCAAGCACAGCTGGAACGCTGAACACTTGAAGACTTACTATCAGTAAAAATGTAGTTAGGATCGGGGACTGTCCGACCTAACACCCATTCCAATCAATGAAAAGATGAACACATTTTGACTCATCTTCTTCCCCTTTTTCGAAGAAAACACTGGGGACTCTACTCCTATACACATTCAACAAGGAGGAAAGATCTAAGTGTTTCCTTCGAAAAAATAATAAACCCATGTGCCGAGCCGAAGTGCCATTTTCGGCCTGACGCTCGGTACATTACAGACTCATCAGGTCTATAAACTCATGTGTCGAGCTGGCGCGCCACTTTCGGCCCGATGCTCGGCATATTACAGACTCATCAGGTCTATAAACTCCTGTGCCGAGCTGGCGCGCCATTTTCGGCCCGATGCTCAACATAGTACAGACTTATCAGGTCTATAAAAATCTCTGTCCGAGCCAAAGCGACTTTCTACAGTCCTAACGCTCAACAGGATATTTCAAAAAAAAATATATATATACACTCCAACCAAAACTTTCATCGTGCATGCCGAGCCGATCTGAAAGTAGGTTTGAATATTTTTTCTCAAAAAAATTCCTAAATATCTTAATGGGTATATCGAGCCCATCTGAGATCACTAGAATTTTCAAATCCCTACCTATCTTCGTTATGCTTATCAAGCTGATCCGAAGACAGGTTTCAATTTGCCATTACAATTCATTTTATTGCGATTGTATGCCGAGCCGATCTCAAGATATCTTGGTTTTTATTATATCTGTTAGTTTTATCATTTTCTTATCCATGTTACTTGTTATATCTTTAGCTTAATCTCCGAGCCAAACTGACAATAACTTGGTTCATAAAGAAAACACTGAATAAATTGACAAACATAAAATCCAAGTACATATTGTTTCAAAATCAAATCAAACCCGAGCCACACATCGGCTCGGGGAGAAACGTAAAAAGCAAGATACATAAAAACAAAATCAATAATCATGTAGATCGCTCGGCAGGGCCCTCCAGGATCGGCTCGGTGGACTCCTCGGGCGTCTCCTCGCCGAGCTGCACCACCTCAACCCCGCCGATCTGCATCTCAGCGTTGGGATCGAATTCGGGGACTGGAGGGATCGGGATCGGCTCGCACGCAGGCAGCGGAGGATCCTCCGAAGTCGGCTCGGCTTCGGCGGGGACTTGGCGATCGGGAAGAGGAAGCTCATCCTGTTGACTTCCCTGGGTGTCTTCCTCACCGTCGGACTCGCCGAGGAAGGAGACATCCCAGTCCGGCCTCTTCGACCGGATCTCATCCAGAAGCTCCTTATACCCCTCAAAGTGGGCATCAGCCAGCGCCTGGGCACTTGGGAGCCCGGCCCGTCGTCGCGACTCAGCTGCCCTTCGCTCAGCCTCCACGACATCTTGCTGAAGCTGGTCAGCAAGCTGGCCTAGGTCCGCCACCTTCTGCTCCGAGGTGAGAAGTTCTTTCCCGAGCCGGGCGACCTCCACTTCTCTCTCGGCCAGCTTGGACCGCAGACCCGCCGACCGATCACGCTCGGTCTTGACCGCCTGTTCAGCCTCAGCCAGCTTCCCCTTAAGCTCGAGGACTCGCTCCCGGAACCTCCCCATTCTCGCCTCGGCTTCGACGGCGGCGTGGGCAGCCTCAAACTGCTTCAAGGCGAGCTGCGAAAACAACAAGAAATGGTTAATCCGAACCGATGGGATAAACGTAATCTGAGGCGAAAAAGACGTACCAGCATGGCTTGGCGGGATGTGCTCAGAGCCATTTGACTGAAGCTCGGATCCTCCTGACCGGCCCAGAGCCCCTCCACTATCGACGGCGTTATCACGCACTTAAAGCCCGTGATGAACGGCTCAATGGAGGGGTGCACTTCCACCGTCTTCCGGGGCGCCGAGCCAGACACTCCGGCACCAGGACCACTGGGCTCGGCCTGAGCCATCTTCTCCACCCGAACCTCGGTCTGGGGAGCTTTCCTTTTTTCGGCTTGCCGATCCGACCTCGGCACAGAAGGTCCAGGCCGAGCTGGCGCTGCGGCAGGAGCCTGCACCGGCTCGGCAAGAGCCTGCTCGGCGGCCCTCCTCTGCACGCTCCGAGCCGCTTTCTTCCTCAGGCGAGCCTCCAGTTCGGTGGGCGCCATTCCCTTTTCGGCTCGAGGATTCCACCTGGGTACAAACCAGGAGATCCCGTTTGATCCGATCTGGGTTTCCCCGAGCAGAAACTTGGTTGACAGGTACTCTTCTGGTGAATCCCTGATCGCGGCGATCTGATCCTTGAGCTCGCCTCGGAGTTTGTATTTGCCCCAGCTGACTGCAAAGACGAAACCAAAAGGAGTTAGAAAAAGGAAAACAATTATCACAAAAACACATAGCCACCTTCGGATCGGTCCCGGACTTCCAATGCCCACCTGGAATCCTAAAAGCTCTAGGAACCCGAGCCATGGTGGGTCTGCTCGGATCGGCAAACTCCCAATCCCCGGAGACAAAGAAGTATCTTTTCTTCCATGTCTTTTGGGAGGAGGGATTCCCACCGAAGAGTGGCCCCGAATACGCCTGGAGGTTGTAGAATCCGAGCTCGCTCTGCTTCGACCTCAGCGCGTAGTTGCAGAACAGGACGTCCTTGTGTGGCACACACTTGTGCACTTTATGCCACAAGATATGCATGGACAGGATGATCCTGTAAACGTTTGGATTCAGTTGGTGCGGCGCCGCGCCGATCGTTGCGAGCCAATCCTGCAGGAAGGGATGCAGGGGAAGCCGAACCCCGTTCTCAAACATCTCGGGGTACATTGTCACCCATCCTGTTGGAGGTCGGCTCGGCTTCTCTCCCCCGATCGGCAACCTCATTAACACGGATTCGGAAACTGAGTACCTATCCCTCAAGTCCCTGAGATGATACTCGGTCATCTCATTGGGGATCTGATCGGCCTTCCAAGCCAATTCCTCGTAGAAGTCCGGGTCGATCGGACTCCCCGTCACCTCCTGAGCCGAGGTCGACGCCTCGTGACCCCTGTCCCTTTCATCCGAGCCTGAGGTGAGTCTATTCGGGATAGTGGCGATCGGCTCGACGTCAAGAGGCTCTTCGTCACCTCCTTCAGCCGCCCCCTGTTCCCGGTCGGAACTCAATACTTCGGGGTTTTCCTGGTCCCCTCGAGCTTGGCGCTCTTCACCTGGGTTGCGGTCTAGCGCCGAGCCGACCTCGTCCAACTCTTCGGACAACCCATCCCAACTCGCCTCACCCGCGGGTGGGCTTCGGCTCAGCTCGGCCTCACTATCGCCTTCAAAGGCTTCTCCCGAGCCGAACCGGCCACTCGAATCAGTCCCAGACATTATAAACCCCTCCCAAACTTTCTCTCTCTTGCTTTTTGAATCAAAAAGTGTTTTTCTCAAGAACACACACCCAAAACCCGAAAATGCAGAAAACTCAAAAAGGAGGAGAATCACTTACTGGTTTTCCTCCGCCCAAAGTCTCCGCCCCTTACACACTCGGGACCACCTCGCCCACGACCGTGTCTGGTCAAAATCGGGATCGGACAACCTCTCAGGCGGCGGTGAGAGAATGAAAGTCGCGGTGAGAGAGAGAGAGAGAGTTTTGCAGGAGAGAGAGGAAGCTTTCTGGAAACTGAAAGTGAAAATGAGGGAAGAGAGAGAAACCATCCCTTTTATACCCCATGCAAATCAGATCTCAACCCTCCATTTCTGGCGCTTCACATGCCCAATCTTGACACCTGTCAAAAATTCAAAATACCCATAAATAAGGTGACCCTTACGTTCCCCCATGCAGAAATCAAACGTCCCTTCACCTGTCCCTGAGATATTTTGACCAATCACAAGTCGTCATGTCTTCGGATCTTCGCGAACATGGGCTTGTAGGGTTCGGCTCGGATCAAGCAACACGCTATCTTTGGGAAGGTCCTCGCACTTCAACTTCCAATCCACCACTGTCTGCTGGGGGACTCCTGTTTGTGGGAAAACCCACACCGATCCAAACAACCAATCACAACTCGACACGTGGCTGGTCAACGCCCACCTCGGAGTTGACTCTCAGTGGTCAAACTTTGACCTCCACATCATCACTGATCGGCACTTCCTTTGCCAGCTCAGACCGGGTCTCCACGCCGGGCCCTCCATGTTCGGTCCGAGCCGAACCAATGATCTTCCAATGGATTGAGTGTCCATCTTTCCACGGTCATCCCGGATCGGCTCGGCACTGAAGTGATCTCCTTTCGTGCTTTGGCGTCGGCCAGTTAGGGTTCGGAGGGACCCTATCTTTTGGGTCGACTCGATCTGGAATCCCATGTCCGATCCGATCACACATGGACTTCATGCATGCGCATAAAGAACATCTGTTCGGTTCGGCTCGGCTCCCCGCCGCCATTCCCGGGAAGATCATACTGGGACGAACCGCCACACTTAAATGCACCTGACACAAATCTTCTGACAGATAGAATATCCAGTCTGCATTCATGACTATTGGGGCAGTTTGCCTGAACATTCCAACCTTGCATTTAATAGGGCATTCAATGCAGCATTGAATGCAGAGGAGGTAAGCAGCTGTGCATACAACTAGCTCTGACCAGGTGCGTGGGTCTCTGGCAACCATTCATTTACATGCAGGTAACTTATTCATTAAGTATTCCTTTGCCTATATAAGGCACCATATATACACAAAATGGGGGATCTATCAATCTATCCAAAAAAACACTTAACACAAAAATTCCTACTCACCCAAGAGCATACCCAACTTGCTGAGAATAACCCAGAGCATTTTGCCTTGTTCTTCCTATTCTCCCAAGTTCATCCCTTGTTCTTCCTATTCTCCCAAGTTCATCCTTTGTTCTTCCTCACCCACCATCAAACACCATCACTGACTTAATCATCGGAGCGTGTTTGACTGGTACCACACCGGTCCATCTCCTTTGATCTTGTTTCTCTTGCAGGGAGATCTCAATCAACACCCACTTCATCATCCAGCAAAGCATTTGATTAGCCAGATCAGCTTTTCTAGATTGTTGCATCTACCTTACGAGAATTTGCATCAACATGAGCATACTCGTCTGGTTGTGGGATTGTGAAGTGGAAAATCTTGTGGGGCAGTATCACACGCATCCTTGGACGACATCTTTGAAAGCCACAATTCAGTTGTGTGTCGTTGTTGGATGCCATGAGTTGAATTCGAAATAATGCAAATATATATTGCAAAGAACTCGAAGACCAGTTAAGAAACAAGAACCAAACCCAACTAACTAATTGTAACTGCAACTAGTATATACGTTTCTTTCTAAGACTCGAGAGTGTACGGTGTATATAAATATATGTTGGTGTGGTTTCCAAATTGAAGGTGGAAATCTAAGTCTACTAGGAAATAGGCTCTCCTATGTCTACTAGGAATAGGTTGGGATCAAGTAATCCTATTTAAAGAAAATTCTAATCCAAAAGTATTTACAATTTTATTTATTTATTCTTTTGCCGTAATCATTAAGCATTACCATATTTATTAATGTAGAATGAGGCAAATGTCAATTGTGCCATTCATTATATATTTTGTTTTTCCTGATACATTCAGCTTAAGCTTTTACTCAATATTAGGTTTTTTTTTTTTTTTTTTGAGAAGATTACTCAATATTAGTTGATGGTTAGAAGTAAAAGAAAAAGAAGATTTATTTTCTTTTTGAGTTCAGATCCTCTGTTGAGCTTTTAATGTTAATTTTGTACTTATGTCTAAAACGAAGTACTTTTAGACATATAATTCTTTTTTAATGTAAATTCTAAATAGTGATTAAACCTTAAACTCAAATTCCTTCGAACCTCAATTCCAATATAAATATAAAGACTAGAAACAAACAAAGCGCAGAA
The DNA here is from genome assembly GCA_003254865.1 of Dryas drummondii. Classification (NCBI taxonomy): domain Eukaryota; kingdom Viridiplantae; phylum Streptophyta; class Magnoliopsida; order Rosales; family Rosaceae; genus Dryas; species Dryas drummondii. Next base: position 216,860 of record QANW01000889.1, on the reverse strand, counting down.
TCCTATACTAACATGTAATGAGATGAAGAATCAAACTCTTAACATATAATATTATAATGAGATAACTGCATTAAACATATATATATTTTTGCAAACTAATTAGAGAGATTTTTTTGGTGTAACTAATTACTAATATACTGTTATGTGGTATAATTAATATATGTATCATAATATGTGAATGTTATTAATACTATATCCTACTAATATAAAATATCATTTAATAATATTTTTATATATTAAATTTGTTCCAATAATACGAGTGTATCGGTTAGAATAAAAAAATTCTCCACCAAGTGTATTAGATATTAAAGGCAGTAATATCTGCAGTTCTGCACGGGGTCGGTGGTATCTGGGCCTCTGGACTTGGTGTGCCAAAAAATCCCTAAAACCCACAGCCCATCTTTTCCCACCTTTCAAACTAATTCAAAGCCCATCCCTGAGACCAAACCCCAGATTCCCCGCCACTAAAATTTCTCACTCACTTCTACGCTCTCACCTTCTGTCTTCACTCTTCCATTTTGCTTTTCTTCAATTCTTCCTCTTGCTGTTGTTCTTGGGATAATCTTCTTCTTCTGAGCCTCACAGCTTCACTCACCCACAGACCCCAGGTATTCATCTTTTTTTTTAGGTTGAATAATTTAAGATTTAATTAGGGTTCAATTAAGATTTTAATTCATGGTCTAATTTAAGGTGTAATTCAGGTGTACATTTTGGGTTTAATTTAGGTTTTAAATTAAGTGTGATTTGATATTTTTTTTCAGCTCTTCAAGTTTTTCATTTTCTTTGTAATTTTTTACTTTGGGCATTCATTAGGTTTGGTCCCTCTGATATAGCTATTTGATTTTGGCTGGCTCTCTCTCTCTCTCTCTCTCTCTCTCTCTCTCTCGGGTACAAGTTGCACATTCCATTCTCATTTCCGCTAAATGCATTTTTTCTTACAGTTTTAATCTATTTATGGACCGCTGGTGTGGAGTTTTAAAGGTTCCATTGAACCCTAATGCCAGGACCTGCTACAGAGTTGCAGCGTCTCTCTGCCTCTCACCCACTTCCAGAACACTAAGTGTAAGTTCACTAAGTTCTCTATACTCAACCCTTTGAAGCATTATTGCACAGTGCCTGCCATTCATGACTCAAAAGGAAATGTCAACCTTTTCTTGCCTGCCTGCAACTGAATTCTCCTGAAATACTCACACTTCCAGTCATGGTTTAGTCTTTTTCCCGAAAATGGTAGAAATGCGTGAATACTAATTTCTGAATGTACCCATCTTTTTTTCAGGACTGATCTTAAATCCTAAGTTTCTGAATTACTATTTTTGTCTCCTTTCTGTCATTGAAGAATGAAGACCTTTACTGTGTGTTGAACTTTTCCTGGGAGGCAGGTTCCTTCAGCAAATGCCATCTTTTTCAGTGGAGATCGAGTTGCCGACACTGGGAATCCAGTGATTGAGAGGCTATCAGACTTGCAAAATATAGCTGAAAGACTGGTTTCGAAGTTCGGTGATTCGATCAATGCTTGGGTTATTGAGGCTTCTGTTTTCAATGGGCCTTTTTCTGTGTATAAGGACTTTGTACCATCTGTTAACCAATGGGGAGAGCCAAAATCATACTGCCCTACTGGATTCCCAGCTTCTGGGTCGACTGTTTCACTCTTATCAAGTTGCCTTGAAGAGGTATATTTAGTAACCTTCAGCATCTTCAAACTTGTTTTTTACTTGACTGAGAAAGTATTATAGATATCTACTTGCAATAACTTTCTGGCATCTATTTTTCTAAATCATTTTGCCTAGTGTAACGCTTTATGGGGAAGATAGAAGTGTTCATGCCGAAAAAATAGGTTCTGCATCATTATGAATGTATTATTTATGTGCCATATTTTAAAATATGAATTGGATAAGAGAACTAAGGCTATTATTTAAAATCCTTATTCTTCATCTAAACTCCTATTCTTTTCAAGCCTTGGATGATTCCCAAAGTCAATATTTGTGATGATGGCAGGTGAAGAATGGCATTTCGAGACAGAAAGAACTGCTCCTACCAGGAATATCCGCATCACAATGTATCCAACCTAAAACATTAATCTTTGGATTCAGCAAGGGTGGTACTGTAGTTAACCAGCTAGTTACTGAGCTTGGATTCTTGGATGCCAAATTCTCTGGAGCTCCACTGCTTATGGAGGAAAAGCAAACTGGTGTGGAAGAAGAGATTCATATCATACCAAGTTCTAAAGAAAGCCTTTTAAAAAGCATAAGGGAAATTCATTACGTGGATGTTGGATTAAATTCACCTGGCGCATATATAACTGACCACAGTGTGATTGAGAAAATCTCCGAGCACCTTCAACAAGGGGCTACAGGAATTCGTTTTGCCCTTCATGGAACTCCTAGGCAATGGTGCGACAGCAGGCGAGCTTGGATATGCAATGAAAAAGACAAAATGGTTAATCTGCTAGAGTCTGAAGCTCAGAGAAGTGGAGGGAAATTAGAGGTGTGTGAGAAATTTTATTTTTCTAATAGCCCACCTGATTTGCAGATGCATTTTGAAATAATTGAAAGATTGGATGTCAGTTAAATCGCTATAAATTGTAAACCATGATTGTAGTTATGATATGGAATAAAAGTAAATGAAGTTTACAATTATATTATGATGAGTTATCTTTTGAAAAAACCATGATTGTTGTAATTATGTTATGAAAACCATGTTTTGATTCTTATACATGTATTAGAAAATGGAAGTTTATAATTAATTGCAACATGCCTCTTCATGATAATCACTATCAGGCTTATACAAGAATCAATGAGTTATGTTAGTGGCAAGAAATTGTTAGATAATTATTTTCTTTATTTAATTTTTTTTTTCTAGAGGAATACGATGGAAGACAATTGGTCAAAAGTTTGCACCGTTGAGTACCATCTCATTAGTTTTCATGTAATGTGATTCTGCAGAGGGCTATCTATCCTCTCTGTCCATTTCCTCAACCTATCTGTTGTTGACTTGTACTAGCTCCATAAATCTAAAGCTATTCTTATATAATCAATCTAATTCTACAACAATCCTGAAATATATCAAAGTCAATGATATCCAGCCAATCCTAAATCAGCCTTGCCACCAATCATATGAAAATATAATCATTTAAAGGTCCAACACAATATATTGTTGGCTTTCCAACTTCAAAACTGTATGTTACCAATCCCTTTTGGTAAAAATATATAACAAATGCCTAAGATGATGAAGCCAAACCCAATTGGACTGCCCCAAAACCATACAGGAAAGGCTCTTAGATCCAAAAGAACCAAAATCAATATTCACAAAACCTGCCACAAACCTTTTGGTCCTATTATTGAAACAACCAAGATTCTAAATTCATAATTCATCAATCCCTCATCACAACTATATTAAAATCTCATGCATCCTAAAAAATTGTCACCTAACAGAACACTTCAACAACCAGAAAATAAAGAAAAAACCAAGATACTTAGAAAACTCTAAATTGGATAACCTTTACCTCATTGAAAAGCTAGAAATCCAGCACCATAGGCCTAAGCAAGAAAACCAAGATAAGAACCAGCAAAACCCATCAAAACCAATATAGTAATGATATAAATACTTGAAATGAAAATGGCATGATTAGTACAGTGGTAATAATTTATCCTAAAAACCATATGATATTTGTAGTAGCAGAGGCAGATCGAGCAGGTGGAGGACAACTATGTATAGTCAGCCTTAAGTGCTCCCTAATTCTTACCTCCATGCTTTCACTTGCTTTACTATTCTTACCATAATTAACATAATCTTATTATGTGCCTTTTGTTTACTTAAGCACCTCAGTGACCGAACTACGTTTGACACTATTTTTGAAATTGTTAAAAGCGCTTTTAAATTAATAAAAACACTTTTGATTGTATTTGGTAAAAATGAATAAAAGTATTTCAGAATACAGACTTTGATTGGGACCATTTGAATTTAATTAACATAAAAAATAACATAGCCCACTCTCTCTTGCCAGCGCAGCGTCATCATGCCCAGGGCTGGTGTTAGGGGTTGCTTTTGTATGCCGCAATGCTTGCTTGCCTAAGGTCATTAGTCAAGCCTTGGCCGCTTGCTTGTTTGCAAGGGTATTTTAGTAATTAGTAAATTATGTATTTTTAGAGAATTATGTATTTTTAGGGATTTATGTATTATGACTTCTCAAACATTTTGATGTTCCTTGGTGTAATGTTCAATTTGGCTCAGAATGCTCTTTACAAGGGGGTGACTAGTCGGTGGAATGTTAGGCTAGATCACTAGCATAGGTAAGAGCATGCACCTTGAGCCCCTGTACTCTCTTGTCATCAATATAGGAAGCATATTCATTCAATCTTCTGTTGCATTGTGAGCTTTTCCATTTGCTATTGTTTGTGTGTATGTTATTTGTTGCTTGCTTGGTGCTAGCACAAAGCTAATATATCGTGTGGGTTGTGTTGCCTACAAGGTACTTACTTGGCTGACTTGCTACTCAGGAGAAGATTAGCAAGTGCCGCACGGTCCGTCTTTAGCCTTGAAAAGTCGGCCCGTGACAGTTGGTATCAGAGCGTGGTTACTACAAATCATACAAGATGTCTCGTATGACGAATATGCAACATTTTGAGTGGATCGATAGTTGGTTGGGTGAACTTGCTGGGCTTCCAGATAGCTTAGGAGACTTCACCAAAGAAATAAGAAGTTACAACCTACCCGGGCTCGTAGAAAAGGTTGGAGAACTAGAGGGCTTGGCTGAAAGGGTAGTCGCCTTGGAGCGAAACAAGAGTCCATCGAGCAGTGTGAGCTCAGCTCCCTTCGATGAGCGAATGGGAATGATGGACAATACAATTCAAGAGCTTTCAAAAACCATCAATGAATTGACAGAAGATTTTCGCGATGCGATTAAGGCCATCAAGATAAAGCTTGGAGATATGAACAACAAGCTCAATCTTACTATGCGGGCAGTGGGGAATGAGGCCCCAATCACACAAGGAGTGGGTTACGCCAGAGTGAAGGTGCCCGAACCCCAAGCCTACGGAGGGGCACGGGATGCGAAGGAACTTGAGAACTTCATGTTCGACATGGAACAATACTTTAGAGCAGTGAAGGCAGACTCAGAGGAGAGTAAAGTGAGCATGGCCACGATGTATCTTACTGGCGATGCAAAACTTTGGTGGAGGACCAAATATGACGACATTCGGAACGGGATATGCACCATCAACACCTGGGAAGATCTACACAAAGAGCTCAAGACTCAATTATTTCCTGAAAATGTTGAGTACATTGCTCGACGGCAACTAAGAGAGCTCAAACAAACGGGCACCGTCAGGGACTATGTAAAGAAGTTTTCAGCCTTGATGCTAGATATTCAAGACATGTCCGAAAAAAGACAAGCTGTTCTATTTCTTGGAAGGATTGAAGCCATGGGCCAGAACAGAGTTACAGAGACAAAGAATTGGAGATTTGCCTTCTGCCCAGGCTGCCGCAGAACGCCTGACAGACTACACTTATGACGACTCCTCTAGTAGGAGGAACCAAACCCCCTCTAGTGGGAACAACTACAAGTCCTTCAGGCCCAACCAAAATAAAAGTGGGGGAGCAGAGATGAGACTTGCTAACCAGGGAGGAAACGAAAGAAGGAACACAAATTTTCGAGACTTGGCACCATCTCGACCACAAAACCAAGCTGGCTTCAAACCTAAACCTATTGCTTGTTTTTTATGTAATGGACCACATAGAGTGGCTGAATGTCCTCATAAATCTGCACTAAATGCTTTGCAAGCTTTTATTCATTTGCAGGAAACAGGTGAGGAGGCAGAACCCGGCCACATGGGAGCTCTGAGATTTTTGGGAGCTTTGAAGAAGCAGATGGTTGATCCCAAGAAGATCCCTGAAAAGGGCCTTATGTTCGTGGAGGCAACCTTGAATGGCAAAGCCGCCCGAAGTGTGATGGTTGACACAAGTGCCACCCACAACTTTATCTCCAAAGGAGAAGCACAACGATTGGGCCTAAAGTTAGAGAAGGATGTTGGGCGCATGAAAGCGGTGAATTCTGAAGCATTGTCGACAACCGGCGTGGCCAAAAAGGTACAAATCAAGCTTGGGTCGTGGGAAGGAGAAACAGACCTCGTGGCGGTTCAAATGGATGACTTCGATGTCATACGCGGGATGGAGTTCCTGTTGGAGAAGAAGGCCATTCTCATCCCCGCCACACACAACTTACTAATCATGGACGAGAAACCTAGTGTGGTCCAAGCAACGATAAAGAAGCCTTGTGAACCCCGACTCCTGTCTGCCATGCAATTCAAGAAAGGAGTGAAGCGCGAAGAGCCATCCTATGTGATAGTCCCGATAGTGAAAGGTGAATTGAATGATGAACAAGTTCCCCCGGAAGTTGAAGAAGTCATGAAGAATTACCAAGATGTGATGCCCAATGAGCTTCCAAGATCCCTACCACCAAGAAGAAGTATAGACCATGAGATTGAACTCTTCCTTGGGGTGAAACCACCTGCGAAAGCACTCTACCGAATGGCCCCTCCTGAGTTGGCCGAATTGAGGAGACAGTTAAATGAGTTACTGGAAGCAGGGTTCATTAGGCCTTCCAAGGCACCATTCGGAGCACCAGTTCTATTTCAAAAGAAGCAGGATAGAAGTCTCAGACTATGTGTGGACTATCGAGCCCTCAACAAAGTGACTGTGCGCAACAAGTATCCCATTCCTTTGATTGCCGACCTATTTGATCAGTTGAGCAACGCCAAATACTTCACGAAGTTGGATCTCAGGTCGGGGTATTATCAAGTACGAATTGCTGAAGGAGATGAACCGAAGACCACTTGCGTCACCCGTTATGGAGCTTTTGAGTTCATGGTGATGCCATTCGGGTTGACTAATGCGCCAGCCACCTTCTGTACTCTGATGAACCAAGTCTTTCATGACTACCTAGACAAGTTTGTGGTGGTCTATCTTGATGACATTGTGGTTTATAGCTCAACTTTAGAAGAGCACCGAGAGCATTTGAAGAAAGTGTTCCAAAAGTTACGGGACAACCAACTATTTGTGAAGAAAGAGAAGTGTTCATTTGCTCAAGTAAGTATCAAGTTCCTAGGCCACATTATAGAGCGTGGTCGTATCAGGATGGACATGGAGAAAGTGAGGGCTATTCAAGATTAGCAGACACCTCGAAATGTGAAAGAGCTTTGATCCTTTCTCGGATTAGCCAACTACTATCGGCGATTCGTGGAGGGTTATTCGAGGAGAACTACACCCTTAACTGAGTTGTTGAAAAAAGGGACAGGGTAGGTTTGGAATGATCAGTGTCAGATGGCGTTTGAAGACATCAAGAAGACCATGATGAATGATTCAGTCCTGGCCCTCCCAGACGTGACAAAACCTTTTGAAGTACAAACGGATGCCTCGGACTTTGCACTCGGAGGAGTGCTACTACAACAAAGCCATTCTATTGCCTACGAAAGCCACAAACTAGCGGAGACTGAGAGGAAGTACACGGCGCAAGAGAAGGAACTTTTGGCAGTAATTCATTGCCTGAGAACTTGGAGACATTATCTGCTGGGATCTAGATTTGTGGTGAAGACGGACAACTTGGCAGTTAGTCATTTCTTGTCGCAACCTAAGTTAACTCCGAAACAAGCTCGTTGGCAGGAGTTCCTGGCGGAGTTTGATTTCACTTTTGAACATAAAGCAGGTAATACCAATCAAGTAGCAGATGCCTTAAGCAGAAAAGCTGAGCTCGCGGCACTGCGTGCACTCGCAGCCTTGTCGGGTAGCACGGTGGCTACATCAGTGCGAGAGTGTATCCAGGGAAGTTTGGATAAAGGTCCAGTTGCCCAAGCAATTATAAAGCTTGCAGGTGAAGGGAAGACTCGCCAATTTTGGGTGGAAGATCAGTTGTTGTGGACAAAGGGCGGCAGGTTGTTTGTCTCGAAAGCTGATGGGTTACGCAGGACGCTATTGCAAGAATGCCATGATACATTATGGGCGGGCCACCCTGGTTGGTAGCGGACACATGCTCTCTTGAAACAGGGTTATTACTAGCTCCAAATGCGAGATGACGTGATAGAGTACACAAGAACTTGTCTTATCTGTCAGCAAGACAAGATCGAGAAGCAGAAGACTCCAGGATTGTTGGAGCCATTACCTATACCTACCAAACCTTGGGAGAGTGTCTCGTTGGATTTCATTACTAGTCTTTCGAAGGTTAAGGACCTTAGTTGCATTCTAGTAGTGGTGGATAGATTTTCAAAGTACGCAACGTTTATCCTAGCTCCAAAGTCTTGCCCGGCAGAGGAGCCAGCTCGCCTATTCTTCAAGTATGTGGTGAAATATTGTGGTGTACCCAAAAACATTGTAAGTGACAGAGATACCAGGTTCACATGTACCTTTTGGTCAGAACTCTTTAGTTTACTTGGTTCTCAACTAAACATCTCTTCGAGCTATCACCCACAGACAGATGGCCAAACTGAAAGATTCATTGGGCTCTTAGAAGAATACTTGCGCCATTTTGTGAATGCCAACCAGAAGAATTGGGTGCAGCTGCTAGACATTGCACAATTCTGCTTCAACTCTAAGAAAAGCTCATCAACCAACATGAGCCCGTTCGAGATCGTAACCGGACAACAACCCCTGCTGCCGCACACTGTAGATGAGACTTATAGAGGAAAGAATCTCAGGGCCTTCAACTTCACGAAAGAGTGGAAGATTAATTCTGAGATTGCCAGAGCATACTTGGAAAAAGCTTCGAGCCGAATGAAGAAGTGGGCAAACCGCGGACGTCGACCCTTAGAATTCCAAGTGGGAGATCAAGTCCTATTCAAGTTATGCCAGAACAACTTTGAGTCCTCCGCAACCAAGACCGAAGACTCCTTTGCAAGGTGCATCTCGTCTTCCACATCAGCAACTTGAAGCCGTATCAGCCAGATCTAGCAGATCCAGCGCGCAACCAACCAGCCAGAGCTGAAGTCGACATCACGCCTCTGAAGGCAAAAGAAGTTGAAGAAATCTTAGCAGAAAAAATGGTGGTGGTGGCCAGACGTCCGCGTTTGGAATTCCTTGTCAAATGGAAGGGATTAGGAGACGAAGAGACAAGCTTGGAGAAGGAAGCAGACTTGCAGTCATTCAAGCAGAAGATTGAAGAATTTCGAGTCACACAGTCATCGAGGACGTCAACAGCTTAAGTGGGGGAGGGTGTTAGGGGTTGCTTTTGTATGCCGCAATGCTTGCTTGCCCAAGGTCATTAGTCAAGCCTTGGCTGCTTGCTTGTTTGCAAAGGTATTTTAGTAATTAGCAAATTATGTATTTTTAGGGAATTATGTATTATGACTCCTCAAACATTTTGATGTTCCTTGGTGTAATGTTCAATTTGGCTCAGAATGCTCTTTACAGGGGGGGTGACTAGTCGGTGGAATGCTAGGCTAGATCACTGACATAGGTAAGAGCATGCACCTTGAGCCCCTGTACTCTCTTGCCATCAATATAAGAAGCATATTCATTCAATCTTCTGTTGTACTGTGAGCTTTTCCATTTGTTATTGCTTGTGTGTGTGTTATTTGTTGCTTGCTTGGTGCTAGCACAAAGCTAATATATCGTGTGGGTTGTGTTGCCTACGAGGTACTCACTTGGCTGACTTGCTACTCAGGAGAAGATTAGCAAGTGCCGCACGGTCCGTCTTTAGCCTTGAAAAGTCGGCCCATGACACCTGGCGTCAACCATCTGACCTCCTCGCAAGCGCAAAAGTTTGCTCCCACAGGTCTATGCAACTCCAGCCTATGTTGTTCGTGCCCACTCGATCGTGCGCTAAGAGCCATGCCCCAGTCTTCCTCAAGTGTTCACATAGCAACATGAAAGTTTGCCTGCCAAGTGCCTGAAAGTTGGTCTCAACCATCTTTGGTGCACTAATTCCGATAAAAAATAATTACTCTGATCGATCAATCTCAATCCATTCTATTCCATTCCGAATGCTTTGACATGGCCAATGGTAAATTATGTCCCAAAAAAATTCATTGAGAGATATTAATGTAACTCATTAAGAGTCACATTTAAAGATTATTCTAATAGGATTTAATATTCTTTTAGAGTTTAAGGTTTAAGTTTTAGTATTCATATAGCTTCAGCCTTAAATCTTATAGGCTAAACCCTAAAATCATAAGGCCGAAGTCCTAAATAGAATACAAAAATCAATTTAACCAAAACTAAATATCTCTCTGAGTTACACTCATCTTGAAGAGTTACACTTTACTGAAATTGTAATTCTCATTTGAGTTATACTTAGGGGAGTGTATTGAATATAGAATTCCACATGCTTCTGTAGACTTTTGTGAGTGATAGATTTTTGCAAGGTTTATAAATTTTTGTTGACTTTCATAGACTCTACATAATTTAATGATAAGACTTTTACAAAATTCTATAAGTTACGTGATAGATTTTTTTATAATTCTATAGAGTTTTACAGAGTTTCACAAACTTTTCTTTTGTGAATTTATATAATTAAAATAGGTCATAAAACAAACTATAAAATTTTTTTGGGCAAATTACACAAAAGTACCTCAACTAACCACCCTATTTCACTTAAGTACCCANCTCTCTCTCTCCCCCAGCCCCGAGCCCTCCTCCTTCCTTCTCCCCCGCGTTGGGTTCGCGCCATACAACGACTGAATTCCCAAAACGTCGTCGCTCTGGAGCTCCACCTTTTTCGTCATGGACGCGATCGTCGGGTACATAATTGACTCCTCCACCGAAGAGTGCCCCAGCCCCAGCAGATGCCCAATTTCGTGCACTGCCACTGACTCCAAGTCAATCGCCGACGCCACAGATGACGTGTCGACGTTGCCGGTGATCACCCAGTTCTCGTCGCTGT